>JBCFYV010000935.1:20865249-21244636 GCA_039000515.1 Timema cristinae
ATTAGCGTGGAGGGTCAGCGGAAAACTATATAAGAAAAATCACCCTCAGTACAGCCCTAATCTCACCATCACCGGGAAACCAGACAAAATGAGCGTGACACTTAGACCGCGTATCCAGTGGTGCAGGCTACACACGTTCTCCCTGAACAAATGTTGCGTTGTCCGTATCATATGTGGTTAGTGTGTTTGACCACACGCCTTGGGGCTTCTTGTTCGATGCAGGGTGAAGTGGTCGTAGATATTTTACTAACGACGTGGTGCTAATGACGACATTATACTACTTTTTTTGCATATGTGTTTAATCAATTTAAAGTCACATTATATTTGTCCCAATTATTAACTAAAGGTTGACTATTTTCGCTAATTGGAAACAAAAACGAAGTATTTTGAAAACTCAATTCAAGCAAGCCTATTACTAAACATACAAACCACCCTATGTTTAAGCTCTATACGCTGATGCGCAGAAGCCAAATATCTATGTTAGCAACTGACTCACACTCTGGCTGAAGGAGTACGACCTGTGCACTCTAGGAAGCACGCAGTACATCATGTTCTCACCTGGTCACGTCACTAGCAACACTGTCCACCGGGTTACTAGGAGTGGGGAGGGGGAAGACATCGTGGGGCTTCTTTCCACAGGGCCGACAACTGTACACAGACACACTGGTCCCTACATACTCCGCGAGCTCAATCTCAAACTCAACACAATACACACAACCTTTTACGAATTGAATTTTTTTCATCTGTCTAAATATAACTTTCTCATGAGATGGCGATAGTGTCCAAACGTATAATATCCTCTTATCTTTACTTCCCTGTTCCTTTGTATTTGAACACCATTGTGCATTTCATCTGGTCAAATATTTATTTACCCTGAAGCAGTGATTCTCAAACATTCTTTGCTCACGGCACACTATTATTTGTTATGAGTCCTCGCAGCACACTCAATATAAACGTTGCCGACACTACGGGAGACTTGGCCATACGCATGCGCAGAGAAACTTATCTCAGTTTGAACAGGAAATGCGTTTGTCACTCAACTCTTTGATTGTAAATAATTAAATCCTTTGGAAAATTTCATCAACAGTAAAATAATGTCCTGAATTTCGCGGCATACCTTTAGAGAACCACTGCCCTAAGCCAACCGTTTACGGCGGTTTCGTTTCCTTCCACTCTCTCTAACTCCTCCATTAACGTATTGGTTTAAATAGACCCACCAGTGAGCATCAATTTATTATCAGCCATGTTTTTAAAAGTGATACTTGTACAAGTAAAAAATGCGTACTGGCAAAATTTACATGTCAGTCAGTTCTAGTCAACTTGTGTTAGTCCACTAATATCGTGTCGAATGAAGCCGACCTTTTTTCGTCAGTTTAACAGCTTTGTGGAAGAAATGGATTAAGTTTGAGTATTTCTGGATTTACGAAACTCCGAAATTATTCAAAATTAATGTCATATAATGACTAGAAAATATCTAAAAGTATGAACAAATGATCTAAAGATTATAAATGACAAAAACCATAAAATTTAACTGTAAAATGCACATTTCCACAACTAGGGTATCATTAACAGAGTGTATTGTAACAAGATTATTGTCTTAATAGCGGGACAGGCGCGCTTCCCCTTGTCTACCCTAAGTGCGCTTTCTGTTATCTCAATCTCCCTCTTTGTTTAGCAGGTATGCAGCCAGTCATACTGCCAGGGGGATTAGAAGAGGCAGGGGGAGGAAAAGTCTGGGTTCGTTTTATTTTAGTCCAGTGTTTTAGAAATGGAGGATTTCTGACTCTTAATTTTGACCTCGATATATACACGGTCAGCGATAGCCAGAGGATCTCCAGACCGAGTCAAGGCTAGCCAAGTGAATGGACCGGCGTGTATATTGAGTGGGCCAGCGTGTATATTGAGTGGGCTAGAGTGTACATTGAGCGGGCCAGCGTGTACATTGAGCGGGTCAGCGTGTACATTGAGTAGGCCAGGGTGTACATTGAGCGGGTCAGCGTGTATATTGAGTGGGCCAGCGTGTACATTGAGTGGGCCAGCGTGTACATTGAGTGGGCCAGGGTGTACATTGAGCGGGTCAGCGTGTATATTGAGTGGGTCAGCGTGTATATTGAGCGGGTCAGCGTGTATATTGAGTGGGCCAGCGTGTACATTGAGCGGGTCAGCGTGTACATTGAGCGGGTCAGCGTGTACATTGAGCGGGTCAGCGTGTACATTGAGTGGGCCAGCGTGTACATTGAGCGGGCCAGCGCATCCAGTATGTAGGCCAGCGTGTCAGGTGGGTGAGTTAGCGTGTCCATTGAGTGGGCCAGCGTGTACATTGAGTGGGGTAGCGTATACAATGAGTGGACCAGCGCGTCCAGTATGTAGGCCAGCGTATCAGGTGGGTGAGTTAGCGTGTCCATTGAGTGGGCCAGCGTGTACATTGAGTGGGGTAGCGTATACAATGAGCGGGCCAGCGCATCCAGTATGTAGGCCAGCGTGTCAGGTGTGTGAGATAGCGTGTCCAGTGAGCGGGCCAGCGTGTACATTGAGCGGGTCAGCGTGTACATTGAGTGGGCCAGCGTGTACATTGAGCGGGCCAGCGCATCCAGTATGTAGGCCAGCGTGTCAGGTGGGTGAGTTAGCGTGTCCATTGAGTGGGCCAGCGTGTACATTGAGTGGGGTAGCGTATACAATGAGTGGGCCAGCGCATCCAGTATGTAGGCCAGCGTGTCAGGTGGGTGAGTTAGCGTGTCCATTGAGTGGGCCAGCGTGTACATTGAGTGGGGTAGCGTATACAATGAGTGGACCAGCGCGTCCAGTATGTAGGCCAGCGTGTCAGGTGTGTGAGATAGCGTGTCCAGTGAGCGGGCCAGCGTGTACATTGAGTGGGCCAGCTTGTACATTGAGTGGACCAGCGCATCCAGTGTGGGGGCCAGCGTGTCCAGTATGTAGGTTAGCGTGTCCAGTGTGTGTGGACTAGTTTGTCCAGCGAGTGGGTCAGAGTATTCAGTGAATGAATAAGTGAGTTTAGGTGTTCGTGAAACGCGGGTCATTGCATTGTGTTATGGTTGAGGACCAGTGGCGACTTATGCGAATCACACGGCTGACGTAGACATTGATTATTATTGTGAAATGTCTTAATCTTTTAATATTTTTGTGACAGTCATAAATATTCGAATTGTTACTATGTGTTTGATGGTTATTAATTTCTTTAGTTACAAGCTTAATTATTACTCGTATTGTTTAATTCAGTGACCTGTTTAGTTGTAGTTAATTTAATTATATCGGTGTATGTGATGTTTTACTTTTAATGATCAAAACCTTGAGTGGTCCGTGTACATTTTCAATTGTGTTTAACCAGCAACGTACCTCAATAAGGAACTTGCGGTTCACACGGTGATGTGTGAAAGGCCCGCGACCCCCAGGTTGGTAGTGCACCCACGTTACAGTATACTCCGCTTACCTTGAGAAGTAGCAGTCTAACCTTGATAGTATGACCTTATAAGCTGCACCATAGTATAGTAATTATTAAACTAAACGTATCTACTAAACCAATATTTAATTTATTTTGAACAACATAATTTTTTTGCTATAAAAAACAGTAAACAAACACAAAACGGAACTTACCTTACATTACATTACACCGAGTAGCACAGGAAGGTTTGCCCTCCACATCTCCACCCCAAGATATATTTTAAATCCATCGATTATCGGATATGAAGCAGAGAAATGGCCTTCAAACTCCAAATAACTTCAAGATGTAATCAATTTTCAAAAAATTGCCAGTGAAGACCACTTCAAATAGCTTCTAGAGGCAATTATTGGAAAAAATTAAGTTGAAAATCACTCTAAATAGAGGCATCCGAATTTCAAAAATTATTAGGGCAGGACCACTTTAAATATTTAAGTTTTTTAATTATAGGTGAGGACTACTTAAAATACATCTAAAAGCATTCAATTCTCAAAGATTTCCTGGAGGATAATTACTCCAAACAGCTTACACATTTCAAAAATTGGGGAGGAGGACCACTCCAAATAGCTTTTAGGGACATCCTATTTTCCACAATTATCGGGGATGGGTGAACGACAAGTCCATACTTTTTTTTATTATTGCATTCCCTCCCCTACACAGATAAGGTTCTACCAACATTGCTTCTCACACGAACTTAAATACTTAAACTAAGAGAACAGGGACTAGCAAGAGAAGATGCACTAGCGTTTGCATGGATAGATGTTTATGAATAATATCAGGTTCTGGGATATGGTGGAGTGCGTTAAATGTTTGTTTGTATATATGTTTCACGTAATGTAGAGATTTTCTAGGATATGTCAACATTATCAAGGTGCAGTAGACAAATTCAGAAATAGAAAATAATGTATCTCATTTTCAACCTTATCCGGATGATCTCGACATAGCCAGCCTGACTTGGATCATTTTGAATACTATTTGTAATATTAAGCTTATTTCAATACAAATTATATTTTGGAACGTTTTTTGATCTGGGACCTTAAATTGGATTTTAGCAATACAATAACACTCGAACTGCTTAATTTTGATGCTTTAATTTCTACTAAGCTAGCCTAACATGACTTAAACTAACTTAAACCAACCAAACCTAGCCTAAACTCGCCTAACCTAACTTAACCTAACATAACTTCAACCCTAGAATTTGACAGTATTCAATTGCGGATGGGTAATGTCAACACCTCCCGGATAAACTTCTAAATCCATTATTCAGTCGCCTCTCACTTAACATTATCCACGTATTTTGGATAGTGTCAAGATTATCTGGATAGTATTGACTCAAGTTTGGACTTTACCCATAACATATATATTTAACTGTACCTGGAACTTCCTGATGCTGTCGAGCTGCTCCTTGGTGGGCTCCCTGCTCTGGTCGGTGGCGGTGTTGTTGTTGTTGAGGGCGGTGATGTTGGCGTACCTCGCGGGCACCTGTGGTCCGGGCGCCCTGTTCACTAGCCTGCCATCCTTCTCTATCCTCAGGTGGTCTCTAGGGGGTGGCACCGGCTTCATTGCGGACCCGTTCACAGGTGGGGACTGTTGGCACAACCAGGCACGTCACAGAACAAGACACGTCACAAAACCAGACACGTCAAAGAACAAGACAATTCAGTAAATAAAACCTACACCTTTTTTGTTTGGTCCTCGAATTAAGAGACAGGCACATTATCATTGCGACCAACCTATCTAATGCTAGCACTTTCAAAGATAATCTATATAAATTCATTAAAAAAAAAAAATTCTCTCGCGGAGAATGTTCATTGCTAGAAGATTTATTGATAAAGCTACATCTAAACAGCTGAAAGTTTACGTCATTGTTTTAAAAATATTTAAATACAATTTTTTTGTTAGTTTTATATTAATTTTTCTGACTCTTAAGGTGGGAGGTTAGGGACGCGAGAAAAGGGAAGAGTTTTTTCAGTTTTTATAGAAAGATTTTTTTTTTAGTAAAAACATAAAGCTTAATTTTCTTCAAATGGTAATATCAACAGTTGTTGAATATCTGTCATCATGACTCGTGAGAATAGTGACATAAGATGAGAAACGTTCTAAATGAAGATAAAAAGTTGTCATTACATTCCAGGACACCCTTGACAGATATTCAATAACTGTTGAGGTCACCATGTGAAGAAAATTAAACTCTATGTTTGTAGTGAAGCAATATTTGATATATTTTGACCAAAAATATTTGCTATGAAATTTGAAAAAAAAACGCTACCCTTTTCTCACATCCTCAACATTCCCACATTAACTTATTTATTTGATTAAAATAAGTTAACCCGATAAAGGTGAAAGTTTATGTGTATTCGCCTCTAAAGTGGACGGAAAAGCCAATTTGGTAAAGTATACCAATAAGGGTGTTCAGCCAACTTTTCCAGAGCCAATTTCCAGAGTCAATTTACATCTTTTCCAGCAATTTACAGTACAAACATAATTTGTAATTTAATGTAGTACTATTATTAGACACAAAGACGTTTTGAAATTATGTCAATCTATACTAGTGTTAAAATATTTAAGTCTTAAGGCAATGACCATTGGGTAGTGCAATCTAAATTAGATATCAGTGAGATTATATTGGTACATTAAAATATAACCTTACACTAGTACAGTTAAAAATTGTTGTGAGACAAATTCTCATTTAGTTTCTTCTTCCCAGAGTGTGATTGAATTCTCGATCCTGCACGTAACCACAACTCTACTTCCAAGTAGATATGCGCGTTAGAGGGGTGTAAATACAACATGGAAATTACAGTTTGACCTTGAATGTTGACATTAGTATGCTCAACAGGGACAGCTGCAATAAAAGAGATTCGTGGTGTCTATAAACTGGAAGAAATACCTATGTCATGTTGAATATTGTAAATAAAAGTTTTGAATATTTTTTTTAGTGAATATGTGAAAATTCCATGACTTTTCCCTTTTTTCCAGGCCACAGGACACCCTGAGTCTAAACTCAGTGCAACTTGCTTGTATTCTAGTCCCTGCCTTTCTAGAGCAGGTCAAGCAAGCTAATGCCAAGCTAGTTTAAAGGTAATTCTACTAAAATAATGTGATAGATTTGTTCAAATATTTCCGAATAGCTCGACATTTTCAAGCCCTCACAGACATCATATGACTTTCCCAATCTTTCCAGAAACAAATTCGTATTATTTTCCAAGTAATTTGATCACTATTACTATAAATGTCAAAACAATAAGTTAATTTAAAGTTTTTATCTCTATCATTTTATAATAAATAATTACCTTTTTGTCTATTAAGCCCGTTAAACACACTAAGTATGAACTAATGTTAATGTTTCATCATGTAGCACATTGTATGTTGGTAGCCTGTCAGGAAAATTTTAAACATAGGCCTACTTTTCTGTGTTTGGAGGTGTGTGGCTAACTTGAGAGTTAAAAAATAAACTGAACTTAGGAAAAATATCGATTTAATCTAGATTCTATAATAATGAATTTGTTTAGAGACGGAAACTAATCTATATAGAGACAAACTTTTGTCAGCACATTTGGATTACGATATCGAATAAATTATTTCATCTTAGAATTTAAAGCACAATTTATAAATACAAATTATATCAGCGAATTGCCTACAAATAATTAAATTATTATTATTATTATTATTATTATTATTATTATTATTATTATTATTAGCACCGCGTCTTACTACCCGTTCGGGTTATACGCACTTACGCTAATGTGTAATGGTAGGGTGATTGTGAGATGAAATGAAGGACCTACAGTTTAACGTGGAATCCGAACCACGGTGGAGGCCTGGCATTCCCCACATTCACAAGATGTCTTGTCAGAGGTGAAGGAAGGGTTTGGTAATCAGATAAGTCTGTGCTGGGACCGAGGATTGAACCCCGGCCGCCAGCTTAAAAGTCTGACACCTTACCCCTAGACCACCAGGTCACCTACAAATAATTAAACAATTAGAGAAATACGTCTAAAACTGCACACCCAGCTCTAGCTCTTAGATATCTAAATGTATTTCAGAACGTAGCCATATACAAATAGTAAATATCTTTGTTAGCATAACCTATAGTTGAGCCTGGTTCCTCGGTGCCGATCTTTATTAACATTAAGTCACAAGGACGGGTAGTTTGCAATAGATAAATGGTAGATCATAAGGCCACCTCAACAATTTTAGGCTGTTGATCACTTATAGCCAGCTCAATGGCACTGTGGTGCACAGTCCAATGTGTACAAGAAAGGCCTGATAGAAAATACAAACTTTTTTGCATTCAACTTTGGTAACATTTTACTAAACTATTATTGTTAATTTATAGTTAATGATAACAAATATCAAAAGTGACAGCTGCAGAGCATATGATCTGACGTATGAATAAGTGAAAGTAGATCTGGTAGCTTTTCTAGCGGTGATATAAGAGTTCTTCCTATGAAAGTTGGTCTCTACCGAGCAGCCTTGGAGGAATGCAGGGGCTAAAAAAAAAAAAAGCTACGAGTTGATCGGACAAGTTGACTCAAAGTCGCAGTGTTCAACTATGATGCTCGACCTTGGCCCAGGAAATAGGTAATGCAGATCAAACCAAACGTCGCAACGTGGTAAGGTTACCTGTATGCAATGGCGTAGAAACGGGGGGGGATTCCCACTTTCAGGAAGGTTGTGTTAGAAGGATGTCAGTGGTAAAATAGTAGTCGCCTGTTGTTAATATAATATTAAAGACTGTGAGGACCATCGAGATTTCAAGTCCAAATCCAAATCTTAGAGAGATTCGGATTCTATGTATTTAGCTCAAAATTCACATATATAAATCATTCTTACCAACCATTCCGGAAACCAATTGCATAGTAGAGTGAAGAGAGGAATATCTGGGATATATGACAAATTACTTGACAACACAGTAGGTCTATACCTATTTTTCGGCGGAAAATTAACATAATGGTAGTTTACAAATTATTAATTATTGAAAATTAAACGTTTCTCTAACATTACTATTTTATTAAGATGTATATTATAGAAGTGTTGTTTTACATTATGAATAGCAAGGGTAAATTATTATTATTAGCACCGCGTCTTACTACCCATTCGGGTTATACGCACTTACGCTAATGTGTAATGGTAGGGTGAATGTGAGATGAAATGAAGGACCTACAGTTTAACGTGGAATCCAAACCACGGTGGAGGCCTGGCATTCCCCACATTCAAAAGATGTCTTGTCAGAGGTGAAGGAAGGGTTTGGTAATCAGATAAATCTTTGCCGGGACCGAGGATTGAACCCCGGCCGCCAGCATAGAAGTCTGACACCTTACCCCTAGACCACCAGGTCACCAGCAAGGGTAAAGAAAGGCCTAAAGTCGAGGGGGTCAGGACCTCTTTGGAATTTGATGCACTCTATATGGGGTTCTATATATACGTATATAAACTCTTATATCCTAAAGGTATATTATAGTAACATTTTCTAGCGGACCAACTCCTTTGGAAAAATTAGCTTTCCACACTCTTGTTTGTATTATGTTTTAAAAGACTGTAGAATTGATACGAGTTTACCTTATGCCAATAAAAAAAATATTTGTAAACGATTATTATAAAAACTATTTAAATTATCTCAATTGTTCTACTGTTACATGAAGAATACATAAAAACGCACTTTGATAGGTTTTCTGGTTCGAGAGTAATCTTGTCTCTAATTTCCCGGTTAATCGAACAGATAGCATGGCATGAAGGACTAAAAATAAAAGAAGACAAGCGAATCCATGCAAGTTTAGATAATACCATATGAAGCTGTTGTGTAATCAATAATAATGGCTGGGTCATGTCACAAGAGACACCCAAGTATTCAGAATATGTTCAGATTGCAGCGTACACTTCCCGAGGTGGTGGTGTCATTTTGGAGCAGTTTGCATGCTAAGCTTCAGTTTCATGATAATGGGGTGTCGTTTACTTGAAAGCAGGAAGTAGTTTCACACTCACCTTTATATATACATACTTTATCACTAATACGTTTAAAATACTTGGCACAAAAACAAAAGTAAACACTTTTGTTTTTGTCTAGAACTACATTTTTGAAGAAAATCCTATTTCAGGTTACCCAATTAAGATCAATTTTAATAAGGTTTTATTATGATAATAGACAAAGCGAATACACAAATATTGGGCTAGATTGATTGCAATTTGAGACCTGTACAGCCAAGGCCTTAGCCGGTGACCATCCTCAGGCAAACTTTTGACAATTGGGTGCCTATTAGAGAGGCCCTCGCTTGAATTGTTTTTTTTTCTTTAAATGTTGATGCCTCTATAAAATATTCAGACGGGTCCTCGCCTGATATATTTTTAATGATATTCCTTGCAAGCTATTTGAAGTTTTTTTAATCTTATCATATTTCAAAATATTAGAGCGGGATGAAATAAATCTGTAGAGAAGAAAATTTATTCCATGAGGAAAAACTAATTTCATGGAGCAGTACTATCGAGAGCTATTAGATTGAAGATTATCAGAGCAAAGAGGGCGAGTTAGAGCTAGATTATCGAGGGATACAACTGAAGGCATGTCAGAGCAGATAGGGCAAGTTAGAGATGAGAGATACAATTGAAGGTGTATCAGAGCAGAGAGGACAAGTTAGAGCAAAACCATCGACAAATACAGTTGTTTCGGCGCATTGATAGTAAGGTATGGCAGGACAACTAGGTGGAAAGCTATCAGAGGAGTCAACACAGATACAAAGGTCTTGTCAGTGGCGAGGTAGAGAGATATTCCCTGGAAACAATGGCTTCACTAATGCCCGCTTGGAATGCACTTGATGAGTGTCCAGGAGCCATACCTGCCCTAGCAGACATTCAGGAATTTGGGGGAATGGTCGGTACAGTCAGTTTCTTCTTAATATCGCACATTCCTTCAAGCAATACCTTTCATCTCTTAGTAAATAAATACGTTGTCTTGAACCATTCCAATAATTCCAATATTTAGAATAAGATCTTACATGAAAACATAAAGTTTACATTCCAAAGTGTGTGTATACTTTGTACTAATAAAATTAATGAATCAATTATTTTGTTAAATGATGTTCTAGATATAAATTTGACTGCCATTTTAACTATCTAATTAGTAGTAGTATCGAGTATCAAAATATTATCTGACATAACCCCTCTCTATCTCGGAATCCTTGGTTCAAATTGCCATGTGGCGTGAAAGGATGTCATGAGACTGTAAACAATTTTATTTTTTCTTGACAGGTGTATTAGAGCTAATTACAGGTGAGTATTTTTAGCAATCCTTTTACCTACATAGGTGGGTGCAAGAACTAAACGTCAATATCGTATACACTATTTTGCAGGTGACGGGCTTAGTTCGAGGATGGAGTTCCCACCCTAGCGGGGTATACTGACGGTAAGCTTTCCTAAATGGCTTTACATTTTCACTCGGCGTGAATTCGGTTAAGTTTCTTCTGTATTCTACTTTTATTTACCAATTTCATTGGTGATATGCAGATAGCCCCATCACGGTGTAAATAAACTTTACCCTCCTAATTTCTGTCTAAATAAATAATTTTATTAGTAGCGTATATTTAACAAGCCTAGGAACGAGCTTAAAGAATCGATCATTTTCAACAGGATTTTGCAGTTGCTAGAAATAAGAAACTTCAATCTTACCGAAATTTAAACCGATCAAGTCTCCAGGAGCAACACATAATTCAATAACGCCGCAACGATCCTACCCCCAGCACTGCGTTAGATCGTTAAGAGGCCCTTGTGTCAAATGTAGGGCCTATATACGGGGAAAAACAGCTGTAGTATCATCTCAAGAATAAATTTTTATAGGATACCAAAATATTTATTTGCAGTCAACAATGATGATTATACTTTATTTTATTATTTTATAGTTATTGATCATATATATTTAAAATGACAGCTAACGATATAGTCCAATTTTTAAAGAAAATCCTATTTGATAGCTACAGACTTTATTAGGTTTACTTTCAAGTGCTCACACGTCACTTTTGATAGCTAAGGGGGCCGCCTAGGTAAGTGAAAATTGCTGCGCAGACGTTCAGCTCTTACGCAATATTTAATTATGCAATGTGTTATTTCAAAATAAGGTTCACGCCAAAATAAAGTTGAGATATTCCAACAGGGCTCTTAATTTTTCGTTAACAACCTTGAGTTTTAGTAATAAAAAGAATGTGTGAAAATGAAACATTAGTTCGTTTTCAACAACTTTTTAAGCATATTTGTGAAGCTGAGACCCTAGGCTTGATGAAAATGTCCTTGAGATATTTGAGAATCAACCTCAATGAGCTTTACTCTTTACCTTGAGATAAGAAGTTTCGTAGTTTTCTTTCCTCCTCTACTTTTTAACAGGAGAAAGGGTGGATGTATGTGAAGGTCGAAAGGGAGTATAAGCGTAGACAGAATAGAGACTTATTTCCAGAAAACGACACAGACTATTGCCCATGTGAGCCTAACAGGAAGTGATACTTTCTCGCTGACCAAGGCGACCGCCTTAGTGCACATAAAATAACACTAATAAAATAATTAATGTTTATAAATGTTGGCCGCAGAAGGAATATGTATTTTCTAAATGTCTCTTTATTTGAAAACCGGACTGTAGTACGTATGACTTGATGTGAATATAGTAACATAGTTTGAGTAGCTTGTGTAACTGTCAGTTACTGCGCTCACTTCCCAGCAGATCTGTAGCAAATCTCTGCCAGCTGAGAGGGTTGGTATCTGCGTGTTTCCGCCAGGACTTGTGGAACCTGCCAGTTTATTACAATATTACCTGAGCATGAGTGGAAGGAGGGAGAGGAAATGAGGTGTTGTCATCCTCCGCTACAACCTGCGCGCAGAATGTACAGTCATCATCACAAACACCTACTGTTTCTTTCATCGCGTCTTATAACCGTCAAGGTTAAGCGTGAGGATTGTTAAATTTAGAACAAGTGTACCAGCATTTGCATAAAGGGAGTATGAAAAGCTATTTAGGGGGGGAAAACCTCAGTTCATCCGATAGAGATTCGAACCTCGATCCCCCACATCATCAGCGTTCAAGTCTCTTGCGAGATTGAGCCTTATACCAGGGGTTTGTGAAGACATCTTAAGGGGTACAAATTAATAATATATAAGTACATAGGTCTTTCATTTAAAACGTATTATTTAATATTTTATTTTGGATGTAATCAGATTAGTGTTGTTCATCCTTTTTTGTTCGTGTACCGCCAGATATAATTTAATCTTCAATGGGTTTATTTTATTTTTTTAGATGTAGAGTATAGAAAATGTATAGCTTGTACTAAACACAAAAGACTTTGGAGGTACAAAGTTAAAGAGAAATTATATTTGGGAGTACGTGAACAAAAATGGTATAATACGACTAACTTAGACCACCTGTTTCCAGCTGCCCGTTTTGATACTTTTTTTTTTGCATCATGTCTTTATCAGAAGTACAGTCTTCTAATATTTGCACACTAAGGTAGGCATGAGGAAAGAACCAATTAGATGAAATGTGCCTACAATTGAGTACAGAAAAAGTGGTAGACCATTTAGGAAAAAAAATAAGACAGTACACTTGTCCCAAGATTAGAACACCTATTCCCACTATGAAATATACTATTTTTTAAATAATTTAACAGATAATATTGCCTTATCCTAATCCAAATTTTAGGTAAATACAACCCCCATATCCCAGACCGTCAATTTACCATACAATTAAACAGAATCAAAAGTGATTCAAATATTAAACCATTTCAACACTCAAACGAGATTTTTTTTAAAATTTAATATCAAGGTGATAAACGAATACATTTAATGGATAAAAGAAGGGAAGTAATTTAGTAAAAACATAACCAAATTATTATGAATCTGCGATGAGAAAACAACAAGGTAAATTCACATTTTGAAAATCACACCACAGTGTACCCTACCAGGATTCAAATCTAGACCTTTCCGTCATCATAAATCCAGTCTAGTGTTGGTGTGACACCTGAAACCGTGTGGCCAACGGTGCGGACCTCTACATACATCGAACCTGGGCTGATCAAACCAACAACCCACCTGCCAGGGTACACTATTTCTGTCACACGAGTGTACTCACTCCAACCTCGGCAAGCCAATAAAGCTTTCCTATCTTTACAGCTGTTTGCGCTTCACACGTGTAAAGTCGCAGGATATGGTCCAAAGTGACGTAACACACACGGCGCCATCTAAAACTAGATTACATCAAAACTCTACAGAGTATTCTTACAAGTTTAAATAGAGAAATAAGTGAAACACTCTCTTACCCTACCATTGATGATGATGGTGATAGTAATAATCAAAACACACGACAGAATATAAATCGGTAAGAGACAATTTTTAGTGAAATGGGTGGATTTGTTTCAAGGTCGATAAATAAAAATAAAAATATGATTAGAAATAATGTAAGAAAGTCAATTAAATAACTTTTACACGGGCTTTCTGATATATTTACTTGTATTTAGATAGGAAAGGTTTAGGGAAAGAGAAGCTTAGGAAGAAGGAAGATTCAAATATTAGATGACATGATGGAAAAAAGAAAATTCTGGAAGCTGAAGGAGGCCGAGGACAGAACACCCAATAACATAAACATCGCCTGCTTCTTGCTATAAGGGTTACAGGGGGAAGGGGAGTGATGACAGAAAAACACCATTTTTACTATAAATTAGAATATATACATATACCAACTGAATACAAAGAATAATTGTGATAGCGGAATTCTATAATTCAGATAAATAAGCTAAAATTATACATTGCATCGTTTGTGCCTTATCATTTTCTTTTACGGTATTAAGGTGGGATAGAAGGAGACGCGAGAAAACGCCAGTGTTCCTGCAGTTTTGATAGGATTTTTTTTTTTTTGCTAAACTAAATAAAACATTGCTCCAGTACAACCATATAATTTAAATTTCTTTACATGTTGATATAAACAGTTCCTGAATATCCATCATGAGTATAGCGGCATTAGATGAGAAACTTTTTAAATGAAAAGAAAAAGCTGTCATTAAATTCCATTGACACCATTGACAGAATATATTAAATAAATTTTGAGGTCAACATGTGAAGAAAATTAAATTCTATGTACTGAAGCAATATTTTATTTATTTTGGTAAAAAAATGTCTTGCCATAAAAACTGCAAAAACCCTGACTTTTTCTCGCATTCACTTGTATCCCACCTTAATGAGTGTTATATTTGAACACATTATTGGTGGAGATGAACGTGTTGTCCCTACTTTTCCCTTCTCTCCTGTGATGCTCTTAGCATTTTATATATACTAAAACATTATGATGGATACCATCAGTCCTGAATGGTAACTGCATACTTATATAAATATTAACGTTACATATAAAGTATTCTCGTATGTTAATTTGTACAATGTATGACAGCTAATGTTTGGTCATGTAGAGAAGCTGAATGAAGTGCATCTACCAAGTAAGCGCTACTTAGAGGAAAGTCGCCTAATTTGGGTGAGTTCCTAATTTGGGGAGGTACAATATTTGGAGTAAGGATGTGCTGCTACCTATCGACGAACACTGGAAATTGAAGGAAAGAACGCTTCCTCATTGTTTGGCTGTTAACAGCGCAGTAGCTCCACGAGTATTAGAGCAGTCGGTTCTAACATTTTATTTGTGTCCTGAAAGTTTTTGCTAAGCTCGAATAAATTCAAGATTACAGAGTATTACAGAGTATTACAGAGTATTTCTATATTTGCTAATTTTGTTATAATTGGTATTAAAGTGGCTTTCTTTAGAGGTTACATTTATTAAAATTAGTAACTATTTGAACATATTTTTAGAATGTCAAAGATAATCATTTTATGGAGCCTATTATGGGGAGTCTTAGGTTTCCTAATTTGGGGATCCCCAAATTAAGAACCCAAAACGTTCTTCACAACAATGAATTAAAATATAATTTTATAATAATCTAATATTTGCTAAAAAATATTAGAATATTTAAAAAAACAAAATATAACGGTAAACCAATTTTAAGATATGGTAATTTTATATTGTCTTTTATATTAAATATAAAAATAATGATTTATTTGTTTATCTCTATAAAGATTTAATGTCAAGTTATAATCTGTAGATATCACTTAGCAATTTTATAAATAACTTGGAGTACTTTTCTTTGAAGACCAACGTCCCTAAATAACACAACCTTTTTAAACTATTATAAAATAAATATTTACAGATGGCTCCGAGGAAAAAATGGGATCCAGAACAAATGAAGGCGGCAGTTGCGGCCATGAGCAATAAGGAAATGGGAAGTCTTAAAGCATCCCGTGTCTTTCATGTTCCTCAAACTACACTAGAACGCTACGTTAAGGATTTAGATAAATGTCCTAGTGACGTGGTTCAAACCAAAATAGGCAGGAAGCCAACACTACCATTTGAATTAGAAAAAGATCTCGCAGACTACTGCCTTATTATGGAAAACAGATTCTTCGGCCTTTCTCAAAGGGAAGTTCGTCGCATGGCATATCAGATTGCTGTAAAAAACGGAATTGCAAACCCCTTCTCCAAAAAGAATGAGCAGGCCGGGAAAAAATGGATGAAGAATTTCTTAAGAAGAAATCTACAGCTTGCTGTGCGCACTCCTCAAGGTCTCTCAATGGCCCGAGCAAAGAGTTTCACTCCAGAGGCAGTTTTCAAGTTTTTTGATATTTTTGAACCTACAATGGACAGTATCAAAAATTCTCCATCTAGGTTATACAACTGTGACGAAACCGGCATATCAATTGTACAACATAAGCACACAAAAATTGTGGGTCTAAAGGGAAAGCGGCAAATTGGAGCACTTCAAGCGACTGAACGAGGGGCTCTTATAACTGTTGTCACTTGTATGAGCCCTGCAGGCCACTTTGTCCCTCCATTAATTATCTTCCCTCGAAAGAACATGAAGATGGAACTCATGAATGGGACTCCCCCTGGCTCTATTTATTCTTGCCATCCGTCTGGCTGGATACAAACGGACATATTTACAGATTGGTTTCGTCACTTTATTTCCAGCGTGAAGCCTACTGCGGAGGATCCTGCAATTCTCGTATTAGATGGCCACTACTCTCACACGAGAAATATAGATGTGATAAACATGGGGCGAGAGAATCATGTGGCCATTGTGTGTTTGCCCCCCCATAGCACTCACAAAATGCAGCCACTCGATGTCTCATTTATGGGGCCTTTTAAGACGTACTACGCCCAGGAAGTTGAGCAGTGGATTCGAAGAAATCCTGGACGAATGGTCACTGTCTACCAAATAGGGGAAATTTTTGGAAAAGCGTACATGAGGGCAGCAACTGCTGAAGCGGCTGCTAGTGGTTTCCGCAAAACTGGATTGTTTCCTTGTAATAGGAACAACTTCCGACCTCATGATTTTGCTGTTCTTGAATAGCCTGAAGAGAACAATGCTGAGAGCCCACAACAGCTCGATGACCTGCAGGAGCCTCAACCAGGGACATCCCATGATCCTGATCCTGTTCCTGTAACAACGCCACCTCAGATAAGGCTTATCCGGGCGTCTAACATCAAATCAATTCCCACTATAAAAATTCAGCCTACTACAAGAAAGTCCCGAACTGGATCTGCCCAGCTCATCACCGGATCACCTTATAAACGACAGCTAGCAGAGTCGCAGAAAAAGGGTCCTTCACCAAAGAGAAACGGTAAGACTACGACTATCAAGAAACGCTCTGAATTGAAAACACCAGTTTACCGTCGTAAGAAAAGGGCTGCCAAACATTCGGAATCTTCAACAGAATCTGAGGATAATATTTCACTAGTTGATTCTGATGACGATCTTGATTTGGAAAGTGAAAGTGAATCTGATGCAGAGTGTATTATTTGTGCAGGATTATTTTCTGATGACCATGAAGGTGAGAATTGGGTTCGATGTGTGGTATGCAACAAATGGGCACACACAGATTGTGTTGATCCATTTAATAAACAATTTGTGTGTGGTTTGTGCCTTTCAAAAAAGAACAAAAAATCACTTTCTTCTAAATACATAATTTTTTGTGTAAGGATAATTGAACATCCCCAAATTTGGAGCCCTAGGGTTCCTAATTTGGGGAGGCGCATGTTTTTTTAAAAAATTATTTAATCTTAAAATTTGCTCATAAGAGATATTTTCTTTTGCACTAAAGTGAGGGCAATAAAACAACTAATTATGTCTCAAATATTCATTGTAGTATCATATGTTTCTTTTTAACTAAAAATATTTTTACAAAATGCTCCCCAAATTAGGCGACTTTCCTCTACTTAGTCCATGCATTCTCAGTCTACTTCTGAAAATAAGACTATAAAAACTTTCTAAGCTTACATGAAGTTCTATCAGCCCTGATTTAAAACTAATTAAACTTAAAGATAGTGTAACAATATAGAAACCTCTAACCTACAGACAACGTTGACAAAATTGGTACGTTAGTATGTTGGTATTTAAACAAACCCTTTCTATGATTTAAAAAAAATATAAGCGTTCATCAATGAAATGCAAGGCTATACTATATATATAGTTATTTAACGTGCAATTTCTGAACCGATTGATTATATCAGCACACAACTTAAATAACTTAAATCTATAAAAGATACCAAATTCGACCCCCAGTCGTTAATTCATCACTGTGAAAGAGGAAAACTACATTTTACCAATAATACTTTTCGGGCATGCTGGGAATCGAACCCTGAACCTTTGGTTCAGTAGGCAGATAACGCTAATGACTTATGTAAGGATATAAAAAATACAATAATTATATCTAGTGGTGTATTTTGTACTACGTTACTAGATTACCCACCTCGGTGGCTACATTGTCTAAGGCATCACTCTCTGAATAGACTAGACCAGTGGTTCCCAACCTTTTGTGGCCCATCTCCCCTTTCTGGAGGTTGACTAACACCTATCACCCCCTTTTCATTTTCATTGTATGCCTAATTTTAATTTAAAGTAAAGTGTAAATAATAAAGCAGTTTTATTATTTTAAACAATTTTATTACCGTATATAAAAACAACCAAAGCAGTTTTATCCGGTCACTCTTAAATAAAATGTACATTTTTTACAGATTTTTTTTACAGATTTTTTTTAAGAACAAAGAAGTGAAATAATTAACTAAGATCATTGACAGTCATTTAAAAAACGAGTGCATGTTTTCATTTTTAAATTGGAATCTGGAAGAATTAAGAAAGTTTACAGTTAAAATTTGAAAAAATAAATGAAAGTTTGAAAACTTTGTTATTGTTTTATTTTACCTTTTTAATGGCTGCCTTGTGCTTGGTAGATTTCAGTTAAAGCTTGAATATCCGGCTCTATGTTCGTCAAGTTCAGGCGCAAGTCTCCTTTGAGGTAAATGTCCAACTTATTTCTCTGTTTTGTGAGGAGCTGGACAACAGAACTAAATCCTTTTTCAACTAAATATGCTGATGGGAACGAGATGAAAAGTGGTTCAGTTTTTCCCCACAGTTGTTGATAAGTGTCGATAAGCTTCACCCATACTAACTCGTAACTGCTCTGCTTGAAATAGATTTTCACCTCACAGTCATACTTCAGATCTAGAAACTTTGTCTGCAAAGAGTTATCAAGCTTATTCACAGCTTCAAATGAGAATGGATCTAGAATCCAATCAGGAATTTGTAACTTGGTCAAATATTCAAAACTTGATTCCATGTCAGTTTTTATCTGGTCAAGGTGATCAGTAAAAATTAGGATTTTGTCTTCTGGGAATTCAGGAGTCTCGTTATCTGACACTGAACAATTTTTAAGGGTCGGAAACTAAATCAGCTCTTTACAGCCAATATTTACCTTGTGAATATCATACTTGGCGATGAATGATGAAATAATTCCTTTGGCCTTGATAAGGTTCATCTTGTTTCTTTGAAGCCTTATATTGACTTTGTTCATTTTTTCAAAAATATATGTAAGGTATGCGAGTTACAACTTGCGTTGCTTCAAATTCTCACTTAAATCAGGATCAGACGTGTCGAGAATCTCAGTAACTGTGTCAAATAATTCGAAGAAATGGCACAAACAGTTTCCTTTGGAAAGCCACCTCACGGCCGTATGTAGAAGCAAGCGTTCGAATTCCTCATCATTTTCATCGCAAAGTTGTCGGAACAGACGGTCATTGAGGGAATTAGCTTTGATCTTGTTGACACCAGTAATAACCAGTTGTAGGGTTTCATGCAGGACACCACTCAATTTTTTCGCAGCTAAGTGTTGACGATGAATGACACAGTGAATAGTGATGACCTCTGGCACTTCTTTCTTAAGGTGGGATAGAAACCCAGCATGACGACCTGACATGGCAGGAGCACCGTCTGTTGCACAAGTGCTCACGTTTGTTAGGGGAATCTCTTTTTTCTCAAAATAATCTTGCACCACTTTAAAAATCGACGATCCCTTCGTATCATTGATCAAAGTTCTAGCAAACAACATTTCCTTGGTAATTTCCTTTTGTTCATTGATAAACCTCACATAAGCTAATAAAATTGCTTTGTTAACAATCACAGTTGATTCATCAATCTGCAATCCAAATTTACTTTATTTCAACAAATTGATGAGTTTGGATTCAACGTCCATGGCCATTTTGTCAATTCAACTGGAAACAGTATTGTTGCTCAAAGGAACCGATTGACTTATCTTATTACTAGGGCCCTCGCCTAGCAAGATTTCAACAATTTTTTGGTAGCTGGTAAAACAAGAGTTTCGCCAATTGTGTGAGGTTTACCACATTTAGCGATCAATAAAGACACCTGGTAAGAAGCAAGAAGACCTTTGTCAAGATCGGTTGCTCGTTTTTTAAATAATTCACTCACATTAGGCCATTTATCAGCTTTAGCTTTGAGGTTTTGAAAATAACTAAGTTCTTTACTCACTTTATCACTGTGTACTCTTGATAAATGATTTTTCATTTGCGAATGCTTCATGGCTTCATTACTAGTAAATGTTTTATCATACAGAAGACAATGTGGAAATTGCACATTTTGTGGTGACGCGATAAAACCTAATTTTAAATACTCAGATGAGTATTGACGAACTCTTCTTCTTTTTTGAATCCATTGTGCATGAACTTCTATACTTCAAAACAAACGCACAAAAACAGAAAAGACATGAACAAAAACTGATGGTGAGGCACACAAAGGCTAGTGAAGACTGAAGACGAATGTAGGTAAATGTCAAGTGTGTTGTGATGGCAGGAGGGGGAGGGGGTTGAGTCACCAGTCGGCCGCGCTGAGCAACAACAGATGGGCACTGTGGAGAGGGGTGAGTGCAGTGAACTCGCCGGCTGAGAATAGCCAGTGACTCGTGCTACCCGGCAACTTCTACTGTACAGTACTATTTTAATTTTTCCTCCTTTGAATACTCATCGCCCCCAAATCGCCCCCCACTTATTTATCGCCCCCCTGATAATCCAAATCGCCCACTTGGGGGCGATCGCCCCCAGGTTGGGAACCACTGGACTAGACTGTCAAAGACGAGTAGATCGAGGTTCAATCCCGGTCGAATGTACTGAGGGTGTTTTTTCATAAATAGTTTCCCATTCTCCCTCCACACAAATTCTGATACATTTGCTCTTAATTCAACATTAATAATCCCTAACACATCAGCGTAATTAGTACAGAGGCTATACGTAATCGTAAATGATTGTAAGAGGCAACGCTAAGAAAAACTAGTTTTTCACACTAGTTATTTAATAATTTGATTGACTCTCTTCTGCTTCACAGCAAACACATTACTTGCATAATCGTGTTCCATTATCACCTATCACCACGGTGACCATATTTATGACAGTAAAAATCGGGACATCTTGGCAACATTTTTCATAAGTGCGTAAGCATTACATAAGGTATAAATAAGCATAAGTAAGAACAAACATATTTCAAGATTTTTTTATTTTTAGTAATTTAAAAAAACATAAATTACAATAATATGTCATAGTTAGAAAGAAATATGGGCTACATAAAAATGGTAGTCAAAACTACTGGACTCATCTCAATTTCTAAGACTAAGTGACTTACAGTAACAAGTAATTTTAAAATTTAAATAATAAGAGTTTTGAGAAAACTCTCTGTTGTAAAAATATAATAGGCTATTAAAAATTAAGAAGTTTTTTGTTCATTTTCCTGTTTATACTATTTTCCAGTGTTCCTGGCAGAGGAATATGATGGTTTGGGTTCCCTCCAATCATATTTATCCGATGAAGCCAGAGCTTTTAACAGATTCTTGTTTTTCTTAATGTTCTCGTACATTTCTGTACACGACGTTTGTGAACAGTTCATTTGTACCACAAAAAGTGCTTTAACACAAGCAGTAGACATTGAGAACTTTTCAAAACCCCAAAAGTTATTTATCAATGAGAATGCTCGTTCAACTGAAGCGTTGGTGCCTGGTAGGGAAAGAACAAACTCCACAAACATATTAAGATTATGAACAGTTATCTAATAATTTTTCAAATCCTGGAACATATCCAACCACCTTTGATCCATCGAAATCTTATGTTTTGCCCATTCTGTCAAAGTACTGCCTGAGAGGTATAAGTTCAGCACACTTAATTCGTTGAACAAACCGTCAAATGAAATGGAAACAGAGTCCAACATTCTTCTAATTCTTCCCATGTCAAATGTTTATTTAAATCCATCCAACATAGTGTACTCAAAAATTCTGCATTTGACTTTCATATATCTAAATAGGTTATACAGTGGTCGTAAAAATAACACAAAGTATCCTTCAGGTATTGTAAATCACAGCCTTGCACTTCTAATATAAATTTACTCTAATATAAATTTCCTAATTGTGTCTTATCAACAAAAAGGGGTAACGTCGAGATTAATAAAAAAAAACTTGTGTTGGGCGCCACTCCTGGAAGCTAGGAGAACTAATAATAATGATAAAAAAAAAAATATAAATAAACTTTAGCTCGACTAATTTGAACAAATGCACGACGACTCTAAATGCTCGAGACCTCTGGGTGTGCTCGGGAACTTTTACCTAGATATTACAATGTCAATGTTACAATGGTGTGTTGTAGACTTCCACAAGAGTTGAGAGTACTTAAAATAAAAAAAAAAAAAAAAAAAAATAGCAATTTAAATACAATGGATCATAAAAAAAACAAAAAATGTACTAATTGAGATTACAATAAAAAAAAAAACAATTGTTGAAACTTTTGTGGGTTATTATTATTATCATTATTGTTTCCCTTTTATTACATCCCAAACCTACCTAAGGATATCCGAATAAATATAAGGCTAATATGACAAAATAAAATATATGGTATTACATAAATTCTTAAACAAAGTTAAACAATTAAATGAACAATCTCTGAAATGATTAAATTTAGGAGTTTTAATATATATATATATAATAATAGAGTGAAAGAAAATAATATATGTATAGGCTAAACTTTTATAGAATATATAGTTTTGAGTAAGACAAAAAAAAAGGTATTGTTGAGGAACAAAAAAAAAAAAATCAATAGAATTAATATTTTTACATAAAAAATAAAATATTAATCAATTCCCTGGAATAGATAGAGTCTGAGTGTATTTAGTCCTTTCTGAAAGTTTTTGCATGTATCATAGCTTGATAAATAAAAAAAAAATGAGAAATAACATATATTTAAAATTGAAGATTTGGCTGGACCTCACCAATGAATTCATCCATGTTGAAACCAGAATGTCTGAAGTCTGTTTCCTTTTATTTATTCTAACTCGTCCACAATTTGAAGAAATAAACACTCTAGTTCGTCTCCAGACACTTAACTTTCCATTTGAGTACTTGTACTTTTACTTTCGAACCATTGTTCCACTTGAAAACTAAATTTAATTAGGAGCTATATAAATTTGCTCCATGTTAAATGACACTCCGGAAGAAAAAAAAGCCTCATCCTCTTCAAAAAATGTTCTCAGTTTTAAATTTAAAAAACGTTCTATATTCTACTAAGTCCAAAGAGAAAACTAATACAATAAAATAAAAGATAAAGTGTTGGCTATGAACTGTTTATAAAATAAGATACAAATTTAGTATCAAGATTTAAATATATGTCAGTGTTTCTTAAGAGAATTAAATGTTTATTTTAATCTGTCACAATTGAAATGCGCGCTATTTTGGAACGTCTTTTTTTTCTCTCTTTTTTTTTTACTACTTTTACAAGCACGAGACTCGCCACTCACTTGTTCATCATATCTGCGCATGCGTTAAAATAAATCATGGCTGACATCCAAAATAAATAGAAGAGTCAACAGACCTCTTGGAAGGAAATTAATATGTTTTAAAAAAAAAGTAAGTGTTCTTCCTTAGGTCAAAATTAATTGTTTAAATTATTTAAAACAGTGTTAGATGTTCTATATTCTGTCCTTTTAATTTATTTTAATGGATGCAAATAGTATTATTTGTCACGCCGGCGACACAGCATGTTTCAAACGAAAATAAACCTGAAACTATTTACAAAGCTTGGGAAAAATATAAGGAAATAAATGGTAGGGTGGCAAATAACGTTACACACTGCAGCGTTTTTTCTTTGGAGCTTTTTCGTTGGAACTTTAATTGGTAGAAATGAAGATTGTTTTCTGTCAATCAAATTTGTATGTAAAATCAAATATTCACGTGCTGCCTTTGTTGCTGATACTTTCTCTCCTTCAATCTCTTTTACAACTTCATTGAAAAGTGATGAAACATTGTGCAGAAACCATGGCCACAATTCTCCGTTTGGCTCTTCAAAAATGATTTTAACACCACAGGAGGGTTTGCTTGATACCAAAAATAGATTTTGAGTGGCTCCATCATTTGTAGAGCATGCTTCAAAGCCGGTAGAAGTCTAAGCCATAATGTGTTCGAATAATACAACAATTTCTGGTACTCTATGTCAATGTATTCGCAGAGCTCCTTCAGTTCTGCCACTCGCACAGTGTAAATGTGAAAAAAACGTTCACAATTATTACCTCAGCATCAACAGGAAGTGTATCGGCAGCACTGTTAATGCAGTTATTGACAACATGCGCCTTGCATCCTACACCAACTAAGGAATTTTCAGCTCTTGCTGATAATTTACGGAAGAGGTTATTGCAGCCTTTTCTTTTTGCACCCCCGAAATTCGTATTGGTGTTGTCTGCAGACGTACCAAATAATTTCTTGGCCAGTTTATTGTGACTTAAAAGAGAAAATGCATATTCATTCAGTTTATCACTTGTTTCATATGTAATGTGTCGAGCTTTAATACTTTAACATCTATCTATACCAGTAGGCACATGAAAATATCTCACAACGATTGGTAATAATTTTTCAGTACCATGGTTTGAGATGTCAACCACTACAGTAAAACAAGATGTTTCACTCAATTCTTTCAACAACTATCTTTGACATTCTGGAGCTAAGACATTTTTTTACCATGGCTTCACTTTTTGTTTTTGCAGAAGAGTATTTTCGCTAAAATAATGTGGTAATAGGTTAAGAAGTGTAATCTAACAATCTAAAACTATGATTGTGTTTTATTGTGTGAAACGCAAAAGCTGCCTCTTTTGCTACAATCTTATTTTTGGCTAAGCCATTCTAAGTAACGAACTTACTCATTGAAGATGTCATCGCAACAGCATTAACTCCAGCCAGGTGTTTTTTAGTCAAAGTGAAGCTTGATGTCATAGAGGCTACCATGAACAATTTTAATCTCACTTGAACATTGAGTGCCAAATGCAAAATGTGGGTTCCTTCACGTTTCTTTAGGAAGGGATAGTCCTTTTGTAACACGCCACTAAACGAACATTTGCGTTTTTTCACCTATTTCTTTGCGATTTGCTTGCTATTACCACTCATTATTTCGAAAATTAAACAAAGAACAGCAAATAACTACACAAAATGCAAAAAACACGATGAAGCGAAATAGAAAATCACACGGTCACTGACTGTCACTACTCAGTATAAAACCGAAAACGGAAGCTCACGCGAACTTGAAAGGTTGTGAAGAGGGGAGGGGTAGCATCCAGTCACCCAACCGCCAGTGCCACTGGTGCAAAGAAAATAACCGGTGGAGTTTATTCAGATACTCTCAATAGAAGTAAAATATTATAAATGTAACGAATTCGATATTATTACTTTACTGTACAAGCTTTTTCCATCAGTCGTAAAATTCATGACATTTTGGTCGCTATTCGGGACGCATCCCTTAAAATCGGGACGTCTGGTCACCGTACCTATTACAAATACATGCGTCAGCAGACCACACACATATAAAAATACTTCTTACCGATTGGTTGACTTACCTGTTTCTGAATTTATGAATTTAAACCTTTGTGATTATGAAGTAAAAGTTATAATTGGGTGTGTTCTCAATGCCTGTCAGGCATAACATTCTTTAAGTTACACATCCAACTAAAAGCTCCTATTTCTATAAAGTTTAAATTTTTTTTATTTATGTAACGGGATTCAGGCTTCACACAAATCACCTAGTTCTAGGAATACCTTGTTAAAGGGAAACGTCAACTTAACTATTTTAAACATAGGTCAGGATCAAACTAGAGTCCTCTAAGCCAGTGGTATTCAACCTTTTTTATTCACGTACTTAAAGAGAGGTTTTGCCTAATATTTTTTCACTCACTCTCCACGCAAATGCGTATACACTTCCTCCAAGTTCAACATTTCTCATTTTTAGCATAAACATAATATAACACAAAAGATAATAAAACTTGTTGTTAATAAAACCTTATGCACAATAATTTTTAAAAAATATCCTGCTTATTCTTACTTTTTTTAAATAGGAATTTTTCCTTTTATTACGTTGATAACATATTTTCGAAAGATCCTAAACTACTAATCGTCAACATTCTTATAAGTATTTAATGTTTGATGATGTATGTGCCCCTTTGTAATTGTGGTATGAAACAAACCTTGTAGAACCATTTTAGCCGAATGGTACATATAAACAATGAATTTTGTTAGTATTTAAAAACAACATCTCTCAATTTTGTTTAAATATTTAGGTGAAAAATTAGTTAAGTATTTAAATTAACTCCACCTAGTGTAAATTGAGGTTTTAACAGTTGTTTTACTAGCATAACAAAACTCTGATATTATTTAGGTGGTTTTAAAGCATCAGAACTGTAATTTTCAAAAGAAATGCCGTATCGTGAGGATATTTTCCCTCAAGCGACGCTTTATATAATATTACTATTTTGGATGAATGTGTTCAACGGCCCGGTATTTCCAGGTCACCGTTTCTTCCGCTGTTACGTCAAGTGTCACGAAATACCCGGTGGCCCTCAAGGCAATATATCAAATTAAAATAAAAAAAAGTCTTATTCTTGGTCGACATGACAAGAATGAGGATAACTGAGAGCTAACATATTCACTAAATCAGTTTATATACTAAAGTGATTCTTACAAATGGGATAAATTAAAGCCAAAGATACAAAGTTTCTTGCAATGAAGTATTATTAGGTGTTCTGTCTTACGAAAGGGCCATAGCTTTTGTCACTGAACATTAGACCGCCAATGCGCCCTTTACCCTACCTCCTCATTCAGCCCCAAGAATTTTATGATTTCCTTCAAATCATCCAATAATTGAATCCTCCTTCTTTCTAAGCGCCTCTTTCCCTCAATCTTTTCTTCTATGCAGTCATGCAGAAGACAGTTTCTCCTAAGGATGAGTCCGATTCAGTTTGATTTGTACCAAAGAATCACATCAAAAATTGTTCTCTTCTCACTCACTCTTCGTAAGACTTCTTCATTTGTCACCCGGTATCGCCACCACCCATCTTCTCCATCAGCACATTTCAAAGCTATCCAAGTATTTCCTTTCCATATTCCTATGAGTCCAAGTTTCTGCCCCATACAGCGCGATGCTCCAAATGTACCCGAAGACGTTTGCACCCTCATAGAAAAGCTGGCGACACAGCTCGACATAAATAGTAATTTCAACACGCTCTTTCCACTGGTTGAGGTCGACGCCAAACGTGTCATCATCGACATGAGTGTTAAGAACAACTTTATGCCCTTTGTTTAGCTAGAAATATGGCGTGAGCCGGGCAACTCCACAAGTCGGTCATATCAAAGTTTTTCAAAAAGACACATCCTGCTCAGAAGATAGGTTTGACTAATCATAAAACCTCTATGCGACGCATGTACGGTGATCGTATAGTCGTCATTAGTGAGAGACATGACGCCGGAGTAATCCATCTCAAACTGAACTGGGAACTTATCTGCGAGTTGCGGGATTTAATCGACGTTGCTATCGACCAAAGGGATATGTGGCCGACCCCCGTCGCCTGATATTGCAAAGATTTGTTCGACACGCTCGTTAGGAATGTATGTGATAAGCTAATATTTTAAGAGACCATGCATGTAATCGATCTAGAGCAACCTACGGTAGAAAATCACAGAGGAAACCTGGATCTTATCAGCGCAAAACATGCAAAACCCACTTATTTTATGTCCATAGCCCCTGACCTATTCATGTCTCGACTTGTCATTCCACCAATCTGGCGTCAGGTGTGAGTCCAGGAATATATTCTTATGTCATCAAGGTTTAAAGGAGGTGCCCAAAGAAGATCCGTATGCAAAGTATGAGGACTGCATTCTGACTTTTGATTTAGGTTCTAGAGGTCACAAAGTTCGATAATATCGATGTTGCCATGTAATATTAAGGTCCGATAACTAAAAATGTAGGTTGTATGTATAGGTAAATAAATCAAATAACAATAAGTACAATAAATACACATTTATTAAAAAACTATTAACTTATGTGAGTACTAAACAGGCCAGTGTTCAAATTATTTCAAGTATTTTGTTCCAAATGTTTATAATTACAGCTTACATATTTAAACAATGAAATACATGTCAAAGTCAATTTATTATAACTACATGCCAATGTACGTCAGTTAGAACTAGATCAACTTTAGAAAACCTCAAATTTTATAAAGTGGATTCTGAATGTGCCATCTGAATGAACAACCATCGCTGTTATATGAGTATAATCTTTTCCACTTAAAGTTTCTTAATTGAAATCGTTACTATCGATGTCTCCGTGTAAAAACCATTATGGATTTTTCACAATATTCTTAGAAGTATTAAATGTATATTTTATTTCATCCATTAGTTTTTCAAAAGCATTCCCTAGTATTTATTGGGGTATTTTAGATGAAGGTCGGCCTGTTTTGTTCTCAGAGGATCTCAGTAATCTTATATACTCTTGGTAGAAAACTTGATGGTACCTTACTTCTATAGCAAAAGAGTATTGGGGTGTTTGACAGGTACCTATTGCTGCCTGCAAAAACGCTATCTTACTTAACGTGTGAAGTATTGAAAATATTTTGTGCCGCAGAAAGTTCAGAACAAAGAAAACGTTTTTTTGTTTTTCGTTTGTTGACTATATACATACTAAACATTTCAATACCTGTGAAGACACTTCAATGTTCCTCAGAGAAGAGTGAACATTGTCGGTAGATACAACAGCACTGGAACTAGAACTTTCTTCTTTTTTGCAGAATGCTGTTTCTTGACGCCGAACTTTTTTCCTCACTTACGTAACTCGTCATACACTTATTTCTATGCCCAGGAAAAGCATTGGACTCTGGATTCCGGATTGTGCAGGTTATTATCTTTGCAGCTACTTCAATTTTATGCCTCTCTGCTGCATGTTTTACAGTAAACAATGACTGTATCTTTAGTTCTTTCACCAACTTCCATGATGTATCACAAAACAAACCCGCACATTCATAGGATTTCCTCCTCTTTAAATTAACGACTTGAACTGACTTTTTTTTTTTTAAGAAAATACTTATCTAATGCTTAAATAATAAAATAACAATATCACAAACTCACCTTAACAGCAGTTTACGATGCTGATTCACGACTGGCAACGTCAACGCAAACGTAAGGGACACAAGAGCTGTAGCCTTAAGCGGGTGGAGGGGGAAAGGACCTCACTTACGCACGGCAACATGCATTTCTATGCAGCTTAGTGTCGCAGGTACGCGTACCACAAAAGAGTTTGCGGTCCTTATATTATACAAACAAAAATCCTTTGGCGCCTGCATTATTTGCAGCATCCCCCTTGGTCTACTCCTGTATCGATAGGTTGAGTTTGACTCCTAAAATAGATTCAGACGTCATCAGGGTTTTGGCAATCTAGAGGAAATGACCAGATCTCTCTCAGTCTATAGGTAACGTCCATAGAGAGGATCCCGGCCACGTTCCCCAGGGGTCGTGGCCATCAACCAATAAAATTCAAACCAATGGCCCACATCCTCCATAAAAAAAATCACAAACCCTTGACATGAGATTTTTTCAAATTGAGGAGTGCGTAGCCTACTCATCCTGGAAATTGGCAATACCAATCTGGGTCAAAACCACTAAAATGATTTTTTTAAATCAAAGGATGCATGATTGGGTAACAAACCCTTGTAAAAAGGAAAAAATTAAATGGGACCATATAAAGAGTGAAAGAGGTGCTGTTTTACGAGAAAAAATGCTATCTTTCTGGTAACTTCTCTAGCTTTCACATAAGAATCTTCCTATACAAATTGGACTGTAGGTTTAATTATATTTTGTACAGGCATTTTCAAACAAATCAATTTTTAGTGTTTGGGTAAACTACTCTTGGTATTTAAGTCTATAAACTAAAATGTATTATTTATATTTATTATTATCGAGAGAAAGGGAATATTTTATGTAGTGCCGAATTTCTAATACATCAATTTAACTATCTATAGGCTCTATATAAACATATCCTATACAAAACGTATCTAACAAGACAACTAAATCCAGGTCCCTCTCTCCTCGTGTGTGAGTAAAGTGAGTCCCACCTGTATCCGGGCCTGCGGCCGGGGTGGAGGGTACCGCGGTGGTGTCTTGCTGCGAGCAATGAACGTGTCGGGGACGTCCACTGCCATCTCCCTGTGAGGGCCGTTGTCCAGGCTCATCATCATCATCATGGCACTGTAGGCATCCTCCTCCTCCGGCGTCCTGTGCTTCACATGGTCCTGTTGCTGCAACTGCTGGTCATCCGCCTCCGTGTCCACCACGACAATACCACTGCCACTGCGGCGCCGTGGCCTGGAACACAACACACATCACGTCTTATACTAGGGACAGTCGTCTGATAGAACACATCACGTCTTATACTAGGGACAGTCGTCTGATAGAACACATCACGTCTTATACTAGGGACAGTCGTCTGATAGAACACATCACGTCTTATACTAGGGGCAGTCGTCTGATAGAACACATCACGTCTTATACTAGGGACAGTCGTCTGATAGAACACATCACGTCATACATTAGGGACAGTCGTCTAATAGAACACATCACGTCGGACACTAGAGACAGTCGTCTGATACCATACATGACGTCTTACACTAGGAGCAACGGAATTATATCATTTTATTTTGGGCGTAAAACACTAGTCTTAATTTAGGTTCGGTCTATCCGAAAGTGAACCTGAACCAGCGTTTTCCAACCGGTAATGGCGGGTGTTAATAAGCGAGAAAAATTGAGATATAAAAATTAATTTTTTATCAACATTATATTTAAAAATAATATAATTATTATAACTTTTTTAGATATTATATTAATGTTGAGTGTTTATTGAACGGTAAAAAGCAACGCGCATCAAAAACAATAAAACGAAATAAACGGGCGAAATCATGCCAAAATCGGTATCAAATTAAAATGATGAAAGATTTGATTATCTACGAAGCCTAGTCTAAATATTTATATTCCTAAGATGTGTATGTATTTCCACACTATTCAGAAGCCCCTAGAGGACCTAGAAAGCTGAAACCTCGCACTAGGGATTGCAATCCAGCGGGATCCAGTATAAATTTAGGAACTGCGGGATCCCGCAACAGCCTGCGGATCCACAAGCATCAAATCGCGCAAATTCATTCAAATTTGCCGCCTTAAATTCCCTTCGTAGCTTGCGCGACGTTAACGTTCAGTCGTTTGTTTTGCATTTTGCATTGCACGCACACACATATACCCTGATTTTGGTTAGAAGAACAGCAGAGATAATACAAATAAATTTCTGTGCGGTCAACATTGATAACAGTTTACTATATTATTTGTTTTATTTTATAGGTATTGATAATATTTATCAAAAGTGACAGATACATATAACACGACTTGATGTATGACTATATTAAAATTGTTTTAGTAACTTTAGTAACTAAATTATACTGTTCTTCCTACCAAAATCATACTATAGATAGCCCGCTCCGTGCCGGCCGCCGCCACGCCGGAACAGCCAGTTATCATTTGACTCGGCACTTGTCAACAAACGTTTGATTTGGTTTAGAAGTCGATCCGCAACACAAAGTAAGTATAATGCTTGTTTACTTGTCCTCGAATTACTGTTTTTACTCTTATTTCGGGTGAATTTTATTGGGTTATAATATTTTTTTAAATAACGATTCTTTAATAAGTAGCTAGATAGATAAATCACGTTAACTGATTCGAGTATGATTTATTTTTATTTTCAATTGTCAACTATTTGTACTAGCTTCTAGGTATTCACAGGGTACGAAATTATTGTTTTACAGGTGCTATTAAAGGATGTATCTTTCAAAACCGGCGCAGGAGGATATTGGTGAGAAAAATGAAAAAATCTTATGGCATTATTTAAAAAAGTCTGAAGGTGGAGGGAATGCAAAATGTATTATATGTTATAATTTATTGAAAATTAGCCAACGTACTACCACTGGCTTGAAAATCCATTTGAAAACTAAACATTGTATAATAATAGGTCAATCACGTCAACAAAACACAGAGTTATCACCTAAAGCATCCACATCATCACAAAATATTGTTGAAGAAGAAAAGTAGAAAAACTATTGATGGCTATTTCGTAAAGGAAAATTCTATGGAAAAAATTGTTTCTAGAATGATTTGTAAGGATGGTTTTAGTATGAACTCATTTTGTACTTCAACAGATTTAAGATATTTATTTACGAAGAGTGGGTTTTAACTTCCGAACTCTCCCAATACAATTAGATATATAGTCGTAAATTTTTCAAATACTGTTAAAGCTGACATGATTACGGAATTTTCACGTCTTACGATACAATCGCAAAAATTTTCGCTGAGTTCTGACGAGTGGACATCTAAGAAAAATCGCCGTTATTTGAACGTAAATGTTCATCAAAAAGACACCCATTTTAATCTTGGTCTGATTCGAATATATGGTTCATGTACTGCTGAACATTGCAATGGATTGGTCAAAAAACGTTTGGCGAGTTTTGATCTTGACTTACAAACCGATATTATTGGCATGACAACTGACGGTGCAAGTGTCATGGTAAAAGTTGGCAAACTTGTATCTCGCTATCAGCAACTGTGTTTCACAAACGGCATACAGTTGGCTGTGGTCGATATTCTATACCAAAAAAAAGTTGAATGAGATGTAGAACTTACAGAAAAGACGTCGACTGATTTGGATATAGATGATGACGATGACGAAGATATGGAATAAATAAATTATGAACAAGGTTTGGCCGTAAAAATCAATAGGCAATCCACACAAGTGGTTCCCGACTACAGTGATGTTATTCAAAAAGTTCGAAAAGTGATAAAGATTTTCCGAGGATCACCAACTAAAGATGACATGTATTTGCAAAAATATGTAAAGAAAAGACATGAACACAATTAATCTTAATTTTAGATTGCCGCACTCACTGGAACAGCTTGCTAGATATGTTGGACAGGTTTTACCGTCTCAAAGTATGCATTGAGAAGGCTCTCATCGACATAGCATCTGACATAAAATTTACGGACGGAAAATGGTACAAAATCAAAAACGTCATTGAAGGCTTGCAGCCCTTTAAATTGGGCGTCGAAACATTATGCATAAAAGAGTCTACCCTAATAACTGCAGACACAACATTTCGATTTATTTTAGAGAAACTAGAGAAGCAAGAGACAGTTTTAAGCAATTATTATTATTATTAGCACCGCGTCTTATTACCCGTTCGGGTTATACGCACTTACGCTAATGTGTAATGGTAGGGTGAGTGTGAGATGAAATGAAGGACCTACAGTTTAACGTGGAATCCGAACCACGGTGGAGGCCTGGCATTTCACACATTCACAAGATGTCTTGTCAGAGGTGAAGGAAGGGTTTGGTAATCAGATAAATCTGTGCCGGGACCGAGGATTGAACCCCGGCCGCCAGCACAGAAGTCTGACACCTTACCCCTAGACCACCAGGTCACCTTTTAAAGCAATGAACTATCCGAGGCGCTACGTGCACGAGTGAAAGAAAGACGTAGTTAAGTTAATGCTATGTTGATTTACTTGCAGCATCCAAAACAGTTTGACCAAGAGTTGAAAACGCCCAATCCTACATTTGTAATGCCGAAAAAGAATAAGTTACGGCAAGAAATGAAAAACATTTTATGCCGAGTCATTAAAGATGACGCTGAAAATGTACAACTTGTAGATGATGTAGATGCAGATAATAGTCAACAGTCTCTGGAAAATAATTTAACTTAACAAGAGCAATTAGAAATGCAGCGAAGGCAAGATAATGAAGATTAAACTAAACAGACAGGAACTAGAACAGAGAAAAACATTTGAAACTGATGGGAGTGAAAGGGAAGTATTTGACTTTGTTGCACGACTATTTATTAACTATAAAACAACAAGTGTGGAGGAAGAAAGAGCTTTTCGGCCGCTGGCTATATATGCAGTTCTATGAGAAGAAGATTGGGAGATAACACTATTGATGCTATTTGTTTTTTAAGATCATATTTCCAAAAAGAGAAGTGACTTATTATTTGATATTTATAAATTTGTTGCATTTTTTTATTGATTCTTTACTTTAGTAAGAAAAATTAAGACAATTAGTAAACTTAACCTAAATTCATATGATACTCTAAATCTCTGAATAAAGAAGACCGATTAGAATTACCTCAGATAAAAATTAGAAGTAATATTTTTAGTTATCTAGGGTACAAAGACTAAAAAATTACCAAATATTGATATTTGCTATGGTTTTTGACTTTTTTTAATTATTTAATAAGTAGTCAAACAGTAAAATAATTAGTCAATTAGGGGCAGTAAGTTACTGTTGATTTTTGTAATTTTTAATAAACATTTGAGTATACCATAACAAAGAATATTTATTTAAATTTAGAAAAAAGCTATAACATTTGCAGGATCCAGCAAAAACCCCGCTGGATTGAAAACAGTGCTGGATTGTAATCTCTACCTCGCAAACTTATAGTATGGACCACGGGAATGAACCTAGCGAAACAGATTTTTGTCTACACAATTAAATGGTAGAGATAGAATTTTGTTAGAGTAAATTTTTCAAAATGTGGCGGGCCAGCTTTAACTCAAGTTTTATACAGGTTACGGTATAGAGAACGCTCAAGTTTGCCCCCCACATTAAAAAATGTTCTCTAGAAAGCCTAATTTTAGAGCACAAATGTTCATTCTCGGGCACATATGAGAACAAATGAAGCACAATAGAATGGCTTGAATGTAATTTTGTCATGGATTGTTTTTCAATATGTGGCAGGATAGCTTAAGCTTAAGTTAGCCCACTACATTAAATATTCTAAAAATTGCTAATTTTAGAGCACAGATGTTCATGTTCGGGCACATGCACAAATGAGGCACATTGGAGTGACGTATATATAATTTTCTATGTTCCGTTTTTCAATATGTGGCGCGCTATCTTGAGCTCAAGTTGGCCTGCCACATTAAATGTTATATCTAAAAGGCCTAGTTTCACAGCACAAATGTTTATGTTTGAGCACATGCACAAATAGAGCACAAACGATTGAATAGAAAAATAATAATAATTCGGCAATGTGGCGTGACCACTTGATTTACGTCTTACATTTTCATAGTTTATCAATACTCCAACTTTTTTTTTTAAACACCCTTCATTTTCTTTATTTTTTTCATAAAGAAAAAATGTCTGTAACCTCACTGTGCGTTGGTAGCCCTGACTTCTTACTTATCGTCATATTTCCCTATCCACTTTGTTCCATAGTTTTTATTTCATAAAAAAACTGCACAATTTAACATCCATCATAGCTCGCGGATTGTAGATTGTATAGTCGGCTTGCCGTCAGAAGAACCTTAACTGGTACATCAAAAAGTTACGTAGACCTAAATTTCAACTCATTTAATTTTGTATCCCGTAGTCTGGTGTTCTGTTGTCGGTGAGATAGTGTTATTATTATTATTATTAGCACCGCGTCTTACTACCCATTCGGGTTATACGCACTTACGCTAATGTGTAATGGTAGGGTGATTGTGAGATGAAATGGAGGACCTACAGTTTAACGTGGAATCCGAACCACGGTGGAGACCTGGAATTCCCCACATTCACAAGATTTGAGATCGTGTTACTTGACGTGTTCTTTCTATCCTCTTTTTTATTTCCCTCTTAGTTGGAATTCTTTCCACATGCATTCTTAATGTAGCTTAGTAGTACGTTAAAGTATTCAAAGAAAATCCTGTGTTCCTAAGCTTTCATTATATATATTTTTGTCAAGTTAGATAGTTGTATGACAGTGACTTTTTTTTTTACCGATGTTAGCTACTCTGCAGTTACTTGGTAATAGTAAGAATTTGGTACAAAGTGTGTTCTGAAATACCTTTTTTTTTCTACTATAGTCCTACTATACAGACTGTTCACAAACAATTGACACAACGCTTTAGGGAGGTAGGTGGGTCGAAATGGACCAATTTGATACAAGGAACCCATATTATGAGAGGATCCCTTCTAGGCAAAAATGGCGACGGAAATGCGTAGAGGCAGGTAGGCAACTGTAATAATGACGCGACACACAATACAGAGACATGGGCATTTATTGTTAAGTTCACAGAGAGTATCCTAGTGGTACAACCTCTTAGTTTCTCTGGCATTTATGCGAGCTTCCCATACACGAAGCTCATGTCCTTCTGCTCCGCAAAACTGAACAGTGGCATTGGCATGCTCACAGTCGCGAGGCAACAGCAAATACAAACTAACACCTGCAAGCACGCGGTGCTAGCTACCCTGCAGCAGCAGTTAGTTAAATGGAACAACCCGTACTCCTGTGTGAAATGCCACACTCTAGTTCCAGCAGTTGGTTGTTATATACCCTGCCTCTAGACATTTCTGTCGCCATTTTCACCTGGAAGGGATTCCTCCGTATATGGATTCCTCATATCAAATCGTTCAATTTCTACTAGCCTACCTACCTCCCACAAGGCTTTGTATAGTTTGTTCGTGAGTTCCCTGTATAGTAGGACTGGTAGGGTAAAAGGCCTTTAAGGTGGCTCTTCCAAACAAAACTCTTCTTTAGTTTCTCTTGAAGGTTGTTTTCGTGCCACTCTAACTAAACAGCTTCAATAGACGGTATGTGTGAGGGAACTGCACGGATACTATTGGGAAAAAGAGTTGTCATTCTATTGTTTTGTTGGGTCAATATTTTCTTAAATATAAGACAAGTTTGGCAACGTTGGTTCGTCGAGGTGTCCAGCAGTTCCACTCCAGCACATCACCTTCTGACATAGATGAAAGCGAGATTAATTGGCAACAGTTAACCCAGAGAGAGAGAGAGAGGTATCAAGTTTTTCTACAGAAGTTCTCTCAGAAGTGATGTTGGGTGTAGCGCTATCACGTGAAAAAACCGACAGTTTGTCCGGAAGGCAGTCGCTAAGAGGGGAGGATGGTGAAGACGGATCCGGCCGCGTGTGTGTTTTATCATGTACTTGCGACCCAGCCACCGTGAAGGTTGAGAAGGATGGGACGCCGGTTCCCACCGAGGGTCATGGCCCACTGGGTGACAACCATGACCCGCGACCTTCCACCTGACGCATACACTCTACTGCTGGCGAGTGCTGGTTTGCACATCACTATGCACCAATTACATAATTACACGTAAGTTTCAATATATGTCGATGGACTAAACGAGGCTCATACCTTATTCGCCGCTTCAAAGAAACCGTGCAATTTCACCACATTGTCTATGTATTTAAAAAAGTCTCTTGATTCCTAGTTTACTACTCATACTTTCCTTATCACCCTTTACCTATAGAAATCTTGTTTCTCACCTGCGTAGATTTGATATATACAGAAAAATACAAACTTACGCTGGAGGTCAACGACAAAGACTAAACCAAACATGACACCCTGCTGAGAGGGTTTTTGAGATTTTAAAATTTAATGGAGAAATACATTGTTCAGCATAAATAAAACAAATGTGTCAAAATAATAATAGGTTTATATTATTTATTTTTATATAATTACCGTATCTAAAATGATAGCTAGTTTTAAGACTGTCCACGTCAGGTTTACTATAACAATAATCCTACTCGCTTGAGTGGCGGCATGGCTTAATACGTCATTTTCGTAATATACTGGATCGTTGATGACGGGGGGAATCGAGGCTCAAATCCCGGTCGGGTACTTTTTTCACAAATGGTTTTCACTCTCCCTGCAGGCAAATGCGGGTACGCTTACTCTAAATTTAACCTTCTTTATCCCTCAAACATTAGTGTAATTAGTACACATGTGTACAAACCGAGTTAGTTATAATATATGCTAAGAGATATATATATATATATATATATATAATTACTCGATCCAACAATACCTAACTTTCATTAATTGACAGACGCATGGAGGTTGAAAAACATAAACGGCAATAGGGCGTCATTTTCGTGAAGTGTCAATTAGAAAGACACGTTAAACGAACACGAAACGGATACATTTTCAGGAACTGAACCAGAAGTCGAATGAGGTGAGCATTGAAGGGTTAAATGCAAGTAATGGCCATATACCAAAAATCAGAATTTTTAGAAGTATAAAAAAGTTTGAAAAATATAGAGGGGAGCCCAATCAAACACACCACATAATAAATTATGACCCACATATTTTGAGATATTAGGGAATTTACTAAATACTAGTTGAAGTACATACACGCCATTGCCCAGGAGAAATGTTTTTAGTTTAATGATCGTGCGTGGAAGGTAATTTTAAAGTTGGTGTTTTAAGCCTTGCGTTGGCCGTGGCTTTTTTTGCTTCCAAACAGGCTTTTAATTAATTTAAGAAGTTTAATAAAGATTTTAAAATTCCTGCTTCAAGGATTTTCGTGCATAAAGGCTACACATTTTTAAAACTTCAGACCCCTGTGTGTGAAAGATATCGCTCATGATAAACACACAAACTCTTCATTTTATTAATGTAAATAAAATATCAAATCTTAAGTTTAAATGACATATGAACTGTTCCTGTAAACATTTTAAAAATCGTTCTGTTACATATTTAAGAAATCCGTTATCTATTGTTTGTTCGGTTGTCTTCCCAGTGTTGTTATAAGAAAAAATATATTTTAAAGGATTATTAGGTCATGCTACGCAAATATGAATCTGTATGATGTTATCACCAAATCAATATTATTTTCTTACTACAAGGTGATAAAAAAACATGCTGAAACTTTGGACAAATAAATTCACGGGAACAAAAACAGCTGGTTCTTCCACCAAACACATAAACAGTCCAAACGTTCTCATATATTTTCTGTAATGTTGGAGATACATAACAGATTCTCTCACCGGACAATATGCCGATTTTCCTCCTCCACTGTAGGTGTAAACCTATTGTTTCGTAGTGTGTTTGATAGATTCTCTCACCGACAATATGCCGAGTTTTCCCTCCTCCACTGTAGGTGTAAACCTATTGTTTACGTAGTGTGTTTGATAGATTCTCTCACCGGACAATATGCCGAGTTTTCCCTCCTCCACTGTAGGTGTAAACCTATTGTTTACGTATGTGTTTGATAGATTCTCTCACCGGACAATATTCCAAGTTTTCCCTCCTCCACTGTAGGTGTAAACCTATTGTTTACGTAGTGTGTTTGATAGATTCTCTCACCGGACAATATCCGAGTTTTCCCTCCTCCACTGTAGGTGTAAACCTATTGTTTACGTAGTGTGTTTGATAGATTCTCGCACCTTCAATTAAATACCACAAGGTGAAACACATCATCAGTTCCACAGTTGGTTGTATTTATAATCACCAGAAGATTTATTTACTGTGCACTTTCAAACACGACGTTGTTTTAGTAATGGCCTACACTGTGGTCATAAAATATATTGAATTGGGAATGTTCATTTTTATTGGTAAGTTACGTCTCACACCGTTGGGCATGAGGGGTAAATTCGTCGGTCTCATCTTGTCTCGTTCGTTGGTGATAGGAGGTCATTGTTCGAATTCAGGCAGGGTTGACCTAGTATTTTTTGTCTATATGGTTTACTATCCTTCCTCCTCGCACATGAAACTGTATATTTTATAAATAGCCTTTTTGCCCTACGTACCTATCCTACCTCATTACTATGATTATTAGGATAGCCCGGACATATACAGTTCAATTTTTATAGTAAAGGTGTTTTTTTTTTAGAAAATAGACCACCAATTTTTTTTTCGCTCAATGTTGATAAAACTTTACTATATTATTAGTATCATTTTATAGTATTGATGATATCGGTCTAAAATGTTAGCTACAGATCACATGGCTTGACGTATGTACACGTGAAAATATATCTAGTAACTTTTCTATTCCTATTAAAATTGTATTGTAGTAAAATGCAGTACGCAAAAGGAAATTAGAGCATTTTTAAAGTGGGATTATTTAAAGACTCTGAGTAGTAGGAATAGGAGGTGTAGTTATAGAGGAAGTGGGAATGAGTAGGAATAGGAGGTGTAGTTATAGAGGAAGTGGGAATGAGTAGGAATAGGAGGTGTAGTTATAGAGGAAGTGGGAATGAGTAGGTAGTTTTAGAAGAAGGGCCGTGATTTGGCATGAAGAGTTGATAGGAAAACCACCCCGAATGCACTCGGACGACGCTCAAATTCTGAACTTCCCGTTAATTATAACTAAAAGTAAATGCGAGTCAAATGTCTTAACCATGAGGCAACCGGTATGGGGTAGGCGTATTTTGATTGCTTATTCTTATTGGCCACAATTACACAATTTTTTTTATAGACATGGAATGAAGACAATATTATTATTTTTTTAGTCACTGATATTTGTATAAAAAATGAACTATAAAACTATATTGATATGCAAAACTTAGAAAAGCACTTCCTTTGAACCCGGCCTGAGCGCATTGCGAATATTGACCGCAGGATGAGAGCTCAGATATGCCAGTCGAATGAACCGGCACGCTACCGCTTGGGAGACAAGCTGGAGGGTAGAACAACACATACAGGGCTGGCTTGAACAAGTGAACAAAAACATTTATTCTGAAACCAGCAGAATCGTCCATTTAGACGCATATAAAAATTACAATATTATTTATTTGAAGTATTAATCATGCACTTTCTGAACAGACTGATTATATCAGCACACGATAATGTATATGAGCTAAAGGGAAATAGCCTACCAATTTTACCGGATAAGGCACTTACACATATCTTCCTTGGTTATTTTACATGTCACAAACGACATGGAACCAACGGATTTACTTACAGCTACGAAAGAAGTTGCGCTACGGATTCTTATCGATTAAGAAAATTACGTCGACTCCGACTGGGTCCAAACACAAGAATATCGGGTCTTGAGGCGAGAGTATTACCCCAACACAACCAAGGTTGACAATATAATAATTATGATATAATAATTGTTTTTGAGATGTATTAATTATTATAATTAAATAAACGATTTGATGATTTCCAAATAAATATTTGTTTCCAAATCGACTTAAATCAAGGAATGGAAGATGAACCATTCAAAATTGGTACAGTTTAAAAATTTGGGATGAACAACAATTAAAATCTGAGAGCTGGTCATAATTTTAAATTTAATCTTTTCATAATTTTTCTGGATAAACTGTAGTATAAAGTTTGATTCACACATTCGCTGAAAATAGAGAACAGAAGCTGCTTGAGTAGCTCAGAAATTCACACGCTGTATGTTGACCCATGATGCATTGCAATGCTAAATTGAAACAGCTGATTAACAAATAATTTATTTTCTAGTGGATAAATATATATTTTTAGATTATTCTCCCGATGGATGTTTTCAAATTATAATGCTGTGTCGTGGCACAATCCAATACATCGATAGACGGCGCTTTAAATGAACGGGTTATTACAAATCTCCTTACAAAGACCAACGAAGCTGTCTGCTTGCTTCTGGCTGTAGAGCACATGCGTTGTCATATGCACATGTCACTAATTTGAGATGGTTGGTTCTGAGATTTGATTGGTTACCCTGTGCCGAACATCTCAGGCAGAGCGGACAAGTAGAGAATAGTAGAACTTCAGCAGGACAGTTCGCGCCAATTAAGCGTAAATCTTGTGATTGGCTTAGTGCTCGTCACATGACTGCGTTTATGTTCTGCGCTAGTTTTTCGGCGAACGTGTGAATCCACAGTAATGATAATGAAAATAACTGGGTGTTTATATAGAAGAAAAAGTCCGGTTACTTATCTCGGTCAGTAGTACGTATGTCTACTGAGCTAAAGTTACCACCGGATTTGATTTACAGAACAGCCGAAATACTTAGCATTGGTTATTGATAAGTTCTTATCCACAACAATGAAATGGCAACCAAGGCACAAGGAGTTTTGTATTAAGAAATAACTTATCATTTAAATAATGACCCTCCCGTTTCAGTGGCCGCATGGTCTGAGGCAATGTTTCTCAAATTCTCCTTTACCACTAGGTGTTGACTGTCAACCTAATACGCACCACCTACCTCAGCATTTCTTCCATTCAAGTGTCTTATTATTATTATTATTATTATTATTATTATTATTATTATTATTATTATTATTATATAGCACCGCGTCTTACTACCCGTTCGGGTTATACGCACTTACGCTAATGTGTAATGGTAGGGTGATTGTGAGATGAAATGGAGGACCTACAGTTTAACGTGGAATCCGAACCACGGTGGAGACCTGGCATTCCTCACATTCACAAGATGTCTTGTCAGAGGTGAAGGAAGGGTTTGGCAATCAGATAAATCTGTGCCGGGACCGAGGATTAAACCCCGGACCCCCAGCACAGAAGTCCGATACCTTACCCCTAGACCATCAGGTCACCATTTTTAGAATTAAAATGGTACTATGACATTTCAAGAAAGTAAATAAACGAATACATTTTATATTAGCCATTTCAATGTGAAGCAGTGTGTTTCTTGCAATCCGTTTTGGTTACATCAGGTGCAATGGAAGATAGTTTCAGTATTAAGACAGCCTCTACATTAGATATGTTCCTTTTAACACTTTCTAGTCCAACCAGGGCGCAGAATCCCATTTCACAATTGTACGTGGTGGGAAATGGTAGTAGGTGCTTGATGGCACTGTTGGCAAGCTCAGAGTACTCTGATTTCACATGGATCCAGAAGTTTGTGAGGCATTTCTTACTGAACGTGATTTTTAGTGCTCCAATGGACGCCAATTCAATAAGCTGATCACACATACAAGCTGAAAGGCCCAAGGACTCAATCGCAGATGTAGCACTGAAAAGATTCCTAATCCATTCCTTACTTTCATTAGGCTTTGGAAAATATTTGTATGCTATCTTGCGGAATTGTTATATGGTTCTGAAATAAATGCACTGATTCATCTTTGATTTGTTCTCTTGAAGAGTGCAAAAAATCATCAAGCGCAAAAAATCAATCATACTCCCCCACGTCCAAGCCGTTTACTCCAAAGTTAACTTTTTGTTGACATGCTTTTATTTTATATTGAACTTTAGAAATGGTTACATCGCACCCCTTAAGTGACAGATTTAGACTGTTCAGGATGCTGAAAATATCGCTGAGATGCATCTGCGCTCACCATTTGAAAACATGCTAAAGAGATTTTACGTACATCATTAATGTCATGAAGGAAAATCTTGATCTCATCCCTCAACTCTAAAACTCTTGAAAGCACCCCCCACCTCCCAACAACTACTGTACTGCTGTTGTGTAGAAAAGTAAATATTTGTGCTCAATTCACATTTCTCCGCCCAATACATAAAAAATGCGAGAGTTCAATGGCCATGATTTAGTTAAATCAGTACTATTACTACTTGTTTCAATACATTATCCAGTTCAGAAGACATTCCTTTTACCGCTAATTGTTCTTTGTGAATAAAGAAGTGAGTTGAACTACATTAAAGCACTAACTATTTTACCTTTGCTGTAAAACCCTTTTTTCCCCATACAAAGCTGGTGCACCGTCAATACTCACTCCAAAACTTTTTTCCAATCCAAATCGTGTTTTATATAATAATTATTAACCATACTAAAATATCATATGTAATGTAAGTTTTTAACGATAAACGAAACAAAAAGTCATCCTGAACTTCATTTTAGTAAATGTATCTTACATATGTTAAAAGTTGACACAAGTTTTCTACATTCGTGCTTTCGTACAATTGTAAATAAACTACTACCACGCGTACGTGTGATTAAGTGTTCCTCCACATTAGATGTCAAAGATGTTAGGCGACGCTGAATTTTATCATTCTACAAAAGAATCTTGTCTATTGCTCGCCCTGCCTTTTTTCCCCAAGCATAATATTCACCATCAATTTAGCCTCTGGCTTTTAAAGCTTTTCAGAGACGGTATGCCCTTGAACAATTTTCGCCGAAAGTAAAACTACTTTGAATCCCTCTGTAGAATTACTCTCTTCCTCACCCGTAGTAACAGGAGTAATTGATTTTAATGATGACAGCATCACTTTACGTTTGTTTTTAAAATATTCAACAGGTTTATGGGCTAAATTGCCATGTCTTGTTTGAAAATGTCGTGAAAGCTTTGATTTTATTTAGAAAATTTCGTGGACCACCTAGAACCGAGCCATGGATCACAGTTAGAGAACCACTGGTCTAAGGTGTCATCGCTAGACTAAACTGGAGATAACAGGGAGATCAGGGTTCGAGTCTCAGTTGGGTACACTGAGGTTTCACTAAAATAGTTTTCCACACTCCCTCCAAGCAAATTCGGTTACACTTTCTTTAAATTCAACTTTCTTCGTCGCAAATTCATTAGTGTAACAAGCACATAGGTATATAACCTGAGGATGTAGTAAGACAGGAGGCTAAAAAAAAGCAATAAGCCAATTTAGGATTGCCACACACCAAATGGAACATTTTGTCAGTGTATCGCAACGTGCTGCAGACGTTTCGACTGTCATAATATCTAAGGAAGCGTATAACACTGCTTGCGACAAAAAGCTATGCTCTATTCATTTGTTTCGCGACAAAACATGAAATACATTTTAAAATGCGCATGCGCCAGGCACCAATTAACATGTAGATTTTCGGCCATATCAAATTATTATGAAAAACTGAGTTCCACTCCAAAGCTATTAATGTATTTTTTTTTAATGTATTGGGTGAGCTCAATAATCTTTTCCTGGTTGCACGTCAAAAAACTGAGCGAATTGTTATAAGAATGGCTACGGCTGCTTCTTCATTAGCCATCATAGTCACCCAACCGCACGAATCAACTTTTTTTTATATAGAACCAACTACACACTGTACTCAACTCTTTGATGGCTAACCTACAAAAAAAAAATGGCAGGAAATTGAACAACTTTAACTTGTTTCGAGTCAAAATGTCTCAGACGTCTCCACACCAAATGCAATGTGACGCGACATTTTGCCTCAAAACCAATTGTCCCGAGTCATATGTTTCATTTGGTGTGTGGCCAGCCTTAATAAGTTGGTTCAGATGTCGCAAGTTAAATACGACCAATGAAAAAAACACACATAAATGGAAACATCCATTTTATTTGAATTTTTCTATATAAATTCCATCCCATCATGTTAAGGGTTCTATGTATTATTATTATTATTATTATCATCATCACCGCGTCTTACTACCCATTCGGGTTATACGCACTTACGCTAATGTGTAATGGTAGGGTGATTGTGAGATGAAATGGAGGACCTACAGTTTAACGTGGAATCTGAACCACGGTGGAGGCCTGGCATTCCCCACAATCACAAGATGTCTTGTCAGAGGTGAAGGAAGGGTTTAGAAATCAGATAAATCTTTGCCGGGACCGAGGATTGAACCCCGGCCGCCAGCATAGAAGTCCGACACCTTAACCCTAGACCACCAGGTCACCCGGTTCTATGTAAATTTCGTTCAGTCATTAAAAGCTCTTACGTAAATTCTATACCGTCATTATAATCTCTTATGTAAATTTTGTCCCAACATTATAAGTTGTTATGTAAATTACATCCCGTAATTATAAAGGTGCTATGTAAATAGCCTCTCTCCCTAATCTCCCCAAGATAAAGAATAATCATGGATATAATAAATGATAGCGAGGGAAATATAATAACTGAAACAATGTTTTTTAGATCAATTTAAAACATTAATTTCAACATGCCCACATTTTACGACTAGAGTATATAGGTAAAACCTTCCAAATATAATAATTTCCATACCTAACGTAGTGTATGAACGATTCTTTGTCTTGTCACAATTTATTGTACCCTTAGAACATCTATCATGACTGTTTAAACATATAAAGTAAATTTATCTATACTCACCGAGAAAATTACACGGGCAAGAATGTACCCCTTTTGACAAACTAAAACATCGATCTTTCTCTACAATTAGGATATATCCAAGTCATAAGAATTTCTCTTTTTCCACTGTTGCCTTCAATTTCTTAGTCGGGTTGCTTTCTAGACGAATGTACGTTTAACTCTGTTCGTCTTCCAACATTCCCACAAATATAAAAATATAGGGGTGAGGCGTTGTAATGATATTGAATTAGATCACTCTAAAATATATAAACAGTCATGGATGAAGGTAATTTTTCTTTAAAGTAACATATGTAAAGAGTATCCTTTTATGATTCATCCATGAAAAAACACGCGCTTTTCAGAAATAATGTGAAAAGTATTACACCATTAAAATATATATTTTTATACAATTTTTTTTAATAAAGGAACTACTACGCAGTATTTGGCAAAGACGCCAATTCCCTATACCAATAAGAAGCTAGCCTTCACAACGCCTGTCGCCAGGACTCTTTCTATTAGTTAGTTTTTTACACTGTTGACGAAGGGAGAAAGATGCAAGGGGTATGTCATATATAAACTGTTTGTGCGTATAAGAGCAGCCACAGACAGTGCCAAGTAGCCACACACAACCACGACTCGGCACAGGCACAAGTTGCTCTAACAACCACGCTCGCACAAGCAACGCAGTTAGGGACTCACTAGCACTGGCTCTCGCAATCACAGTCTAACACAGAATACAATAATTTACATTAATATCACAATTGTGCATTGATATAAATCATTTAATTGGAGTATGTATAAGTAATTAACAGATGTCATTTGAATAAACCGTGTGTGAATAAATAGCAATCAACAGTTCTCTTTCTTACATTTATTAATTATACCGATTTAATTAGTGCCCGACCACGGAGCACATAACAGCTGGTTAAACGGTATCTATTCCGTACAGTGATGATAGGCGCTCGACCATGGCGCTATAGACAACCTAAATATCATCACAGCATTATTATATCAGGGAATTAATCCGTAGTGTTTCAATCTACGCCCAACGCGGCGCGATAAATTCAAAATTGTTACAGCGTATGTACAGTAGCCTACGAGCCTATTTATTCAGTTTTGAGTGAAACGATTTACAAGAATTTGGTATGCAGTTCAAGGACGAAGAAAATTCGGCCCAAATGTCTAGAGGAAGCATTGCATATGGATAAATATGTTTCGTAAACATAAACATTGGATTCTGTGATTCGTTCATCAGGAGGTTAAATAGCCATGATGTCATAGGAAATACAGACTCTAACATCGTTAAAAAAGTGGAAGAGTAATTTAAAATAAAATTGAAATGTTTTAAAAAATCAATGTAATAAGGTATGGAATTTACACCGCCTTAGCTAATGACGGGAAGGAATTTACACAAGAGCTTGTGATCATAAGATCGTCAGGGCTGAATTGACCCTAGTCGTAGAAGAAGCAATGATATTCACTCAGTCCCACAGGATTGATTTTATTGGTGATCGTTATCGGCGACGATCCGAAATGAATCATACCAGATATCAGCTCCACGTAGATTATCTATTATCAAAGGATGCAATGAACTGAACACAACTGGAATATAACTTGTACACCCGCCGACATAAAGACTATTATATATTAAATATATAATACTTTTTGTATTATGTCTAGTAGGCCCTTGCCCTTTAGGTTTGTAAGCAAACATTAATCAAGATAATGAGGTCTGGGATGAGTAAGATAAAATATTAGAGGAAATGTACCCAATGTTTCGTGGATGGAGCATGTGAAACCATTTATATATTATAAAATCACTCAATACATCCAACCAGGATTCGAATCCCAATACCCCATCAACGGAAATTCAGTCCAACACGAGTTTGATGCGGTAGTCCAGTGGTATTCAACCTGTTAGTACGTTAATCTAAGGGTTGAACTCCAGCCTTAAGTATTTGAAGTCGTGTCCCATATTTCCAACCTCCTTGCATATCCCTCTTATATTTATGCTGGATTATATGTGCTTATGTTATTTAAAAATGTATTTCATTCTATGTTTCTATACAACTCACAGCTATGTTACATTCTATGTTCATACGCAGCCTACAGATGTGTATAGTAAGAATAATTGTCGTTTTCTGTGCTTTTTTCAACATTTCTACGAAAGGTACCTTTTCAAATTAATTGGTTGTAACGACAATTATTCTTACTATACACATCTGTAGGCTGCGTATGAACATAGAATGTAACACAGCTGTGTGTTATATAGAAACATGAACATGGTGATCTAGGGGTAAGGTGTCATACTTCTGTGCTGGCGGCCGGGGTTCAATCCTCGGTCCCGGCACAGATTTAACTGATTGCCAAACCCTTCCTTCACCTCTGACAAGACATCTTGTGAATGTGGGGAATGCCAGGCCCCACCGTGGTTCGGATTCCACGTTAAACTGTAGGTCCTTCATTTCATCTTACAATCACCCTACCATTACACATTAGCGTAAGTGCGTATAACCCGAACGGGTAGTAAGACGCGGTGCTGATAATAATAATAATAACATTTGAGTTCAATTTTTGATCTAATGAATATATTTTATAGTTGAAAATAGAAATCTGATAATAAGTGAAAACTCCTCAACATTGTCGTCAATTGGGCGTTGCCGAAATCAGGTGGTCCATGTTGAAAACACCCGCGACTATTGGCCAATGTGAATTTCCTGGACTAGGAATGTAACATTACAAACAATGGACGATCAATGTTGACAATGCCTGCTCATCCGTGAGCAACGTTTTCCAATCTCGTGGCCTTGCTATTGTGCGCTTGGGGCGAGGGTAGGGGTGTGTGTGGTGGGGGAAGTAGTAAAAAAAGGGTTGGAGGGCTAGAGAGAGTGTTTTGGATAGAACAAGTGTGCCTGAAAGCAAAGCCTCGACTATATCCCAATTTTATTACGAAAGGACATATCTGAAAGCTATAAAAGCTAATAGATCTACTTTCACGTATTCATACATCAATTCATGTAATCTGACGCTGTCATCTTTGACAGATATTGCCAAAACCTATAAAATAATTCTAACAATTAAAATATTATAAATGCTGACCACTTTTTTTCCCTGTATTTTCTAAAATACTATTCCTATTAAAATTCGACTGTAGCTGTCCTCTCTGTGAAAATTAGACTTTTCAAGGACCACCCCAAGGGAGGGTGAAGCTAGCGACCACCCAGGGGCTGGGCTACAGAGGGTGCCATGGCGTCAAAGCTGTCTAAAATAAACCCCACCAGAATTATATTATTCTACATAAAAAAACTCCGTATTGTTTAGGCAAATTGGATATTGTTATAATTTCCTTTACAGTTACAGTTCGACTTGTGTCACTCCGTATACAGTTGGTACCCTTGTTTCTCAACTTAAGGACACTAAACTGTGGAACCCTTGTAGTGGCCGTGTTTAGTAGTGAATAAACTCCGAGTTTCGTGAAGTGTTTCTACTCAACTATGATACAATTCTAAATTTTCTGTTGTAATTTTCATATTTTGTGAAAAGTTTAGTGTTCATTTTACAAATATATTTGTAATAAAATAGAACAAACCTTTGTGTGTGTTTTTTTTTTTACTTTAAGCACGCAACAGAAACGTATTAACTGCTAAAGGTACATAAAGCGCAAGCCTGAAATACATGAGGAATATATAGATTCGAAATGGAACCAGAAGTTGCTTGTTTTTATTATAAAAAATCACTAAAAAAGTAAACAGAATAAAAAATATAGATTCAAAATTCCAGCCTGTGAATCAATATTTAAAACCTTGAGATGTGAAATATTACAATACTGTGAAAGTACAATTTTCATATGAAGGGCTGAAAGCTATAAAAGTTGATTACTACCTCTACATTCACGTATGCGTAGGTCAAACCATGTGACCTGCATCTGCCACTTTTGATAGATATCGGTGACCTGGCGGTCTAGAGGTAAGGTGTCAGACTTCTGTGCTAAGGGTTCGGGGTTCAATCCTCGGTCCCGGCACAGATTTATACGATTGCCAAACCCTTTCTTCACCTCTGACAAGACGTGTATTAATCACAGCTTGTGAATGTGGGGAATGCCAGGCCTCCACCGTGGTTCGGATTCCACGTTAAACTGTAGGTCCTCAATTTCATCTCACAATCACCCTACCATTACACATTAGCGTAAGGGCGTACAACCCGAACGGGTAGTAAGACGCGGTGCTAATAGTAATAATATTAATAATAATAATAATAATAATAATATTAATAATAATAATAATAATAATAATAATAATGATAAATATTATCAATACCTATAAGATATCAATAGTAAAATGTTATCAGTTTTATATTTACTAGAGTTATTTCCTATGAAAATTAGACTGGAGACTACATACGACAGTAAGAGAGAAAAAAAAAAGCTAGACAAATAATTTGAGAATAAAATTGAATCAAAGACACTTGCTCAACCTGTCTAAAAGAATGGTTAGCAAAATATATCTATAAAAAGTAAAATTTGATAGATCAACGATCATAATTTATATTTGTAAATTTTCTCCTCGAACTTTCATATAAATTTGAGGCCTATCATCTTGTCGATGTTCACTAGGCCTACAGAAAAGTATAAACATGTGTATTTTTTAGCACCACGTCTTACTACCCGTTTGGGTTATACGTAGAGCCCCTATTATGAGCTAATTACTCTAATGGTAATGGTGCATTCAAAGGATGTGTACCCGCATTTACGTTGAGGTATATTGGAAAACCATTTAGGAAAATCACCCTCATTACACACGACTGAGATTCGAACCTCGATTTCCCCACCCTCGGCAGTCTAGTATAGTGCGAGAGTAGCGCTTTAAGGCCACGCTGCCACCGAAGCGGGTAATAATTTTAATCAACTTGCAAAACAGATTCGACTAGCGAAAATCAAAAACAACGGACACGGACAGTGATGAACTGTTGCTTTGAAACGATTTCATTTCAAGAGCATCACACAATGTCGGCAATACATTGTGTGATGGATGAGCGATTAAGTGCTAATGGGAACTTCACAACATTATGCGTGAGACTTAGGACTTAAGCAAGTAAATTGCAATTTTTATACATAGGTATGTAATTTGAGTTGTCACGATACCTGTTTTTTCTCGATTCCAAGTCTTAAGTTCAAACTCAATTTTTCGATTCTTTCGATACCAGTAAGAATCGAGGCTATTGAGGTATTGAAGAATTGATCTTGACATTCCTATATATAATACTAGATAGCTGTTGCCCACGGCTTTGCTCGCGTGGAAGTTGATTATATACAAATACGAAAATATACATATGTATTTACAGATTAATTTAAAATATTACGTTACGTTGATGACCATAACTTGACCTCAGATCAAAAATAATGCAAGTCCGATACAAACTTTCACCCCCTTTTTCATCCCTTATTAAATAAAATTTCCAAAATTCTTGAAACACGTATTTATTTGTTTTACGTCAATAACCGAAATACAAAATTTTGTTTATGTAGCTTTCAAAATGACGGACTTTCATACATATTATCATCCCCTATTTTGACCCCTTTGGGGTGGAATTTTCTAAAATCCTTTCTTAGTGGGTGCCTACATAACAAAATGAATACACAGTCCGAATTTCATGCTTGTAGCCTTGATAGTTTGCGCTCGGCGATGATGAATCAGTCAGTCAGTCAGTCAGGACATGTTATTTTATAAGTATAGATTTTACTGTTCGAGGTTATTTAAAAAATAGCCTCCATATATTTGAATAGAGGTCCATTGTTTGGTTGTAAGCGTTTTAAAACTGAAATTGGAATTCACACCAAGTATAATTCATCCATCCGGGAAGGAAATCTTACGCTGGACGCCCACCAGAAGCGAGAGATGGCAAGGCAAGGAGCAGCGAGCGCTGTTGCCAGAGAAGTCCCGGTATTTCTGCCGTACCACCCACCCCTTGCCATGTTGGGTGGAAGAGAGGATGAACGAGGCGCGGTAATATATTATCCGGAACGTCTCTGGGAGGGCTCGGGTGGTTCACTTGAGGTGTAATGGCTTCAAGGAATTTGGTGTCTTGGCTTTTGTTAAGAGGTTTAATTAGATTCAAGAGTTCGTACAGCGCAACTTTTCGTGTAAAGTGTTTTTATAAATTTCGTCCGACGATTATCTCATGGAGCTGAGTTCTAACCTCTTAACGTTTCCTCCTGTTCCTGGGTCCATAGAGCTAACAGAAACACTTCATCCAGACTCACTGTCAGCCATGTAGCACTCACTACATTAGAATTGGCACTGTCTCGAGAGCAAAGTCAAAGAGCCTCACGTCATTCAATGCCGCTACCCTTTGTCTCTAGCGAGCATCCAGCTTTACCTTCACTGTGACGATATCTTATAGGCTGGCACTGTGACGGAACAAAGCATGTTTCCTAGCGAGCATCCAGCTTTACCTTCACTGTGACGATATCTTATAGGCTGGCACTGTGACGGAACAAAGCATGTTTCCTAGCGAGCATCCAGCTTTACCTTCACTATGACGATATCTTATAGGCTGGCACTGTGACGGAACAAAGCATGTTTCCTAGCGAGCATCCAGCTTTACCTTCACTATGACGATATCTTATAGGCTGGCACTGTGACGGAACAAAGCATGTTTCCTAGCGAGCTAATATATATATATATATATTTTTTTCAAGCGACAATTGTGTCAAGACATTATTGTAATCGCGACAGCACGTTGCTGCATTATTTTTCGACACTTGTTAACCATAGAAAATTGTCGGAAATAATGTAGGTAATGTAGCGGGTTTCCGGCCAGGGTAAGAAACTTTAGCTATGTGGCAAATAGAATCCAGTCCTTAATTATTTGAGGGCCACAGACACCCATAAAATAAAAGCTTTCAATTAAAATTCCCCATGCTTCGGTGGCCGTATGGTCTAGGGAGAAACGGTCGTGTTGGACTAGAATAATATCGAGGTTCAAATCCCGGTCGGGTGTATTGAGGGTGTTTTTTTCTAAATGGTTTTCCCATCTCCATCCAAGCAAATACGAGTACTCTTCCACTAATTTAACCTATTTCTTGAAATTTGTAATAATTCGGAATAACATATAGTCTTACAAATTTTTAGACCTGATGGCGCGAAACGCCTAAATATGTCATATTTTACAACACTAAGAAGACGGGCTCAACAAATACCTCGGATAAGGAAAGTAGGGAAACTTTATATTTTCAATTCATCTTCAAAAACTTATAACTGTTACAAATCATAAAAATTATTATATTTTTTATTGTTCGACGTTATAGGTCTACAACAGACTACTTTATCGAGTCTTATAACATTTAATTCAAGGGTAATTACACACTTGTTAAATTATAATTCCTATACAAATTTTCCTAATATTATTACATTTGTAATGAATGTTATTTATTAGTAACTTCTAATTCTCAAACATATTAACCCACTTATGATTGTTTATATAATCATAACTTAATCTTTTACTTTAAAATGTTACTTGTTATTTACTTTTAATTAATAATTTCAAATAATTACTTCCTCATCTTATTGTCTCTATACGTTTGCTGTATTGCAAACTTTAATATTGTAATTCTGATACATAATCATCAAATATTACAAATCATCTTCAAACACTCATAACTGTTATAAAATACACAATATTATCCTATTTTATTATTTCACCGCTATACAATTTCTTTATTAAATCCTATAACATTTAATTTGGGTGTTATTACACATTTATTAAATTATATGTTCTTAAAATTGTCTGACTATTATATTTTATTTTATTTTTATTTATTAGTAACGTTTGTTTTCAAACCTATTCATCAAATCATAACTTTATATTTTTTATGTTAAAATGTTACTTGTTATTTACTTTTAAACTTAATTTTTCAAATATTTCTTTATCGTCATTTTGCTCTTCAATGTTTTATGTATTGTAAACTTTAATATTATTTAGTTGATTCAATTATCACCAAAAAAATTGTTATTTGTTAGGCCTACTAATATAAATTTATCAACGCTTTAGTTGACTAGGTACTTGATGTGGAGTTGTTTGCATAAAACATCAAGTTGTTAATATGTTTAATATAAAGGTTTTCTTTCTTAGTTAATTAATCTTATAATATAAAAGTAGTCATCAACTTCGCACCGACCTCACCCTCTTTTATTGCGCCCTTAGATGGTCGTGCACAGGCTGGCAGTGAAAGTGATGGCTTGTGACCAGTTTGGCGCAAGGCAACGTTTTACACTTTTTATTATTTCAAATAGGTGTACAAAGCGTCACTATCTAATTTAGGTAGCTGTTTCCACCATATAGATGCGAAGAAAGGTAATATTAAAATTGAGATTAAAGATAAACTATTAAATTACAAACTACGTTTATTCCACTCATACAAATAGCTAATGTTAATTTTGCAACATTATTTTAAAACTATTTTGTATTTGTTTTTTATAAAGTAGGCCCTAATTTGTTATGATATATACGGTGTATTGTTTTTATAAGAAATCTTATGTTTATTGTTTTGATTCATAAATATTATTTTTCGCATAGTGTGGTTTCACTATAAAACCATATGTTTGAATTTAAAAAAATGTTTTATCTGAAATACAATGGTATATTGGACCAAGTGGTGACGGAATCATTGGAGGTTGAGAGGGAGGGGGGATTGCCTCCTGGAAATAATTCCCCCTCCCTGGAGTGATGTGCCTTCTACTGATTTATTTCACTCACCTATGATATTCTCTAGTACAGTAACCCCAAGACTTCTTTGGTGCTAACTGACAGTTCACAGTTGACTTATGACAGTCAACATTTTGGTATATACCTAAATTTTGACTGTCAGAAGTGACAGCTGATAAACACATGTTTTTTGCAGATCATATGGTTCGGCGTAGGTATACATAATTTGGTCTGGTAACTTTTCAAAGCCGTCATAAGTCAGCTGTGAGCTGTCAGTCAGCACCAAAGAAGCCACGGGGCTACTGTATGAAGCTGAAAGATGGCCTTTCATCAAAATCCAAATAGGTTCTAATAGAGGCATCCAATTAAAAAAATAAAATTAAGCGAGGTTTATTCTAAATAGCTTCTAGAAGTATCTAATTTTCAAAACTTTTCCAGGAGAAAACAACTTCCAATAGCTTGGGAGGAATCAAGTTTTCAAAGATTTTCAACACATTCAACCTTCAGCCCACACTTTGGCGGCCAAGTCCATTAATATTTTTGTTATCTACTCCCCTACCCTCGCAAATAAGGTTACACTGTCATTAGTTGCACCTGCAACCAATGCATTATTATATTAGCCTATCTATTAATATGCTCAGAGTAAGAATTATTCAAATTTAGAGGAATCATATTAATTATGAAGTTTAAGCAAAGGTTCATATTATATTCTCTATATTCACGTCATGGGTACCGGCCTACTGTTCTTTCGTGCCACCACTTGGACAGCCATGTGTGTAATGTTCGAGTCCACGTTCATACCCTGCGCAGGGCAACACTTTTTTTTTGTAATGACAGGGTTCACTAACCACAATTCCTGGAGTTTTATATTATACTGATTATGTCGATTTGATTAGTTGCCAGGCTATTTATTTAAGTCACGTATGTAAATTTAATGAATTATTTATTTAGCGTCATTGCTGTATTGAACAGGGTGAATATACGATCTGATATCACACAGGTGTTTTATCACTTATTAATTATTATTATTATTATTATTATTATAGCACCGCGTCTTACTACCCGTTCGGGTTATACGCACTTACGCTAATCTGTAATGGTAGGGTGAATTGTGAGATGAAATGAAGGACCTACAGTTTAACGTGGAATCCGAACCACGGTGGAGGCCTGGCATTCCCCACATTCACAAGATGTCTTGTCAGAGGTGAAGGAAGGTTTGGTAATCAGATAAATCTGTGCCGGGACCGAGGATTGAACCCCGGCCGCTATCACTTATTAGAGAACTAGAATTGTATCAAGAGTGAGCCAATCTAATGGTCGGAGGGGAATAATTTATTGTCTCAGCTCTGATTTAGTTATTAAAAAAAAAAATGTTTTCTCTCGACGAACGCAGGTCTTAACTGCTCGGTGACTATTACGCGAGTGTCCTCACCGCAGGGTGTTGACAGACACTTTGTTTCTAGAATATTCGAATAACGTGACGCAATCATCCCTAGTCTTTCCACTCTTGTCGTTCTTGCTTGTTGAGACAGACAGACAGACAGACAGAAGGATGTTGCACCACGTAGATATTTACAGCGAAATATAGTGTAAACTAATACATTTTGAATAGTTTTATGTAAGCTTGGATCTGATTATCTTTATAAATTGATCAAAAAGGGGGGTGTAGAATATATTAGACACAATATTATAATGGCATGCGGCCGTTTGTGTCAAATTGATATTTTTAGGGAGAATTATTGTTAAAATCGACATCCATTTCACAAGGAGAATACCCCCCCCCCCCCCTACCTATACTTCATTCACGGTAGTAATTACTCTTGAAAGGTCATTTTTTCCTATCAATATCCTACTATATAAAAGATTTCTGGTAGGGAAAATGGTCTCTCAGAAAACAATTCCTACGCTGAACAGACATTATCTTTAGATAGAAATGATACGCCTACTTATCATAAGTATTTCAATAAAGCCTACAAAAAGTTTTGCTATCTTATTGATAATAGCCGGTGAGTAATGGTTCAAGTATTTTAGCTCGTGAAAGAGAACAAACTAGACATATACTACTGTATATTCAAAATAGTTCTAATCTTGTAGTTTTAAAAAATCAGACAATGCAATTCTTAGTTTTGGTTTTGTAGAAAAGCACGGGCTTTGGTCAACACCAAGGTCGTTTGAAAGTTCTATAATTATGTCGATCAAGTTTAGACCTGTTTTCTGGTGGTAATTTATTATATATGTTTTTTATTTTAGATATGTAACGTTCACTTTCTGAACCGACTGATCTTATCAGCACACGACTTACAAACTAACTTAAATCTAGGACAGACTCAACACTCATGACACACTGATCTGTTAATGTATCACTGTGTAAGGGGGAAACATACATTTCTCCTATGATACATGTTTGACCATGCCAGAAATAGAACCCAGGACCCTTAGCTCAGTGGGCAGACACGCTACTGACTTAGCTTTGGTGTCAGACAATATGTTATACTAAATGCAGAAAAGACAAGCTGTTTGTCCACCTACTGAACTATAGTGAATGCTTGTTTCAAGAATAATATGTTTGGAATAGCGAAAATAACATGGTTTTTCCACTCTCCTTCAACGCAAATGTGGGTTCACTTCATCTAAATTAACCGTTACTATTCCTTACAAATTAGTGTAATTAGTACTTAAGCGTATAACCCGAACGTGGTGCTAAATAAATAAGTAAATAAAATATAAATAATTCATATTTGTTAAGATAATAAATAAAAATCTAAAAGTTTTAATTCCTGTAAGATTTATAAAATCCTAAACACACGTGAAAACTGTAATTAGCTAATTTAATATGAGCAATTGTTATTAAAACTGTTCTAAAGCTCGAAATAAAGCTATGTTTTAAACAGACTGTACATTTTCTCAGGAATAGGAATGATAAGGAAGACAAAGGCGTCTTGGTTGGGTCACACACTACGTATGGTTGTTTAATGAAGAGGGTCATGGAGGAGAAGATAGAGGGAAAAATAGGAACAGGAAGAAGGTTTGATACTAAGGGCCTGTGGTCCCTTAACTTCCTTCTTCCCGAAATTTCACCCTGGCTACAACCTTAAGTGCATTCCCCCGCCTCCCTTCAAGTAAATTTCTGGGTGCGCCACTGGATCTAGGTGAGACATTTTTTCGCACTGCGTCTTACTACCTGTTCAGGTTATACGCATATGTACTAATTATGCTAATGTGTTAGGGATACGGATGAATTTTAGAGGAAGTGTACCTGCATTTGCGTGGAGAGTGAAAAACCATATTGTAAAAATCACCCTCAGTACACCCGACCGGGATTCGAGCCCCAATCTCCCTTCCAATGGCAGTCTAGTCCATTACGAAAGTGACTCCTTACACCATGTGGCCACAGAAGCAGGTTCAAGGTAAGTTTTCTGAGTGTACATTGTGTCCTTCTTCCCTTCTCATAAGTTCACTCAGAGGAGGATCGAATCCAATTTCCCAAGTTTGAGTCAAGCAAGCTGGCACTCCCCTCTACTGCCCACTAATGGTATTGATGAAACAATTTAACTTTACTAATTACAAGAAGAGTAATACAGAAGTACGTACCAATGGCACTTTAGAAGCCTCATGGTTAGTTTGGCAGCCTCTGCGCAGTTGATTGTTCAATTGTTTGCACTAGTTTCACTAACTGCTTCCTGGCGCTAATTGCAGTGACGCAACACCTCACCTGGCCAAACTGTCAGCGATACGTCGGACACACCTACCACTTTCAGGAAGACTCACCCCCAACATCTTTGGGAAAAGTAAGGTACGCGATGGTAATCCTTTAGCGAAGCCTTCCACTTCCGGCCCTTGCTTCAGTTCCCGGAATCGTGCGGACTAGTTAAATCAACATTCACTTTATTCCAACGTACAATACTTTTTATTTTACGTATCGAGACAGGAAGACTCCGATTATCCGTGAGCAAACATATTATAAAAATAACGCTTTACTTATTCTGGAAGGTTAGAGAATATCTCACTGTAAGAACATACACAAAACCATTAGTTGATTAGAAATAATTAGTTGGAATTTTCTAATACGCATGCGTAGACAAATTCAAATAAAGGCCAAACTTTATTACATATTGAAGCGGCATTTAAATGGGTGATAACATCTTGGTTTTATTTTTCAACATTTGTGAAAATATTTTTAAAATTAACGCGGTTAGAGATGTATCCAGGTCTTATTGTGTAGTTTCCTTAACCACCCGAAAGTCACCAAACGAGGCACGAACTCGATCCTTCTAAACTCATTGCACCACTGAATTTTCAAGGCTCATTAGGTGATAATTTCACGGCCGTGGCCGGTCGAGCACGACACACACAGATAGTTCAGATCAGCGAGAGGAGAGGACGCCGCAAGAGGCAAGTCCAGAGGTAGACACAACCATCACTCCATCACTTGTAACATGCACGTAGGTGAATCCTCCACAGACTGCCATTGTTGCCGCAGAGACTCACACAAGACACGAAACCTCGTTATCTCAAACTGTTTGTTCGTTATCAAACAAAGGATGGGAATAACGTCACTTTGTTTTTATTAAACATTATAATACTTGAGAAATTTAAACCAAATGATAAGTTTCAATTTTAAGTTTCAGATTGTATACATACTTGCTATTAATAAATTATTGTGGGTCGATTATGTCCTTTTTGATTTGTAAATTAGTTTTTTTGCAAAATTAAATACAACCGTTAAGTTATATCGGCTTATAATAACTTAATATTTCTCTCAATCTCAATTTATTACAGATAATAAAAAAACTGGTTTCGTGTCGTGCGATTCTGTATATACTCTTAGCTTACTGAAAGGCATAACTCGCATTAATTGAAATACTATTTTAATTAACTTTGTCAATGAAGCACTAATTACTCCACGGCGGAAGGAGGCGTGGCATTAGAGACGACACTCGCCGATTGGCGCAACCCCGAGATTGTTGCAATGCGGGAATACACACACAAAAAAAAAAGAAAACCTTACAAAACTTCAATCCTGTCGCCAATAAAACTTGGTGGTCAAAAATAAAACTAGACTAATTTTTTTCACCACCCTGCTCGTTCTGTCAAGAACAGTAAAAATTATAAGCTGGCTGTACTCTACTTGCCCGTAGTAGCCATACAACTGAAGAAATACCAACCGCCGGCCAGAAAAACTCCCCCTCTCTTTGCCCCCCTCAGGGAATTTAGAAGGTTTGAGGGGAAGTCGAGCGGCGCGTTTCCCCTCCACCGACCACCGGACCCGGACATAGACCGTTGTGCTCCGCGAGAACTAGGAACTATCTTGGAAGGTGGCCATGTTGATAGTGAGTGTCCCACCGGGATTAACATGGAAATTCTTGACTCATAACATTTTATTTTGGATATTTAGCGGGCACTTTCTGAACTGGCTAGTTTTTTTTTAGCGCATTACTTACAAACGAACATATTTCTAGAACAGGCACAGCACCCAAACTTCCGGCCATTGTTTCCCCCCTGCCGAAGGCGAAGCCTCAATTTTGCAAATTTTTTTTTGGCCGGAATCAAACCTGGGGATCTTAGGTTAATGAGTAGACGCGCTACCGACTAAACTAAGGTGCAAGATTGGATATAAGCACTATTTTTACAGGAAGCCCACTTTCAAACACCAGCATCAACATTTATTTAAAATCATTAAAAAATTTCATTGTATTAATATGTATTATTTGATTTATTAACTAAATACTGTATCTAAAGTTATTAAAAGTTTCCAAAAATACTTTCTTATGGATTAATGTATAATTTATCATTTCATCATTAGTTTAACGGACTATACCACGCCCCCGTGGCAACATGAGTTTCAAGGTTTCTAATAACGGGCTTCCTATAAAAATCACACTTTAAGCTATTCGAGGATTAAAATAAAGGGGAAATAGGGGTAGGGATATGAGATTAGTTATCTAATACTCTAGCCCTGCAAAGCTTAGAGAGTAGTCCCACAGCACCAAGTGAAATTAAAGTAGACTACTGATATGTGGCCATAAAATTATGCCACGATTTAAATTAATATTGAGATAAGACTTAAAGGGGTCGTGTCAGTTTATCATTTTCAGTATCTCCTTGAAAAATATATTATTTAAAATAAGGAAAATTGACTATGTAGAAGTGTTTGTAAAAAAAAAAAATACAAAGGTAGGGGTGCGCGAAGGTTCGAGATGTCAATGTTGAGGTCGGAGTTGTAGATCAAATCTCCTTCGCTTCGACTCCCGACACCGTCAATAGCCTTCGCATCTTGGATACATTTCCAAAGAAGAAGAAAACTTGAGATACAAAGTTATTCAGATGTCCAAGTAAAATATTATAAATATTGGAGGGGATAAAGGGGGTGATAAGACAAATATATTCATGTAATGAGCTTGGGGTTGGCGACGCTACGAGACGTCAAAATTGGCGCTGTGTGTATCTTAGGGGTAGGCAACTCGTCAAACTTCAGCACATAGCAAGTGGAGTGGGGTGTGAATTACGACTAGATTGAACTGCCTGACAACATGCACACATAAGGAATTGCTGATTCTTGGTAGGGATGCCTGTGTTGGTTTGCGTAGCTTGCTGCATGTGTTAACCCTCCCCCCCCCCCCCCCTCCCCAAGGTGCATATTGATCATTTGTAGCGACACCATTTGGCTGGCGTCACCGATTCCGAAATACTTCCGAAATAGAACTGGTTCGATTTTTCAAGCGCGCACGCTCGACCCGGTACAGTCTAGTTTACAAGTGCTAGGCAATATTATTGTATGTTGGTTCATTGAGTGCTAGGAAAACTTCTCATTTTGACATTTTTTATTATTATCGATTAGTTTGGCACACTTGCTACTAACGGCCGAATATAATTGGTAAGATCATAAACCATATATGTGTGTGTGTGTGTGTGTGTGTATAAAACTGATATGTTAAAATACTTCAATATTATAATCAAAGTAGGCCTTTACCAACAAGAATAATAGCGTAAAGAAAGGATGGTAAAACCAAAACAATAAATCACTTATAAAAAATCACCCTCAATTCACTGAGCCAAGATTCAAACCTCTACCTTCTTGTCGACAGCTATTGAGAGCTATCTGCTAATCACGCGCTCTCTTGCCAGTTTGGCCACCCAGTCACTCACGCGCTCGCCCGCACGCTTGTCAGTCTGGCCGAACCCTAAGGCCAAAATAGAGATGTCCTTAAAGTTTTATTAACCTGATATTTGAAGTTTTATAGTTTGAAAATAATCACGAAAAGGTGGAATTAGCTTATTTTCAAGGACGTGAATGCAAAATGTCGTTGTTCTGATATCAAAGTAAATGGTTAGAAACAAATAAATTCATTTTTTTTACCAGGGTCACGGAAATTTTTTGAAAAATAATGGAATGATTTAGTGGTTTTGAAGCTTCAGAACTTCCATTCTCATAATAGATGACGCAATGTGAGAATATCTACCTCCGAGTAAGCGGCGCCTTTAATGACTCGTGAGTCGAACGTGCTAGTTTAAACACTAGCAACACTAGATTAAATAGTCAATTTACACGTGAGGACACGTAACAGAACGTGTTGTCAGCACGTGTTGTGTTTTTGTTTTATTACAAATATTCCATATGTACTAATGTGCGAGATCTGTTCCATACAACACCTATAGTACATTCTCGATCATAAAAATCGGCCATTCTATATAATAACATAGACTGCAAGGTCACAGTAGCCCAAGATTAAAAATTAAATATAACTCTTCCAGCTCGAGCATAGTTAGCTTCAGTGTTTGGGCGTATGAATATATCCAGACACAAATAGCCAATTCTTTTAAGTATCATCTGGGAACGAACCAAGGTCCTCTTAGACCTGCAGCAGTATTTCCTAGCCACAGCCTACTGAGACTGGCTTAAGGGGGATGTCTAGGTAGCTGATGTTGCGCTTATGTTAAATAATGATAAAACTCGTAACATTAGAAGAGTTGTTTACCGCAATGAATACAAAACGATTTTCTGTGAGCCTATTTATCCTAAAAAATTAAAAGTTGAAATTTCACACCCTGAATAGTCGAAAAATCCACATATTCCGGTTAAGGACCTTGGCCCTGTTGAGTGCAAGTCTAAAACGTATTTTGTGGAATGGTGTGCGTGAGGGTGAAGGGTGTGGTGTGGCTTCACAAACGACCAAAGTATCCTTCCGCGTCAACAAGAACATATATCTCGGGAAACGTGGATTACGCTAGCCACCGGACAGGTCTTGCGGATAAATCATACACTTGGAAATATCAGTTTCCTCGAGGACGAGTGGAATTTTTATACTAATATTTTCAACACCTCTTCTAAGATAATGTATCCATGTTTATTAGGTATTACATTTTCTTATTTTTTGTTATGGAGCCGGCAGTTTTCTATTGAAAAATGTCAAAATTATTGATATTTGATCACTGTTAAAATTATAGATGAGTTGTATTTATAAAAAATATAACTTAATCAACATGCTTCTATTCTTGAACAAACTGTTTCCGAAAAAAAAATCGAAAAACAGTAAAAATTCTTGAAGATAATCGTTTGTCCCCATTTCCCATGGCTATGCATTTCCACTCCAAACGAAAAGGGTCAATTTCCTTAATCATGAAGAGATAACCGGTAAACGAAAGTTAACTGGTATATTATTATTATTATTATTATTATTATTATTATTATTATTATTATTATTATTAGCACCACGTCTTACTACCCGTTCGGGTTACACGCACTTACGCTAATGTGTAGTGGTAGGGTGATTGTGAGATGAAATGGAGAACCTACAATTTAACGTGGAATCCGAACCACAGTGGAGGCCTGGCATTCCCCACATTCACAAGATGTTTTGTCAGAGGTGAAGGAAGCGTTAACTGGTATAAGAGCGGAGAACGGATTTTTGTAAATTGAATAATGTGATTTAATAAGGGGGTCAAAACACAAATTATTTGGTCATTTGTATTTTCATTCTCCCCTATTTGTTCTCCTATTGACACCCAGTTGTTTATGGCGTTTAAGAATTTCTGCTCGACTACTCTGGCGCCTTAAGCTTCTATTCCCTGACCTGGGTTCGAGCCAGGAAACCCTCCAAGTAGTACACAAGCGCATTACAACGGTTGTATATCTTATATTTAGAGCATATGTACCACTGTTGCCCTGCCTCACTAAATTGTCATAACGCTCGTCCCCTTCAACCTGTTACCCAAGTCGTTTGTAGAGCGTCCTTGCAATGTGACGCCCTGCAGCGTCCAATTAGACCACCGACACTGACATTACGAGTCTTTCTGTATACCGGGCGATCCCACATACCACGCTCCAATTCATTCCATTTCATTCCAACTGTTGAAAGGGAAACAAACTTCCCACTCCCTCTAATTATAGGTTTTCCTTTAAACTTTCAATGTAACCGATTATACGATTTATGCAAAGATAGTAAAGTGTGGATGTCACCGGTTGAAACAGAGTATACGATGTGTGCAAAGGAAGTAAAGAGTGGATGTCACCGGTTGAAAAAGACTATACGATGTGTGCAACGGAAGTAAAGAGTGGATGTCACCGGTTGAAACAGACTATACGATGTGTGCAAAGGAAGTAAAGAATGGATGTCACCGGTTGAAACAGACTATACGATGTGTGCAAAGGAAGTAAAGAGTGGATGTCACCGGTTGAAACAGACTAAACCAGTGGTTCCCAACCTGGGGGCGATCGCCCCCAAGTGGGCGATTTGGGTTATCAGGGGGCAATAAATAAGTGGGGGGCGATGAGTATTCAAAGGGGGGGAAATTAAAATAGTACTGTACAGTAGAAGTTGCCGGGTAGCACGAGTCACTGGCTATTCTCAGCCGGCGAGTTCACTGCACTCACCCCTCTTCACAGTCCCCCACCTGTTGTTGTTCAGCGCAGCCGACTGGTGACTCAACCCCCTCCCCCTTCTGCCAACACAACACACTTGCCATTGACCTACATTCGTCTTCAGTCTTCACTAGCCTTTGTGTGCCTCACCATCAGTTTTTGTGCGTGTCTTTTCGGTTTTTGTGCGTTTGTTTTGAAGTGTAGAAGTGCATGCACAATGGATTCAAAAAAGAAGAAGTGTCGTCAATACTCAGCTGAGTATTTAAAATACTGTTTTATCACGTCACCGCAAAATGTGCAATTTCCACATTGTCTTTTGTGCGATAAAACATTTACTAGTAATGAAGCCATGAAGCCTTCACGAATGAAAGATCATTTATCAAGAGTACACAGTGATAAAGTGAGTAAAGAACTTAGTTATTTTCAACACCTCAAAGCTAAAGCTGTTAAACGGCCTAATGTGAGTGAATTATTTAAAAAACGAGCAACCGATCTTGACAAAGGTCTTCTTGCTTCTTACGAGGTGTCTTTATTGATCGCTAAATGTGGTAAACCTCACACAATTGGCGAAACTCTTGTTTTACCGGCTACCAAAAACATTGTTGAAATCATGCTAGGCGAGGGCCCTAGTAATAAGATAAGTCAATTGGTTCCTTTGAGCAACAATACTGTTTCCAGGCGAATTGACGAAATGGCCACAAACGTTGAATCTAAACTCACCAATTTGTTGAAAAAAAGTAAATTTGGATTGCAGATAGATGAATCAACTGTGATTGATAACAAAGCAATTTTATTAGCTTATGTGAGGTTTTTCAATGAACAAAAGGAAATTACCGAGGAAATGCTGTTTGCTAGAACTTTGATCACTGATACGAAGGGTTCGTCGATTTTTAAAGTGGTACACGATTATTTTGAGGAAAAAGAGATTCCCCAACAAACGTTAGCGCTTGCGCAACAGACGGTGCTCCTGCCATGTCAGGTCGTCATGTTGAGTTTCTAGCCCACCTTAAGAAAGAAGTGCCAGAGGTCATCACTATTCACTGTGTCATTCATCGTCAACACTTAGCTGCGAAAAAATTGAGTGGTGTCCTGCATGAAACCCTGAAACTGGTCATTACTGGTGTCAACCAGATTAAAGCTAATTCCCTCAATGACCGTCTGTTCCGACAATTTTGCGATGAAAATGATGAGGAATTCGAACGCTTGCTTCTACATACGGCCGTGAGGTGGCTTTCCAAAGGAAACTGTTTGCGCCGTTTCTTAGAATTATTTGACACGGTTACTGAGATTCTCGACACGTCTGATCTTGTTTAAAGTGAGAATTTGAAGCAACGCAAGTTGGAACTTGCATACCTTACAGATATTTTTGAAAAAATGAACGAAGTCAATATAAGGCTTCAAGGAAACAAGATGAACCTTATCAAGGCCAAAGGAATTATTTCATCATTCATCGCCAAGTATGATATTCACCAGGTAAATATTGGCCGTAAAGAGCTGATTCAGTTTCCGACCCTTAAAAAGTGTTCAGTGTCAGCTAACGGGACTCCTGAATTCCCAGAAGACAAAATCCTAATTTTTACTGATCACCTTGACCAGTTAAAAACTGACATGGAATTAAGATTTGAAGATTTGACCAAGTTACAAATTCCTGATTGGATTCTAGATCCATTCTCATTTGAAGTTGTGGATAAGATTGATAACTCTTTGTAGACAGAGTTTCTAGATCAGAAGTATGACTGTGAGGTGAAAATCATTTTCAAGCAGAGCAGTTATGAGTTAGGCTGGGTGAAGATTATGGACACTTATCCACAACTGTGGGGAAAAACTGAACCACTTCTCATCTCTTTCCCGTCAACATATTTAGTTGAAAAAGGATTTAGTTCTGTTGTCCAGCTCCTCACAAAACAAAGAAATAAGTTGGGCATTTGCCTCAAAGGAGACTTGCGCCTAAACGTGACGAACATAAAGCCAGATATTCAAGCTTTAACTGAAATCCATCAAGCACAAGGCAACCATTGAAAAGATAAAATAAAAGAATAACAAATTTTCAAACTTTCATTTATTTTTTCAAATTTTAACTGTCAACTTTCTTAATTTTTCCAGATTCCAATTTAAAAATGAAAACATGTAGGGGTCTACTCCTGTTTTTTAAATGTACATCAATGATCTTAGTTAATTATTTCACTTCTTTGTTATTTAAAAAAATCTGTAAAAAATGTACATTTTTTTTCTATTTTATTCAAGAGTGACCGGATAAAACTGCTTTGGTTGTTTTTATATACGGTAGTAAAATTGTTTATAATAATAAAACTGCTTTATTATTTACACTTTACTTCAAATTAAAATTAGGCATACAATGAAAATTAAAAGGGGGCGATAGGTGTTAGTCAACCTCCAGAAAGGGGAGATGGGCCACAAAAGGTTGGGAACCACTGGACTAAACGATGTGTGCAAAGACCCGCCTCTGTGGCGTAGTTGGCTAACGCGCTTGTCGTGTTGAGCCCGACTGCTGAGGACGGGGAGATCGAGGTTCGAATCTCGGTCGCGTGAACTTGGGGTGGTTTTTCCTAAATGGTTTTCCACTCTCCCTCCACGCAAATGCGGGTTCACTTTCTTTAATTCAACCTTCCCAATTCCTAATCCGTTAGTGTAATTAGTACTTAAGCGTATAAACCGAACGGGTAGTAAGACGCGGTGCTAGATAATAATAATAAAAATAATAAAGATGTGTGCAAAGGAAGTAAAGAGTGGATGTCACCAGTTGAAACAGTCTATACGATGTATGCAACGGAAGAAAAGTAACTGTCACTGGTAATATTTAATTATATTGAAAGATAGTATACGATATATAGAAATAAAGTAAAGGGTGAGTGTCACTGATTAAACTTTTATTGAAATTATACAATATATAAAAAGGAATCAATGAATGTGTGTCACCGGTGGATACATGGACAAAGGCACCAGCATCTGGTTTGTCAGTGACACGTGGGTCAGAGTTCGAATCCTACCTATGAGTAATTCTAAATGTTTGCTGACAAAAATTTTCTCAATCGTTATCCCAGCAAATGATGGAATATTTCCAAACCTTATTCCATCAGTCTAAATAAACGGATAGCCCGGACGGGTAATAAAACTCGGATCACGGGGCGAGAGGGTCAGGAAATGGTCATTTTGAAAAGGGTATGCTCGCACTATAACGGCCCCTTTGCGCCTCACTTATTTCCCCTTTCCAATACTCTCCGAACGACTTGTCTCCTTACTACTTGTTACCTCGACTTTGTCCGGGATCTTCCTCCACTCGCTACGCGAATGAAAGTATCCGTCGTACAACCGTTGGGGGAGGGCTTATCACCACAAGTTAGATTGAGGTTAAGCTGTGATGGAACCGTGGCAATTACCAACCATCCCATGGATAGTGAGTAGTTTTACGTGAACAATGGCAGTAAAGAGAGTGGCGATCACGGAAACTAGAACCATTCTGCAGGTTATTCCACGAAGAAAAGCTAGCTGGATGAGAAGAAATGGCTTATTGATTAAGGTAACAGAAAGAAAAGTAAGTAGAAGGAAGAAGGCCGGGAAGACGACAAATTCCACTAAAGGATGATCTTTAGAGATTTTATGCTCTTAAACAAGAATTTACTGATAGCATATGCTCATAAGAGAGCCGATATACTTGGTATGTAGGACTTGATTTGGACTCGACACCGGACCTCTAGAAAGACAGAAAAGCTACAATAACATTATAGGGATAGAGTCTATCTCGGGAGAATATACTGACGATAGACTTAAACTTAAGATCTGAGAAGGGGGGATAAAGAGGTTGGTGAATTTCCAGATTCCTATTCCATCCATCCCCAGGAAAGCAAATCATTTTAACAGAAAGCCTAAAAGTATTAGTTACAAATCTACAATAGAGAGATGGAGAAGTGTCGAATGCATACTCTATTTTAAAAACATTATACTAAAAAGGAATACCGGCATATCTATTAAAACTAAAAATTGTCCCTAAATTTACCAAAAGGGAAAAGTACAGAAATGGGTTCGCCCCTTGAATTTTCCTTTGAACTATACACACACACACACACACACACACACACACACACACACACACACACACACACAACCATTGATATGGAATAATATGGACACTCAAACCTTAAAGTTTGGTCCAGATCAGCGGTAGTCAACCTTTTGGTTCACCTACACCCACATGTAGCTTTTATTTAAATGTGTACCTCCAAAGTTTTTGGTGCATAATGCAAGCTAAAATCTATATCTATGAGAGAGAGAGAGAGAGATAGAGAGAGAGGGAAACAAGGGCGTTCCCTGATCGCATGTCCGGCTCTTTTGTCGCTAACCCTAACTCTTGTCCTGGTCATTCAGTGTGTATCTTACCATGTGTATTTTAAAATTGTATGTGCCCTCTTAGATGTATTCACGTACCCCAGGCGTTTTAAGGATGAGGAAGGTTTAATTTAGAGGAAGTGTACCCGCATTTGCGTGAAGATAAAGTTGAATACTATCTAGGAAAAAAAAACACCCACAGTACATCCAGCTGGGGTTCGAACCCCAATATCACCCTCACCAGCAGTTTAGTCTATTGCGACCCGACTCAGTGGCGTAGTTAGCTAACACGCTAGTATCGTGCTGAGCTAAACTGCCAAACTGCGGAAGACGGGGAGATCGAAGTTCGAATCTCGGTCGAGTAAACTGGGGGGAGGGGGTGTTCCTAAATGATTTTCCATTCTCCCTCCACGAAAATGTTGGTTCACTTCCTCCAAATTCAACCTTCCCTATTCCTAGCCCATTTGCGTAATTAGTACTTAAGCGTATAACCCGAGCGGGTAGTAAGATACGGTGCTAAATAAATAAGTATATTGCGAGAGTATTGTCTTAGACCACGCGGCCACCAAAGTAGTTCCTTTACAACATGGACCCCCAAACCTTTTATACCAAAGGAGCACTTGCACCATAGAAAATAAGTTATATTCTGGAGCCCTCATACATTTATTTACACTAATATTGTGAAAATTCAATAACGACAGTTACATTTTATAAGTAGAAAGAATAAAACAAAAGGAAAACTTAAACATCATATGTTCTGGCTTCATCTTTGGCAAACGTCTTTTAATTCAGATTTGGAAAAAAAATAGGTAGTTCTAATTAATGACGCTATTTTATAATGTGAAAAAGAATTAAAGAATATTTTAAAATGACCTCACGGAGTTTGAGAAAACTTTGACGGAGCCCAGTTTGAAAAACGATGCTCTACAAGACTAATTAGCTGAATTTTCTCATGTGTGTTCTTTATCAATAATAATGTGTATTTATATAATAAGTTTCAGATAGCCCGAACGTGCAGTGAGAAGCGCAGCATTATAAAAAGCACCTTGTCGGTGGGAGGAAAGTTCAGGTCTTACAGGATTTCATCAGACACAAACAATTATTTAGTTGTTTTTAAGATTCTGTATTATTAGCTCGTAGGACAACTTTATTATGTTGGACTAGTAAAACACCTCTCGGCATCAAACACAAAAGCCAGAGCACGAAGAGTAAACATGATATTCTTCTTCTCAACTTGTATAATATGAATTTGTACGTGCTTTGCTTACTGGGGTTCCTTAACAACCAAACAACGTCCCCGATATTAGAACGAAATGAAGACGTGTTCGTTAGAAAGTAACGCACGGAAAGAAGGAAGATATCGAACGCTTTCGCTGCTTGCGGGTTGAAAAGTAGAGTAAGACCAATTATTCACACTGGCACAGATTTGCAAAAAAAAAATTCAGTTACAAGAGATAAGCCCGTGTCCTTCAAGAGTTCAAGGTATACAGGCAAAGTGGTGAATTAACGCCCGGGAGATTGGATGTTGTGTCTATTATAAGATTACATTAGTTTGTAGTTAGTGTGCTGATGACATTAAAAATAATACTACACTCTCATGGTGTCGGAATTTGCACTATCTGGTGACTACAATAAACATAAGTACACTTTGTTGATAATGATTTTTATCTTACCTTGAATGATTACACTATGGTCCTTGCCTATATCCAAGGCCCTGGTGGAATCACCAAGTGAGCTTGCTAACTTTCAGGATACACAAAGGGATCGAACCAGAGTACAATCTGATTTTGATAGAAGACCTGTCACTTGAAAACTAGAAACTTATGTTACCACAGTGGCGAGAGAAAAATGTTATGACTGTATTTACATTCTTATCCTGTATAATTAATAATGTAAACATAAATTATACAGTAGTTCATAAGAAAGTATTATTGGAATCTTTTGATACGCTTGTATATTAACTTTATAATTAATAAATAAGACATATTTATAGAATTACCCATTTTAGTTACTTTCAATAATCGTTGTTAAAAAGTGGCCTTCCTATCAAACTCAAAGTTTACCTTAGACCTACAGTTAACATCTTTATACAATCGACACTATTCCCTATATTTAAATTTAATAAGAATGATTTCCGTTCACAAATATACATTTATTGATAACTACTTCCAAGAAGCTGACGATCTCACAGGTCCATCGAGAGCTCTGAAATAAACAATGAGTGATGTGTAGCCTTGAGAACGGGACGAACCCGGGATAGATCAGTGGTAGAACATTTGCGTGCCACAACAAAGGTTCTGGGTTAAGATTCCCGGTAACGCATACTCGTCTAACACCTTTAACTCTAAGGTAGCCTCAACCAACTATAAGGTTATAACATTTACTTTTAAAATCAAAGCAAATATTTAACTTCAAGTAAGCACTATTATTTATAGTAATAGTAGTAGTAGTAGGGGTGTCAGGATTAATATGCCATTCTAAAATATATCACCTTCCTCCCTAATAGCATCAACAGACTATATCTTTATTGTCAAACCCACCTTGGTAGCGTAGTTAGCGAACGCGCAGTTTCGTGTTGAGTTGAACTGCCGAGGACGGGGTTATCGAGGTTCGAATCTCGCTCGAATGAATTGTGGGTGGTTTTCCTAAATGGTTTTCCACCCTCCCTCCACGCAAATGCGGATTAACTTAATTTATATTTAACCTTCCCATTCCTAACCCATCAGTGTAACTAGTACTTAAGCATATAACCAGAATGGGTAGTAAGACGCGGTGCTAAGTATTATTTTATTATTATTAGCACCGAGTCTTACTACCCGTTCGGGTTGTACGCACTTACGCTAATGTGTAATGGAGGTGATTGTGAGATGAAATGAAGCTACGTTAGTGAATCCGAACCACGGTGGAGCTGGCATCCCACATTCACAATGTTTCAGAGGTAGAAGGTTGGAATCAGTAAATCTGTCGGACGAGATTGACCGGCCAACAGAAGTGACACTTACCCTAGACCACCAGTCACCATATATTATAGCCAAGATGATATCATATAAAATCACTTCAGAGGTGGAGAGGTTGAGGAGGATTTTACTGTAGTGATAGGTTTGCCCATGACCAATAACATCTGATGCCGGGACCGTCAGAAGTGTTAAAGGTGTGAACACACAGGTACAAACGTCCTGGCACATTAAGACAGCATGATCACCTTACTAGCACTAACATTTTGACGCACCATTTATCACTCACTCATTTCGTGTTAATGACAAGACAACCAACCAGAGATACTATGATGATTAACTGTGAGAAAGTGGAGAGAGTAAGTGGGCTGCAGTGGATGTGTCGTGCGATAGTGATATGAGCCACATACCAACAAGAAGGGGAGATATGTGGGGCACACGCCAAGTGTAAAACATGATGCACACATACCACAAAGTGCGAATTGATAACAGCCAGATAACTGACTCGCCTTTACAATCAGGCACATTTACACTTCTCCGCAGATAACGCAGTATTCTGCTACATCGATTTGAGGATCAGGTGACCTGGTGGTATAGGGATAAGGAAGGTGTCAGACTTCTGTATTTGGGGTCCGGGATTCAATCCTTGGTCCCAGCACAGATTTATCTGATTACCAAACCCTTCCTTCACCTCTGACAAGACGTGTATTAATCACAACTTGTGAATGTGGGGAATGCCAGACCTCCACCGTGGTTCGGATCCCACATTAAACTGTAGGTCCTCCATTTCATTTTACAATCACCCTTACTATTACACATTAGCGTAAGTGCGTATAACACGAACGGTTAGTAAGACGCGTTGAAATAATTAATAATAAAATAATATATAGATTAGGGAGTCGTGTTAAGATGGCGTTAAGGGATGGTAGGGCATGTTTTAAAAATTATATAACAGTAGGGTTATCCTGGATTGTGGATGTTGTCCAAATTATGACTAGAGAAGTTGCGATTAAATCTCAACCGAGTGCGGTTGTGAAATATTTTATTTATTCTCTTCCTGATATCACTAATGTTCGTAGTTTTTTTTATTTGTAATGATTACTTAATTTTAAGCTAATTATTCTTCGCCTGGGATGTGTACGTATCAAATGTTAAGTTTTTAAACAGAAAATAGACAAACAACTGTTAGATAAATTCATTTTAAATATAATAACAAAAGTTTTAGTGTATTATTTTTACTGATTACGACCCTGCTTCTCATAGTTTAGGAGATGGAGCTTAGACGGGCCAAAAAGTAGTGTTATAAAGCTGCCACTTTCTTCCAATACGGTCATCATATTTACTCTATGTCTAGTACCCTTTAAAAGTTGGTTTTGTCCGTCAAGTCATGTTCATGCAAAATTTCATCACAATCAGTGAAGTTTTTTTGCGTGTAAGAATAACAAACAGACATCAAATCATTCACTTATATCTTAACTAAATTTTGTTGTTGGCAATATTATTACAAGTACACATCCCATATAATTGTTTAAAACAGAATGAGTAAGGTCTCACACCCAGGACATTTGTGATGGGTTCACCTCCCTGGCTTTCAATTGACAGCATTAATTGACAAAGAGAAGAATTTGTAACACACTGTGAATTAACGACCAAAACAGTTTTTTCTTCTTCACAATAGGCTAGTTATTTATCAAAGTTGATAACTTTATTCTCCACAGATCCAAACAAAGCCAATTACTTAACACTGAGACTTTTTTTGTTTCAAAACTTCCCCCGGCAACTTCCACACACAAAAAGTTCCAAAAACAAAATAAAACCTTAAATTACTGCGGCAACTCTTTCAATAAATGTCGAAAAGTCCGGACGATAGCAAACAAAATGAAAAATAAACATTTAAATGCCAAAAAGCAACTTAACACATTCTTGATCGTTATTTAGTACTCCCCTCAACTTGTATTTATTTTCCTTTTTTTGAAACCTGTGGTACCAAAAATGAGGTCATGAAACGCGTCAGGCACGCGCAACAAAACGTTAACACTCCTTGGTTCCTTCCTGGGAAGGTCAGATAAAAAGGTCCAGGCTTGGTCCAAGGTGAGCCCATTGGTTCTCCTGTACCTGTTCAGGCCTAGGTGAAATCTAACGTTACTACAACTACAGTGGCCCCATGGCTTCTTTGGTGCTGACTGACAGCTGACGGCTTTGAAAAGTTACCAGACCAAATTATGTATCCCTAAGCCAAACCATATGATCTGCCAAAACATGTGTTTAGCAGTTGTCACTTCTGACAGTCAAAATTTAGGTATATACCTAAGTGTTGACTGTCAGCTGTGAGCTGTGAGCTGTCAGTCAGCACCAAAGAAGCCATGGGGCTACTGTAGCTTAGGAGATCGAAATGATCCAGAGGCTAAGTTGTTGTTATTCGCTTTCATGCAAAATGTATTATTGTAGGTACTAATGATCATAGGCACCAACTGCAGGGGTGCTTTGTATATTAAACACTCCTAAAAATATGTTGAGGGACGCTCAGCACCCCCAATATTACGACGCTAGTTCTATATTGCGCTGCGAACAGTGTTTTCTAGATAATGGCAGGTGCTGTCATCTGATTTGTAAGCAAGCGTGATTCAGTTTGTAAACACTCGCCCCTCGTGAACCGACAGCCTGGCATTTGTCAGCATTTTCCCATTATAGTTTGGTTAGTGGCAATAATATCGTATGTGTTATTTTTGTGTTGTGCATTTTTGTTTTATTTTATTAAACACACATCGAGACTAACAAATTGCATCATAATTTTAGCAATTTTTTGAAAAAAAATACGGCGATTGAAAATTTGCAAATGTTACACCACCCCAACTCCTTTTTATAGACCCACCCCAATTTTTTTTTACAAGTCGGCACCTATGCTAATGGCAGCAAACGTAAAGCCGCTCTAGAGTCGTTGGTGGTTGTGATGTCAATGATTGCTCTTAGCAGCTAATAATTTCCACACGTCCATCACAGATTTTGCCTTAAAATATAAGTGACGAATGAGCCTGAGCACGGGATGAATCCCAGCTAGCTCAGTGGTTGTAGCATTGGTGTACTAAGGCTCTGAGTCCAGGGTTCGATTACCGTGTCCAGATGTCATTCTTCAAATTAACAAAATATGTTCAGGTGTGTGTTTACACTTGTCTCCATGTTGCATTAACAAGCTTCCAAAACAGGATATTATATCACAGGTAGGTTTAAATCCCGAGTCAAGGATGTAGAGTAAGTGGTAATAGCTTTTGCTATTAGTAAGTTCCCAACAACATTCACAAGGTCGAGTCGAGTCCATGATTACATTACGTATGGAAATAATATTCATCTTGACTCTAAGTACTCGGTACATCCTTCCGTCGGTAAAATAAAAAATAAAATAAATTATAAAACGTCAGGGTTAAAAGTAAGCTACAGCTTACCACCATTACAAACACACGAAGAATCCCCGAGCCACAGTTATCCATCCATATTAATTAGATCTTACAAGAACAAATAGAAACCACAAAGCACGTCAAGCCCAGAGTCTTCCACTTGACGAGCACAGAGGAGAATCGTTCCACGTTAAGCTGATAAACAGAATTGCACCAAATTCAAACAAATTTGATCATTGATGTGTTTTCTTTAGTACTTCTACAAGGCTTAAGGGCACCGCCTACTTGATGCGATATATATCCTAACACTTCATTACTTCCTACGGGAATGTAAAGTTTAGAGCTACATAACCACAATAGCAACCCTAAATTCAACTAATTTTTTGTTGTTGTGACCCTGTTTGGATTTTTTTTAGGGAGGCTAGATCTATATTTCTTAACATTTACTTTGATCTCAGAATTACGACATTTCACGTGAACCGACATTGATAATTAGTTTAATGTTTTTGTGAATATTGTTAAAATTATAAAACCTAAAATGTAAGTTTTTTTAAGCCATATAATACAGGTTTATACCTTCCACCTACATTCTGGCGGGAGTCATATTCACTTGTTAGATAACGCGGGGTTTCTGGGGGCTCTAGAGAACAGATGAGTAACGGCCCTGAAGAAGTGGGAGAGAGAGGGGTGACACCTGGCTCCAGGAGATCGACATTCCTCAATCCAACCCTTGGACTAGAGGGTCGAGACACCAACAGGACTAGGACTCATTGCCAGATAATTTCAAGGATAGGGTGTGGTATCGAAAGGGTAATCAAGTCATACTATCAGAATCTAACGTTTTTATGCACCAACTGCCAATGTTTTTCTCTCTATCTTTTTTTTAGCACCTAATCTTACTACCCATTCAAGTTATACGCTTATTCACTAATTAAGCTAGTAGTTTTAGGAATTAGGAGGGTTATATTAAAAAGAAGTGTATCCGCACTTGCGTGGAGGATGAATGAAAAAACATTTTGGAAAAACCACCCTCAGTTTACCCGGACAAAATTCGATTCTTGATCTACCCATCATCGGCAGTCTAGTCTACTTCAAGAGCAGCGCGTTACAAAACGCGGCCACCGAAACGGGGTCCTCTCAATCCTAAAGAGTTTTTGTACTTCACGATAAATATTACAACTATTGCATTATAATAGAATTCTTCCTGTGGTGTATATTAGACTACTAAACATAATAGTGATGGTAGGCTACATCCAGAGCCATCGCGAATGGTTTTCCCATTTAACTTTGTGGAGAATGCAATCAGGAATACATACTCTGGCTACTAATCTACTCGAGGTCCCGGGTTCAATTCCCGGCGGTGCCACAGGTATTTTTCCCATAATGGGAAAAGTTCCTATGACCTGCTTCAGTGACCGAATTATCTAAGAATAAGCAAACGATTTTTTTTTTTTTTCCGATGGCGATTCGATACAGGGGTGCAAGTACTTATGAGTAAGCGTTTCGAATGAAAGAGGAAGGCTTTGGTGGATAGTATTTGAATTAGAAAATAATGTTTTCGGACTTAAATCGCGTTGGGGAGTAGTAATTTCCGACGCACTGGTTGTATTTACAACGAATGGTAGTATTTTACTTATTAACAGGGCCCGGAATTCGATGACCTGTCAAAATGATGATTAGTAAAAAAGTTACTCTAAAGATTCTACAAAAAATGACCTATTTAAATAAGTAAGAATTGTAATGAATACACACGACCAGCTCTAAAACACTCTTTACAAATGTAAACTAAATATAGTGTAAGGCGGGTAAATGACACGTCAAGTGCGAACCGAGAGTTATTTTTGAAGATATTGGGGTATGTTGCTGACTACACGATTGAAAATGTTCATGGAATATTAAAGGTTTTGATTAATAGAAATAGAACAACACATACACCGATATAATTAAATTATAAATAACTAGACAAGTCACCGAATTAAATAATAAGAGTAATAATTAAGTCTGTAAGTTAATAAGAGAATGAGAACATATAAAATTAAATTAAATAAACAAATGAATGACCATAAAACACATAATAGCTATTCAAATATTTAAGACATCACAAAAATGTTCATTATTAACACAGTTCACAATAATAATCAATATCTACGTCACCCGTGTATTTCACTTAAGCCGCCACTGGTTCCCGCACAAGACACATTGCGCTGACCCGCGTTAAACGAACGCTGGATTCACTTATCCGCTCCCGGGCACGTTATCCCACTCGCTGGACACGCTGGCCCACTCATTGATCACCCTACTCACTTCTGGGCACATTATCCCACTCGCTGGACACGCTGGTCCACTCACTGATCACCCTACTCACTTCTGGGCACATTATCCCACTCGCTGGACACGCTGGACCACTCACTGATCACCCTACTCACTTCTGGGCACATTATCCCACTCGCTGGACACGCTGGACCACTCACTGATCACCCTATCACTTCTGGACATTATCACTCGCTGACACCTGCACTCATGATCACCTACTCACTTCTGGGCACATTATCCCACTCGCTGGACACGCTGGTCCACTCACTGATCACCCTACTCACTTCTGGGCACGTTATCCCACTCTGCTGGACACGTTGGTACCACTCACTGATCACCCTACTCACTTCTGGGACGTTATCCCACTCGCTGGACACGCTGGACCACTCACTGATCACCCTACTCACTTCTGGGTACGTTATCCCACTTGCTGGACACGCTGGTCCACTCACTGATCACCTTACTCACTTCTGGGTACGTTATCCCACTCGCTGGACACGCTGGTCCACTCACTGATCACCCTACTCACTTCTGGGTACGTTATCCCACTCGCTGGACACGCTGGCCCACTCACTGATCACCCTACTCATTCGGGTACGTTATCCCACTCGCTGGACACGCTAGCCCACTCACTGATCACCTACTCATTTCTGGGCACGCTATCCCACTCACTATACACATCACGCCAGTCCACTCCCGGTCTACTAGCCCACTCCCAGAAGCGTCGATCTACTCACTTCACTATTCACAACTGGGTCTGGGATCCCTGGCTATAGTCTACCGTGTATATTTACGGTCCATAGTTAAGTCTGGTATCCCCCATTTCTAGACTACTGGATTCGAAGAAAATGAACTCAGATTCTTCTGCGTCACTTTTGATTACGGTCCTCCCTGTCCCCTCTAATCCACCTGGCAGTAAGGCTGGCTGCATACTTGCTAAACAAGAATAGCGAAAGAAAGAGAGCGCGCGCAGACAAATGACAAGCGTGCCGAACCTGCACTGCTAGCAGGCAGACACTAATTTCGCTACAATATATTTATTCAATTAAAACCATCTAACAATAGAGCTTTTGCATTCTGATTAACGTGAACATTTATTTACAAATATATGCCTCAGAAGTAATAGTTGTCCCCTCCCGATGCAAACCGTTTCATCTTAATTGTGTTGTCTCACTAGGAATGTGTATTTTACAACAATACAAGCAAAGAGTGTGACCAGAATGTATATGCACATGAGCATCGTCTGTGATGTACCAAATTGAAAGATAACATGTCATGCTTGCTGTCTAAATTTACTCTTCGGGCTATTCGAATAGACTACTTACAGTTAGGAGGCGGTTACATTGGACAAGATCTGTACGAAAAAATGTGTCTTAAAAATTCGTACGAATAGGTCAGAAAATTTTCGTAGGACAGAATGGTTACATTGGATGGAAAAATATGATAAGGGTACTTGCAGAAGCTTCAGAACATTTGTTGTTCCAACCAAGTGTAATGGATCTGTTGTCAGAATTTCAGTTTTTGGAAAGTCCTGTGTTAAAGGTTCTCTTGTTGGACAAGAAACGTGAATGGGTGAACAGCTATTTTTCATCAAGGAATGTGATCGTTTGAAGAACTCAAGAGTGATGAGCAGAATTTTTTTGAATAGACTCGAATGAAACAATCTACATTCGATTATATTTTAAAATCTGTTGAACCCTACTCCATAAATACCTAAACATACTCAACATACCGCCGGAAAGGATCTTACCAAATACAGACATAATGATTCCACATGTATTAATAGGAGCAGCATATCCCTTTAAAACATATTTGATGAGACCATTTAAAGGACAAGACCTCTCTATAGAACAAAATGTTTCTAATCAAAGTCTTTCCCGAGCAAGACATCTTGTTGGATGCGCTTTTGATATTATTACCTCAAAATGGAGAATTCTCAAAACGGAAATAGAAAATTGTCCTGAAAAAGTCGATTAAATTGTGAAATCAATTTGCTTACTTCATAACATTATTATTGATTTACATGGCGTACCAGATGCTTTTGAAAACAATGAAAGTCTACACAACTTTCAAAACAAGAGCAAAAGACTACGATGTTTCAATAGGACTACTAAAATTGCCTGTGAAATTAGAAATAAATGTGTACAATATTTTAATCGTGAACTATAATAAATAAATTGTGATTTTCAGAAGAGCAAAAAAAAAAAGGGTTTTATTTTTACATGCCTTAATAAACAATTCTCAGTTGTTAATTTTGTTGATTTTATATTTATGTCACTGTTAGAAACGTTTCAGATTCAAGAAGCACACAAAATTGTATTTTTTGACTTAGCACTTTCCTCCCATGCACGTTTAAAATATATTATATAATGTTATTTACCTGTTAATTTCATGTTCCTTCCATAATTTCTTGTTCAACTCTCTATTATAGTATTGATTACATTTTAATCCCACTAGGGTGTCCAGCTTATGAGCCGGAAGAAGAGACTTGGCAACGTCGCACATAGCTGCGCTCTCACCTGTGCAGTGAGTATCATTGTACTTGTTCAATTGAACAACCCACAACCGCTGATACAAGGGAAGGTAATGGCTGGGTTAGTATACAGGTTGCTGCTGTGGGTGCATCTATGGGTGCAGCAGGGAGACGCGAGACTTATTACACTCATATGACGTAGCAACGACTGTTAAAACAAATACTCATGGCTACCATATTTATTAGCTACTTAGTTTATTGGTTAGGAATGAGGAAGATAGTTCAGAGGAAGTGCACCAACATTAGCGTTCAGAGAGGGTGGTAAAAACACTCTGCAAAATTATAAAGTTTGGGAATTAGGTTGTAGGAGGCTGAGAAGTTCAAATTATGGGAGTTAGGTTTTTGGAGTATTTTGATTTAAAAATGCTTGTGTATTTAAACCTAAACATAATTTAAGTGGCAAAATAGTAGCTATAAATTATCACTATCAAGTCTCGTGTTAGACTGGCCTGGTGGAGATGAGATCGGGGCTAGAATATGGGTGAGGTCTAACGAGGGTGGGTTTTTTTTTTCCTAAATCAGGGGTCTTGAGGACCACAGTAACATTTTTTTTTGCAACTCTCCAGCTCAAGTAATATATAACATTAGTCCAAGAGAAAAAATTACATATACAGAATTATTTCTTACGTTTAATTAACTAATAAAATAAATAAGTACTTCATTTACACAATTTACGTTATTTTATAAATGATTTCTGTTTTTTTAAGCGAAGAAAAATATTGCGTTTTTATACATATTTACAGTACCTTGAACAGGAAAATGTCAACTCAAGAAGTCAAGGAAGGGAATACTATTTCAGGTGTGTTCGAACATACTCGGGAGTGTTCGCGTTCGCCCATCCTTGCTGAGACACTCGGAAATACATTATAGATGGGCTAAACAGTTATTTTACGATATCAGTTATTACAGTGACTGTGATTTTAAAATATCTGTGATTTTTCTCTGTGTCTTGATGGATCGATATTTGTTCACTTTCACAGTTTGTTGCTAGGTAGTAGGTACCTGTGAACGTGAACTGTTATTTTGTCAACCACAGTCAAAGCTAGTATTTAGCTGCTGTCCGAGTAGGCTAGTACAATCGAGTATCGAGTATTTCTGAGTACTGGGTATTTACTTGGATAGTCCCATGACAATCGGCTGGAAGGAAAACTAATTACTCGGGTGTTTGGTGACTTGCAATGAAATTTGATACTTAAAGGCCTAACGTAAGCTCTTCCTGTCAGCACTGGCATTGACAATTGACATATAGCTACCCAATCTTCAGGTTTAATCTGGGTTTCATGTTGCTTGACTAATTAATATACAGTCAATTCAAAATTATGCGTTTTAAGAAGTTTCATACAATTGAAAAAAATAGAAAGAAAAAATGTTATTTAATATTTTATAGTGAAATGTTATGTAATTTGGGCAACATTAGTGGTCCAACAAACATTATGTTAAACTGGAGTACCAATATTAAAACTTATTTGGCGTACTATGATAAACTCTTGTGTGTAATTTATTTAGTGATCTGTTTTACCACAGTTAAAATTTATGTGACTTAAAAATGAACATAGCATAGTAGCGATTGGTTTAAAAAATGTTGTTTGGAATGCAGGTCATATATGATATTATTGTAGTGTTATTTTATTTTAAATACCGTTCAGCTAATAGTAGGTGAGCTATTAGAAGCTAATAAACTAATTTAAATATTAAGGAATAAAACTGATAATCACAGCACTGAGACTCAACAGTAAATTAAGAGATGCTAGAAAATATTTAATCAATTATTATATACACACTTTAGATTAGACTATATGATGATTAGGATCATCAACTCATAATTAATATTAAGGTTTATTTATATTATTTTCTATTTTGTTGCTTATTTTAATTTATTATTTGCAATTTTGGGGATAGGATTACCGAAAAAAAAAAAGATTTTTTTTTTTTCGTAACCTACTTTTAAATAGAATCCTAAATGTGATTCGCTTAGTAAGCTCACTTTTCGATGTTGTTCTTAACAACAAATATTTTGTGTTGAAACCGCATGTGAATGAAACATTAAAACCATTAAAGTCATTTTTACGTAGCAATATGATACTGTTTTTAAAAAATGAGCTCTACGAGATCAAGTGTTTTAAATATAAATAACACGTAAAACATGCAAGTCAATAAGGTCGATTCTCAATTAGATGGTAGAAATAAAAAAATAAATGGTACGGAACTCCACACGGACTTTTTCGATCTATTGTTTAAAAATGGAAATATTTACTCAATACTCATAATATATATGAAACGAAATAAGATACACTAGCAAACCCAAGCATAAATTGTACTATACTTATGTCAAACATTTTTTGAGTCAAGGTTTTAAATTTTATAATTTTATTTTTAAAGAATTAATGTCTTCATCTGTATGTTTGGACCGATAAAAAAGATTAATATTGGATACACAAGGGTCAACACTTCGTATTAAAATTTCAACTTCCGGTTAAAGTTTTCGACATTTTATTAGGTGTTGAAAATTTTCATGTCATAGTATTGCTATTAAATTCCTCATTTATACATTTTGACCAATAAAATCTGTAAATATTGACTACTGAGTCTAAAAAGGAGATAGATCATTGTTGTACAAATATTTCTCCTAAGAGGTTTAAGGAAACTTAAGACTTTGAGAGACTTACTTATTTACTCTATGGCATTGGAGAAATATTGCGTTAAAACTTAAGTACAACTAAAGTTAACAAAATTGTCTTAATATATTTGCCAATATCTCAGAAACTGTTGGATTTATAAAAATACATTTCGTATACAAGTTTTTTTTTATTAGTACTACAATTTTGCAATGATAAGTTATTTATTATCTCAAATAGTTGCGGAGCTACGGAAATTTCAGCATGAAAATGAAAATAGCCAGTTTATTAATTATCTTAATCAACGACTATTTTAGTCAAAATCGTTAGAGCCGATTTTAAGAAAATCGTTTTTTTTTTTCTCTTTTCGCCCATTATTAAACTAATCTTAATTTTAAGTTTAAACAGACACACAGACAGACGGCATTGCAAAGACCACTTTGTAGAGTTATGGGGTTTATGAGACGTCGACATCCATCAACATTTCGGGTTAGATTTTTTTTACGGTTGCACGGTGTTCTAAAAGTTAAAAAAAAAAAAAATTGCGTATCTAGCTTGAAAGTTATTGGTTTTATAAAAATTTGTTGCGAATAAAATATTTGTATTATAAATATATCTACATATTGGTAATGATAAGTAATTTCATATCTCAAATAGTTTCGGAGATGTGATACAAAATGAAAATTTACCCACCAGATCGGAGCCTTTAAAGTCATTTTGCCAAAATTTTGAGAGTAGCTATTTTGTTTGCAATATTTATAAATGTTTAGAAATGAAATGTAATCGAAATCGTTAGAGCCGATTTTGTGAAAATCAATTTTTTTTCTCTTTTTTTCCCTTCATTAAACTACCCTTAAATTAAGGGTTGAATATCCAATTCCAAAAACTCCTCGGGGCAACCCTGTAAAAACCTTAGATACCAAGTTTTAGCCCGATCGGTAAAATAGTTTAGGCTCTAGTTGGAAGTACAGACAGACAGAGAGACAAGAATTCAAAAACAACTTTTTAGGATTTGGGGGGTCATGAAACGTCGAGATTCATTCAAATCTTGAGTTCGATTTTTTTTTTTTTACGATCACAGTACTTTCTCTAACTGTAAGATAGCGAGAAAGTAATAAAAGAACAACAAGGACAGTGAAGTGAGTGTTTACTCGAGTGTCTAGAAGAAGCGATACTAGCTCCGTAGCTCGAGTAACTGTTGCCATCTGATGCGTGTATCTCCGAGCACTGACATCTCAATCACCGATACTTTTGAGATCGAGTCAATGGGAGTATCGGTGATCAAATGGTAACGGTGAAAAAATCACAGTCAGTAATTTATCGCCCATCTCTTGACATTACGTGCCCACCACACGACTGCAGTAACATTGTATTATCCACCAAAAGAACTTATGTGAAAAATCAACAAGTTTCGATGAAGTAATGAAGGCCGTCATAAAAGTCGTGAACTTTATCAGATCCCGAGGACACAATCACCTAGAGTTTAAAAACTTTGTGTCCGAGTTAATTCAGAGTGTGGGAGGGAATGTTGTTTAGTTTTCTGATGTTAGTTGGCTTTCCAGATGGAAAATGGTGGAAAGGGTTTTGACCTGAAGGAAGCCATACAAACTTTTATGGAAAGTAAAGGAAAGTCTGTGACTCAATTCAATGATCCTGAATGATTTTGGAATCTTTAATGCCATTACGAACTATCTTAAATGATCTTAACACACGAGTGCAAGGAAAAGATAGCTCAATACACAATATTTATGACAGCATCAAATCTTTTCAAAACAAACATAGTTTATGGAGAAATCAACCCCAGGAAAAAAAAATGTACTCACTTCCCGAAACTGTCAAAATATGAGTGTTCCGACTCTAATAAGTATGCCTCTGCATTAGTCGATCTGAAGGAAGAAGTCAAATAATTATTTATGGACTTAGAAAAAAATAAAGAAAAATTAATCAACCTGTTTACTAGGCCCTTCAGTGTATCGTTGAACATGTGCATTTGATTAATTTGCAGTGCAACACTGATTTAAAAGAGAAAGACACCTTTGGACTCCTTGAGTACTATTCTAAATTTGTTGACAAGAACATCTTCCCAACCATTCGACTGCATGCTTTAAATATTATATCAATGTTCGGGAGCACACATGTCTTAGAGCAGTTGTTTTCAAGAATGAAGATCGTAAAATAAAAAAAAACAGGACCAGAATAACTGACGCCCACCTTGAAAACACTTTTAATAATTTCTACATAAAAAATAAGAGCAGACAATGACAAAATTGTTAACGATAAACAGTGTCAAAAATCTTACTTCTTTCTTTTAATGTGCGTACAACTGTATCTAAACGTATACCTTTTGAGAATTTATCGTCAAACCTTATAGATTGAAAATGGATGTGAAATTCTGATTTGATTTTATAATTTCACTTTGTATGTTATATGATTAAGTAAATATATTGTAAATGTATTTGGTTTTTACATGCCTATTTTACCTTGCTATAAACAAACTATGTGGGTATAAGTGTATAAGAATGAACTAATAGGAATATTTTAATATGTTTTACATCCTCAAATTATTAGCACAGTATTGGGGCCCGCGATTCAACAGGAGAAAGAAACTTTGGCCTTTGACCAAAAAAAGTTGAAGACCTCTGGTAGGGTAAAAAGGGTAAAGGGTAGAAAGAGTAAAATGGTAAAAAAGTATGAATACATAACATTTATTTATAAGAAATAAATCACAGCATTTAACAAACTATTATATCATGGTGACATGAGCAGAAGAGTTTTTTGTAGATATCAAGCTCTTCCTGTTTACTCTCCATGGCAACCAAACTTCCATTGACAACAAACTACATTACAAATTGCATGATATGAAGTAGTAAAGCTTTCTATCGGCGTCAATATTTCTTCATATTTTTAGTTTCTAATCAACTAAAATATTTCTAATCAAAATTTCAAAATTCAGGTCTCGAGGTGCATATGTTCTTGCACAGGGGTTACTGATATTTAAATTGCAATCCTCCCCGTGCTGTAGATATCATGCAACGCTCATTACAGACAAATTCTTCATTTTATTAATATAAATTATGATTTATGATTTATTATTTATATGTTTTTTGGTAAGGTCAAAGAACAAAATTTTAGTTTCTTCGTTCTCTCTCCTTTTTAATTTCTCATAATAGAAAAAGAATTTCAAGCGTGAAAGCTTTCAACCTCGAGATTAAAATGGATCTTGATAGTTTGTGTGTCCCTGATCTCAAAAAATATATTTTTACATTTCTGTCTGTCTCGCCGTCTGTCTGTCTGTCTGTACCTAGGTGTACAGTTGAAACAGTTTCATAGATTTCGGTATAAATTGATTTTTATAATGTTATATGGTAAATAGCTCAAGGCGAAAAAGTAATTTTTATTTTAACTTTAATATTTAGTGTTTTGCACCAACAACTGATTTAAAAAATGTCAAATGGTTCAAAAAGATTTCTTCCAAATTTGTTCAAAATATATTTTTTTGAACTGTTTTATATGGCAAATAGCAAACACTGTGTGTTTATTTATAATAGGCTAAAAAAAGTATTCAGAGGAAGAATTACAGTTAACTGATTTTTGCAAATTTTGTTTCAAATTATAATATAATACAAGGGAATTGTGTCGTGCCATTTAGGCTATCAACGATTTAATCTTAGTGGTAACGATGAAGACAGATAAAATGCATCCACATTAGCATGGAGAGTGTTTAAGAAAATCAACAGAAATAATTCCCAAAAGGAAAAGCACGCACAATCCCAGACTCCTTCAACCCATGCATAAACACATAAAGGGAGAACAGAAATAATATCGGAACCTTTTATACTAATGAACTTTTTTTTTTACTTTTTTTTAGAATTCTAGGAGAGGGGGTGTGGCAGACAAGATATTATGTCCTTCTTAAATCTCATGAATGAGCTTAATACATTACGTAGCCTTAATTCAATAAGATCGTACTTCAAACCCAGTCGAGGTTGACGGATTTTTCTTGATGGATGAAAATCCGTAACTAAACATCCTTAGGAGGGAAAGTGAATCCACCGGGCGGTCCTATGTCGACTGTGGAAATATCGGTAGGCTCATAATAACTTAATTATCGTGTGCTGACATAATCAGTCGGTTCAGAAAGTGAACGTTAAATACCTAAAATAAACAACAAAAAGATCATACCAAGCACTTAAAAACCAGTCAGATAAAACTTCTCACTCATATCATTAAATCTTTAGATATACTAAGTTAAAAACCACAATCATTTTAATTTGAAAGTGTTTATTTATTACTGATAAGGTCTACAAATGCGGATTTATACTGTGTTTTGAAGAAATTTCACACAAGCTATGAAGGGCCACATAGAGCCCTTCCAAAGGTTTAGGGGGATAAATGTTCATCTTACCTTAAATAGGGAATAGGTCATTTTACTAACAAATGGGGTCCGACCAGATATATACAGTCTTTTCAGCGAATTATTTTAGCTAATATAGAGGAAGTGTTTTCGCATTTGCGTGGAGGGAGAGTGTAAAACAATTTAGGAAAAATATTCACTACACCCACCAGGATTCAAACCCTGATCTTCCCATCCTCGAGAGTCTAGTCTATTGTGAGAGTAAGTCCTAATGACCAGCATTTTTAAATCACTGTGCCGCGGCAGAGTGGCGTGCCGCGTAGGGTCACCAGGTGAGGCACGAGAGTTTAGGGAAAGGTCGAAAAGAAGAGGAGGGTGAAAAATTAGGAATTAAAATAAATATTTGAAATTCATGATCAACATTATTTTTAAAAATGACACAATTCTTGGATTCCAGCCATATAACTTTTAAACACAATCATACATCTTTTTTTTAAATGATAAAATATCGCCTTAAAAATTGATGTTTGACAATTTTAGCGCCATGTTGAATAAGGTTGAGAATCTCTGACTAAGACCAATGTTTCTCAACCTGGGTGGTACCGCCCTTTTGGGGACTTTTTGATTTTCAGAGGGATGCGGTAAATTATAAGGGGGCGGTATGGTGACGTTTATGTTGTATTGGATACTAAGGCAATAATTATAATAAATTTTAATAATAACAGGCAACAATTTTGTTCAAAGTGTCTTAAATTTATTTTAATATTTATATTATACTTAATTTTGATAGTATGTTTCTTATGTTTATAAACATTTAATGTTTTAACGGTTTTTTTATTTATATGGCTTATAAGTTATTTCACGAAAAAAGTGCAGTTATTTTGTGATCATGTTTTTACAAGCGAGGATGTATTGTCCATCTGGCAACAGGCAGTCATTGATCTGAAGTGTAGATAAATTTGGAATTTTTGAAAGATGATACAAAATTAGATATGTGACTATATTTATAATTATTATTTCTATTTTTTCAGGGTACTTAAATATTACATTTTCCCTTCGAGGTATTGAAGGAAATTAATCAAACTTTATAAAATTTATTTATTTATATTCGCAATAATTATTCAATTTTAAATAATTAAATATGAATGTAGTGGTACAATTAGACATGAATTTAAGGTTATTATCGCTCATTTCAGCATGATTATTGTATTTAACTTGGTGGAAGGCAGGGAGGTAAGCGGTAGTAGCCAACATCCAATTTCTCAGAAGTGGGCGTTTGGCCTGATTCACACATTCGCTGAAAATATAAAGTAGAATCTGCTTGAGTAGCTCATCAATCCACACGCTGTATGTTGACCCATGATGCATTGCAACGCTAACTTAAAACAGCTGGTCATCAACATATTCTATTTTCTAGTTAATAAACATATATTATAGATTACTTTCCCGATGGATATTTACAAATTATAACGCTGTGTCGTGGCACAATCCAATACATCGATACAAACGCTCTCCATTAGCGGGTTATTGCAAATCTCCTCACAACGACCAACGAAGCTGTCTTCTTTCTTCTGGATGTAGAGTGTATATGTTGTCAAATGTGTGTGTGTGTGTGTGTGTGTTGTGTTTTGCGCACCGATTTGAGATGGCTGGTGTTTAGATTTGATTGACTCTCCTGTGCCGAACATCTCAGGCAGAGCTTTCAAAGTGAAGGTGAGTTTAACTTTAGCGGAAAAGCTCGCGTCTATAAGGCGGAAATCTTGTGATTGGCTTAGAACTCGTCACGTGACCACGTTTCTGTCCCCCATTAGTTTTTCGGCAAACGTGTGAATCCACTGTCAGGCTAGAAAAGGTTGGGAACCACTCTCTTGGACCATGCAGCCACCGAAACGGGTGATAGCCCGTATGGATACTAAGACCCGGTGTAAAGAAATGAAACAAACTTATAATTCCAAACGCCAACTAGCAGAAACTTGAGTGATATTTGCCAGATATGCGCCACAGTGTTCGAATTGCTGATGCCTACAGATCAACTGCTAGCACCCTTCACTTTCGCTTTCGCCAAGTATTACATATGTAAGGTACAGTTACCGCTACCGCATTTAATATTATTACGGTAAGTAAAGTCTTCTGTGATTGGAACGGCGCGTGGGTCTTGTTACGTGCGGAGAGTTTCCGACACCCCTGACCGCTACTAGACACAGAAAGTATTTAATAAATAGTGTTTTAAGATGTGATTTTCAGCACAAGATTACTAGGCATACACTAGAAGACATGGGAAACCACTTTAAGAGCGCAATTAATCTTAACATCGATCTTTTGCAAAATCAACTTTAGGGTTTGGGTGTATAGACATTCCCGAGAATACAGCGGTTCTTGACAGACCACTCGAGCAGTGGCGCACTCAAAGATTTACCTGGGGGTGGAAACATAATATACGAATCACAGACCTAAGCCTAGAACCAACTCAGCATCCAGTCCTCTAGTCCAGTGGTTCACAAAAGGTGGTCCGCAGACCCCCGGGGGCTCGCGAGCTGTTTCTAGGGGGTCCACGACAACCACCAAAATTTTAAAATAAAAATTTTAAAAATAATTAAACAACAGTGGTCCTAATCTTAGTTTTAAAAAGTTTCCCCTCCTCCTCCTCCTCCTCACACACCTGCGCAGTGCTACATTGAGAACAAGTATAGAAATAGACTTTACATGCATTCGGATTTTCGAGTCAAAGTGTCCAGCCTTCAAACTGATCTTCAAGAAGTGATGGTAAAAAAAGAAGAGGTTTCACTTATCTCATAAGACTAGACCCAAATGAACAAATTTGAACTTTTTCATAGCTAATCAATTTTCATGTAGGCCTAACTAACCTTTTTGTGTTAACTATTACCATTATATTTATTATTATTATTACAACTAGAGTTAGTTTAAAAATAAGTGTGTGTAAAAGCACATTTAACTCAGATTTACTGTGCTAAATTCCCCGTTTTGCAGCTTTTCTAACATTAATTATTAATATTGGAGGGGAGGGGCCTGCTATTTTCTATACCTAAATAGATTACCGGTACATTCTGATGATTAGAAAAAACGGGGGTCCACCGATCACAAAACGTCTCTTGGGGGGTCCACCGATCTCAAAAAGCCTCTTATGGGGTCCTTGACTGGTAGGTAAATGGGAATCATTGCGTCTTATCGACAATTCATCACTTTGAGAGAGTAAACCCAACTTAACAAATGAAACCTTTTTTTGACCACGCCTAGATTCGAGCCCAAAACCCTTAACTCACTATCGACCTGTATTTTAAAGCATCATGTCCTACGTTCTTCGAATCAGGGCACATACAAACACGCACATTTTGTCTGTGAACCAGGATTACCTGGAATATCGTTGGTTGAAGCTCTTAATTGCAGTTTCGCATCAACAAAATACCCTTTTCTTGCATTATATTCCATTCAAATAAACACTTCATATATGTTAGGCGTTACTTGAGACACAAATGTGAGTTAGTTCTCGAACTGTTGGACACCAGCCCTTTTTGAACAAGTGATACGTATCCACTTATCAAAATAATAAACATAACGGCTAAGAAAAATAACAGATTTTTTTTAAAAATCTTGGTCAAATATTTCCTAGAGCAAAACCCTGGGACTGAGGGACATGTCCCTAAATAAAGAGGGATGTCTGACCAATACGGCGTGGTAAACATAACGTTCATTTTGTAGTAGTGAAAGGAAGAGTGGAAAGATGGTGGGGGTGGGGGTTAGGGGGCTATGAATGTTGGTTTGTCAAGGTGCGTGCTTCAAAATTCAAACGATGGCATGTCGTGTCGTCCTTCTCGCACGGACTGTGAATGTTCCAAAGAGAGAGAGATAAGACCCTGCCCTGTAGCCTGCTATTTGTATGCTCGGCGCGCCATCCGCAGCGAGAGGCGCGTCAGGTGATATGCGGCGTTGCCAAGTTTACACCCTGCGATTCTTTAGAAAAAAAAACACTCTCGTAAATGATTTTGGTTATTTTTATTATGTGTCTGGAGACAGCAATAATTAAGCCATTTGAGAGTATTCGAGTATAATATGGCCAAATATGGGATATTCAGCTTATTTTCTAAACCAAATGTTGGTTAAATTTTCTAAAGAACCAGTCTCCCCCTACGGGTAGCACCTAACTAATGCCTGGATCACGACCCACTTTACGTTTAGTTAACTTTTACGTAACGTAACGTAATGTAAAGGTTCTCCTCGTGTTTTTAAATGGAAGCCATCACGATTGAGTAACGTTCACTTAACTTAAAAGCTGTCTCGGGTAGAGCTTTCACGTTAAGTTAAAGTTAAGTGAAGGAACCACGTGTTAGCTAGCCAATTATGTTGTGAGTGACGTCAACAGGGCTAGTACGTAATTTGTTTGTTTATAGACGAATTCTTCGTTAGATTATTTTCCACGTTTCGTGAACTGTAAAACGTTGTATCCTCTTGTTACACTTTATTTTGTACATCAAGTAAGCTTCTATTGCAAGTACTTGCAGCCTAATCAGCCCTAAGTGATTGGGTTTAATTTTAATGAATAATTTGTTTTCAAATTAATTGTCTGTGTTTTGCTCGAGTTGTTAAGTTACGTTACGTAAATCCTGATAACATACTAGTTTCTTTACGTTATGTGAACGTTAAGTTGATCGTGATCTCGACATAATATAGTCATCTCAAAACAGGCGTTACATGGAGGTGTGATCTTATGTATTTGAACTTTATTAAACAGAAGCCAGTGAAACCGTTTTACCAGATTTTTAAAAATTCAACATTTTATGAAAATTGTTATTTAAATGAAAAAACTATTAAATTTATTCCAGTTTCTCTGTTGTCAGATGAGGAATGCATAAAACTACACTTCCAATACCTTTTTTGTTTGTTTCAAGCGTATCTAATTTCCCGGTTAATCGACTCTGAGAAAGGCTCATTAGGGCGCAGTATAGTATTCATACCATAGAAGAATCCTTTGGCATGTAAACTAAAGTAAATATAGATATGATAGCATTGATAAAAGAAAAATGTTAATTATCTTACGATTGTCAAAAGGAACAGTTCTAGAGAAAGTGACAATTCTATTTCCACAGTGTCATTATAGCCGTTCGGGCTAGAAGCATTTATTGGGGTAGTATGAGAAAGGTAAGGCTTAGAGGAAAAGTATCAGAATTTACGTGAAAGAACATTAGAAAAATATTTAGGGAATACCGTCTCAATAAACCCAGCCACGCTTCGAACCCCAACCTCCACGTCACCAGAAAACCAGATTGGATGAGCTTGAAATTTAGTCCGTATTCCTTCCGATACAACGTGTCAGTTGAAATGGCGTATTTGAGAATATCCTGTCTACTAAGAGTAGTCTACTCACGATATTTGTTTGTTCGAGAATAACGCTGGGTTACAGACAAGGTGTGGGTAGGCCTACACAAGAAACACAGTCTTCAGGTTAAAATGGCTGCGCTACGTGGGAGAGTTCTTTAATCTACTTTATCAATTAAAATTACTTGGAAATTGTTTCATTGCACAGTTATCATTTGTAATATTTTGTTTCAATATGTACGAAGACGCGGTGCTAAAACAATAAAAGTGACATTCGGGTGGTGATATAACTTTTCGAAGAGTTTTACCCCCATAATTAATGTAAATTATTCTAATTAAAAAATAGCATAGCCCTTTAATCATTAAGTCCTTGACGTATTGAAAACATTAATTGTATACCCTTATACCAAAAGTGAGTATACCCAGCAAGTTGAAGAGCATAAGCAGGATTTGTGTGGGGGTTTGCTGTACAGACTGACATGTAGAGTCACATTTAAACTCTTAACAGGTACATTTTTAATGATTTTTCTCCCAATAACCGATGACAGTTTTTTCTACATGAGATTACTTAGATTTTTTTTTAATTCGCCCTCCCTATCTGTATTTAGAATATATAACGTAAGACCAAGTAGTAGTAATAATATTTTTTAACTAGCCACAATTACTACAACTGTACTACAGTTAGTGACCAGTAATTTCCTTTTCCAAAAATTACTTTTAAAAAACTCAAAACAATTCCATATATCTACATCCGCGTAGAAAGTAAGTTTACTTTATCATTCATAGCATATTTGTCAGACGGATAAATTGGAAATATTTTAAGTCATTTTTCAACTGGTTGGAAGAGGGCAAAGATACCGCGGGCAGACTATAGTTACAGCAGCCTTTGTGTGTAGTTACTTAAGCGTATTTAAGATATGTGAAGGAATCTACGTTTTATCAGTACAAAGTGTACAATTAATTTGACATAGGTACTCCGTAACCGGGGATTAGGCCTGGATCCCTAATTTTGAAACGTGCGAGTAGCGATTCGCTAGCTTATTTCTCTAATCTTCCACACAATTTCACAAACCCCTAATTTTGAAACTTTTGCGCTGAAAACTGACGTCACACGATCGAATAGCGAGCGGATTCTACTCGCCAGCATGATGAACATGCAATTTCCAAATCAATGAAATAAATTGGACTTATTCAATTTATTACCTCATCATTTAAGAAAAATGACAGTTTTTTTTTAGTTCTGTACAACCCCTGGTTAGATCTAAGTTAGAATATGCTACTATTGCTTTGATTTCCATTACCTTAACTGACTCTCTTAGGATAGAAAACGTCCAAAGAAAATTTGTCGCTGCGTGCTATGAAAAATTCTTTATTATGATTATGACCGAATTCGAAACCTCTTATGGCTCCAAACTCTCTTCTCGCGTAGACTTTATTGTGATGTCCTATTTTTTTTAAATATTTTCAGTAGCAAGATTTCTCGCAAATTTGACCTTGATCATGTAGGCGTTCATATCCCTTCTCTGGCTTCTCGTAATCCAAAATTATTTCTTCTCAATATCTCTTATAAGATGAGCCCTATAGGTCGTTGTATCCATAACGCTTAGTTTAGATTTGTCGAATTCGACTTTTATCATAAAAGAAAAGCTAAACTCAGAGAGTTAATTAAGGAAATCCCATATTAATAATTTATCATTTAGAGGTACTGACTATAATATTTAAATTTACAATATTCTGATTTTTTTTTTTGCATAGTGTTACTGCTTTTAACCACTCTTTAGTTATTTGTTGTTATTACTATTTTTTACTATTATCATTATTAACTACTATTTTTTTCGTAACTATTCAACAGTATATAAAATTATTTAGCTATTATTGCTTATCTTATTTTCTAGAGTAATTATATATATTTGTAAGGTACTTGTGTAATTTTCAGTGCTGGCCTGTTATAGGTCTTATGACTGTCGGACAGCACTATAATAAAGAAAATTGAAATTATAATTATTATTTAAGCAACACGTCTTACTACCCGTTCGGGTTATACGCACTTACGCTAATGTGTAATGGTAGGGAGATTGTGAGATGAAATGGAGGACCTACAGTTTAACGTGGAATCCGAACCACGGTGGAAGCCTGGTATTCCCCCACATTCACAAGCTGTAATTAATACACGTCTTGTCAGAGGTGAAGGAAGGGTTTGGCATTCAGATAAATCTGTGCCGGATCGAGGATTGAACCCCGGACCCCCAACACAGAAGTCCGACACCTTACCGCTAGACCACCAGATCATCCTAAATTAATCTATGTTCAAACCATAGTGTTATATAGTCCATCGTATGTCCGAGAATCAACACATTAGGAAGTGTGATGTGACATTTACAAACGTTACTAAGACTACTCTCGTATATTAATACATAAAGTCATGTAATCGTCATCTGTAACTTTTGATAGATAGTATCGATACCCATAAAATAATGACGATATTTAACTATTAAACTTTTTATAATGCAAATGGCACACGCGCTATCTTAGTTTTGGTAAGTTTTCAAGTCATCTGTTGATGTAATTGTGCTCTTTCTGAAATAAGTTTTCTTTTGTCCCCGCGTTTCGCTATCCGTTCGGCCTGTACGCAAACTATTTACTAATTAGGCGAATGAGTTAAGAATGAGAAAGGTATAATTTAAAGGAGGTGTACTACAATTCCATGATAAGTGAAACAAAAATTTAGGAAAATTATCCTCAGTAAGCCTACACCCGACAGGGATTCAAACCCTAATCTTCCGTAGCATGAATATGAGAAATGCAAACTCCACCATACATTTTTGGTCATGATTTATAAAACTTGGAAATGTTGATTTTGGCATGGTTTTATAAAAATCCAATTCGTTGTGTATATATAAAAAAAAAGGCCTGTTTCACAACTCAACACTTGAAATTATTCATCCCGCGGGTCGGATTTGTCACACCGGCATGCCACGGACCGTAGTTTGCCCATCCCTATTCTACCACTGAAGCGGGTTATCACTTCTTAAAACTATGCTATTGAGTCGTGCAGATGAAGCAATAATATTATTATACTGCGCAAGGAAGAAAGGTAAGCGCGGATTTGGAGACGATTATTTATTTCTCTCCTTTAGTATGAAATCGGTTTTATCCCTATTAATAAACTAATATTAATTACATTCACTACACTTATCTTATGCTGTCACCATGCATAGCAGACTGGACCCCGCATCGACTCAATATAAAGTTCATCGAGTCTGGTTTTGCCGGTATCGGGAAGTCAGCAGGAATCATATTCCGGCTGCGTTAAACGGAGGTGTTTAGTCCTAAAGGTTTTCCCGCTCTCCCACCACACAAATACAATAACATTTCTTCTAAATACCAACCCGCCTCGGTGGCGTAGTTGGCTAACGCGCTTGTCGCGTTGAGCTCGATTGCTTAGGACGGGGAGATCGAGGTTCGAATCTCAGTCGGGTGAACTTGGGGTTGTTTATCCTAAATGGTTTTCCACTCTCCCTCCACGCAAATGCGGGTTCACTTCCTCTAATTAAACCTTCCCAATTCCTAATCCATTAGAGTAATTAGTACTTAAAGCGTATAACCCGAACGGGTAGTAAGACGCGGTGCTAAATATTATTATATTATTATTATTATTATTATCTTAATTCCATCCCATTGGAGTAACTAAAATACATACAGTCCGGACGGCTATTAAGACGCGGTGGAAAATACACTCGGTTGCACGGATATGTTTTGTAAACATACATTGTATACCACTGGCTCGGTCGTGACTCCACAACATAACTGTCAGCCATAATGATCCGCTGTGATTTGCACGCACATGCTGATGTTCCAGTGCGCCCCGGCTTACCCTACCGCCGAGGCGGGAACATGTCCCGAGCGGAGATGTTATTATTGATTGGTGTACCAACACGAGCCGACATCTCAGACACATTGGAACAAACACTAACAACCCCTCCCTCCCCGCTCCCACGAATAATCGTGTAAGCAAATGGCACAGCGTGTTAGCAGGATCATTAATTCAGACGGTCCTGAAGTGTGTACTAGCGGAGAACAGGGGCCAATGTCAAGTGAGGCGCCGTTTGAACAATATATTCATATCATCAGTGATTTAAGACAGGTCTTCACGAATATTTTATTCTCCTTAAGATGGAGTAGAAGGGGACGCGAGAAAAGGCCAGTGTTTTTGAAGTGTTCATGGCAAACAGTTTTTTTCGATAAAATAATAAAATATTGCTCCAGTAGAAACATAATAGTTGCATCTTTTAACGTTCTATCCTCAACAGGGTTGAATATCTGTAATGACCACATTAGCTTTTGATGAGAAACTTTTTAAATGAAGAGAAAAAGTTCTCATCAAACTCTAGGATGAAGAAATATTCAAGAACTTTTGAGATTAATTTGTGAATAAAATTAAACTCTATGTTTCTATCCGAGCAATGTTTGATTTATTTTTACAAAACAAATTTTGTGTCATACAGACTGCAAAAATACTGTCTTTAATAGGGTAGTTCTAAGACGCTGGTTCGATACCAGGCCCTTTACTAGGAGGAGGAGACTATTGGGACCAAACTACCTGGCCCGGGCTTTCCAGGGGCCCGGGCCCGAGATCCAGGTTCACACGGCTAAAAAAAAAAGGTAGATTCATTTAGTTAAATAAAACTTAGAAGATGAACAAAATATAAAATAAAATATAATGCTAAGCCATAAAATGCCTATCCATACTAAAGAACACAGTATGTCCAGCCCACGAGCTAGAATGTCCTCCGGAGGAACTTACTGGCATTTGTCACAATTATATAATTGGTTTTGTCCTTTTTTTCGAAGTGCCTAGAAATTTCACTGAGTCTATTATTATTGTACTAAAACTAAATTTGGCACAGAAAGAGAGTCGGAATCATAACCAATTTAATTACTTCATCATGTGCGTAACATTTCAATGTTTAGTTAAGCTACGTACTATTAATTTTCGTACATTGATTTTCTTTTGTAAAATGACAAGAAGTATTATAAAGAATGTACAAACCCATGTCAATAATTATTTTAGTTCAAACAGGGAGGAGGGATGTATTCCCCTTCTGGAAAGAGCTTGTTGCCCCTCCCCTTGTCTGAAATAAACTTTTCACTCCCGTGAATAAACCTTCACTCCCCTGAATAAACCTTCACTCTCCTGGAATAAACTTCTTCCAACTCCCCCTGGAATAAACTCTTACCCTACCACTGGAATAAACTCTTCACCCCCTGAATAAACCCTTCACTCCCCTGGAATAAATTCTTCATTCCCTGGAATAAACTCTTCCCTACCCTGGAATAAACTCTTCCCTACCCTGGAATAAACTCTTCACTCCACAAAAATAAACTCTTCACTCCCCTGGAATAAACCTCTCCACCCCCCCCCCCTTTAGATTTATCTCACTCCCTTAGAATATTCTCAAGCACGTAGCTCAAAGAGGGATTTGTATCAAACTCTAAATAACTTCCAAAGGCATCCAACTTTCGAAAATTTGTTGGAATAAAACCACTTTAAATAGATTTTAGAGTAACCCAATCATAAAAATTGCTAGAGGTAGAATATTCAAAATAGCTTTAAAAAGCATTCAATTTTCTAAAATATGCCGGAAGAAGCCCACTCTAAATAGCGTCAAGAGACATTTAATTTTCAAATTATCTCTAGTCGAGCACACTCCAAAGAGCGTCTAGTATTCCAATGTTCAAATATTTTCCAGGGGAAGACCACTCTAAATAGCTTCAAGAGGTATTTAAATTTCAAAAGGTTTAGGGGAAGGATCACTCCAAATAGCCTATGAAAGAGTAAGTCCATACTTTAAAAAACAAACAGATTAAGGCTACTATAAATATTTTCTAGACATTAGACTGGGGATGGTCCCCTCCATCCTTAGGACCCCGGCAAAAACATTCCGCCACATAGACAAATAAGATTTCGCTGCATCTGAAGTCGAATATTACAAAAAGAGAGGGAGGGGGGACTCTTGCCTCTTGGTACCGGGCCCGGTGTGAGCATCTGGAGGGCCTGCCTTATGGTTACTAAATAACTGACATGTGACGCTGTAAGTATTGTCACACCAACAAATAAAAAACCTAATCCCACAAAGTAAAGCTTTCATAAGGCTATATAGCAGTTAGATCTACTTTAATATATTCATACGTTATGTCAGGTTTTCTGTAGCTTTCACTTTTGAAAGATATTATCAATACATTTAAAATGTACATAACAACTAATAACATAGTAAAATGTTATCATAGATGACTGCAAAACTATAATTCTATATTTTATAAAAAGGCCCTTTATAGAATATTGGAGTTTCAAAACAGTCTTTAGTTTGACTAGTACATCGATAAATGTGAGCTTTAATAGAATGTAAAATATTAATCTATGAAAGGTTCATATTCTAATACAATTACGAGGTCCCAAGTGCGAATAAGTCGCACTTGGGAAAACACTCGTTGATATCACGGCCGAGGCAAACCAGAACTAATCCCGGAGTGCCGTTATAGGGAAACGCAACAAGGGGTTTTAATCTTTCCTTTAGTTAATATATCGGTGCGATGTGTTTGCCACGCTCTCTATTTCTTATTTTCCGCTGGGAGGATTTGAAGATAAATCACCGCTCGTAGAGGTATACCACCACCCAAGCATTAGAGTAATGCGAGTGGCCTGATCTAGCATCTCAGGAGACCACGTTGAGTGTTTTGTGAAGTCTTAGTGGCTATCTTCTTCCCCCTACACAAATACAACCCAAACTTAACATCACTACAACTTGTCAAGCAGAATTTTATCAAAGAATAACCCCTATGTACTATATAGTGTGAACGTTGAACATAGTAGCAAGAGTAGGTGGACCAACCGTTCAGGACAGTGACCCCCTCCCTCATATAGGTAAGCTATATTGATGTGACACAACTGGTCATTGTTCAGGTTTCGTCATCCTGAGGTAATTGAACATACTGCGTCCATACGTATTAATCCTGCCAATTATGCCCATTTGCACAGGTTTTGTCATTCTGAGGGCATAGACCCTTTGTTTAGATCTTGCCTATTTTAATTGTTACGGGACTTGTGCCCCATTGGTTCAAACCCCTTGGTGGATTTTGGAGTGAATATTTTTTCTACGGGTAATGTGCCCCAGTGACTCGAATTCCTGGGATGACATTGGTGGTTTTGTTTTGAATCCACCGCTGTCCCATTTCATTGGTTAGGACCTCAGCCCCTGGGGAGCATGGCCGGGATCCTCTCTCGGTGGAGGTTACAAATAGACAGAGAGATCTGATCTGTTCCCCTACGAAAAGTTCTACACACAAAGTGTAGCACACAAAAATCCATTGATACGTGCACTTGGTAACTACAATCCTCACGACCAAAGACCATACAAACGCCCAAGGCTGGAATAGAGAGGGATAAGAGAAAGGAGCAATATCATCCACACCTTCACATTCAAATTTTCATCCTTCATCAAGTGTATATTTTGACTAATCAAACATGTGTTTCCTTTTCAGACAATCATCACAAACTCACAATCAATCAACCCATCTTTCACTAGATATATATTTTCACAAATTCATATTTTTCACCCTCATTCCATGAGGATAAGGGCTAGCGTATGCTGCCTGTAACTCACAAAGCAATACAGCCCTTTCACAGGTGACCTAGCTTGGCGCTTCTGCCAAGGTGGATATCTTGTGTCGGGCTACAAACCAACTCAAACCGTGTACTTTGTACAATTAAATCATAGGTACCTAGTCATTTAATATTAAGTTCATGCAACGAGGATAAGGGTCTGTGAAAACAACCTGTAACTCGCATATCAAATCAGCCAAAACTTCCCAATGCTTGTCAATGTCTATATTGGCAAGTGGGAGGTTGGGGCAACAGGGGCAACCCATTCTGTTCCCCTACCCGAATTGATGAAAACCCTGATGGCATTAGGATCTATTTTGTGACTCCAACTCGATAGGTCGATACATGAATAGACCAAGGGTGATGTTGCAACCCTGATAACGTAATAATCTATTTTTGGACTCAAACATGGTGCCAAATTGGCGGCTTGACATGTAGATACAGGAATAGACCTAGGCGATGACTCATACCTACCCCAGGGTTGGTGGCCAGACATGTCGAGACAGGAATAGACTTAGGGTGATGCCTCGTACCTAACGCTGGGTTGGTGGCCAGACATGTCAAGACAGGCATAGGCCATGGGGGATGGACAGAAAGGAAGTGGGTTTTGCGTGAATAAAACACAATGTGAAAGCCATTTATATGTATTAGACATTTTTACACGAATGACGCATAGGCCTATATTCGTTCATGCTTTTTTTACAATGTCTCTTAGATGTGTTAGTAAATAGTTTTTAGTTCACAATCCAACATGTAATACAGCATGTAATACAACATGTAATAGTCCATACTTGACGCGTATAGAAGGTAGCAATGATTATATACAGGTTTCTTATGTATGTTTTCACCGTGGGTTGTTCGAGTTCAATGATTTCCAAGGTCTCGGTTAGCGTATCGCATATATCTACGCCAAGTGTCTCGATAAAAATCGTTGCAATATCTGGCGATCAGTGTTGACCACATAGTCCTTAGATCAAAGGCGACGTTGATGAGGTTCACACATCATAGAGACGCGCCCAAATCGGTGTAAGTCCGGCGCTATGTTTCTCTCTGATGACGACTATATTGCCACCATACATGCGTTTGAGAGAGATTTCATGATCAGACAAACTAATTTTCCGAGGAAAAACTTTGATATGACTGACTTTTAGTTGCACAGTTCTTGCCACTCTGTACGGTTAAACACAGCAAAATTCCCTACGCAATTATCTAGCTGGACAAAGGGCGTAAGGTTGTTCTTGAAACGCATACCAACGATTTTATTATATCTTGTTTACATGTTGAGACAATTATTTTTATTTTAAATTACTGAAGGAAATATGTATTTTGATTTTTTTCTTATTTAATAGATTTTACCCACCCCGGTGATTTAAGTTTCAATCCCATTTAAAATAGTTTACCTGTGGGGGAGCAATAGGGGTTTGAATCCAGGGATGATGTATTAGGGTGTTTTTAATAAATTGTTTTCCATTCTACCTCCATGCAAATAGGGGTACACTTCCTCAAAATTAAACTTTTCTCATCCCTAGCTCATTAAAGTATTTATACTTATGCGTACATCCCGGATGGGTAGTAAGAGTAAGACGCAGCGCTTAAAAATGTGCGTGCATCACTTGTCAATCAACTCTGTGATATAGTCAGCTAGAAATCATAAATTTACACAAAAACTATTGCACGTGGATCATTTCTGATTAAACATTAATGGAGATAAAGAGTTATAATGTTCCTAAAACTGAACATTGTTGATATATTAGATGATATTTGGTTAAAAACGGCATTGAAAAGACCTTTTTTTACCATTTTAGAATGGCTTCAGAGATAAGCACTGTGCATAAATCTTTATTCTGTATTAATAGGGATATACTGTAGTTATTAACATGAAACTTTGTCGTTTTGTCCCATCATCACCGCGGAAAATTTCAAGTAATCATTCAAATACGAATACACTACACACATTTTTGGAATATCGTATGTCTTTTCATTTCCCGTTTACTCTCAACAAGCACGAGCCGGGAGCTGATTTGGGCCTGCTATGATGAACGTTCTTAATCTGGACGGGACGATTTTTTTTATTGGGTTTGTTAACGGGGCCATTATATATTCATACACATACACACACAAATATATAATAATATATGAGTACCATACAGTTAATTGGTCTTATTTTTACACTCAAATATATTTTGATAAATTTTAAAATTCTACTTAGAGAAATCCTTTGGTTCTAGAGGATGAGCTTTCCCACTATGCCTAAGTACTAAAGTATACTAGAGTGTATTTGATAAAAAAAATTCTAAAACTCTGGGATGATGTACTTCACCACACTCCTGTGGGTATGCATTTAGCTACACACCCATTGATGATCAGCGCTAAGAAGAAATGAAGCTAAGGGATGTGCTATTTTCACGAAAAACAATCAAAACCAATGAAAGGAGTTCAATGACAGGTACAAAAAGAGATTGCGACTCACCTGAGGCTATCTTCGTCGTCTACCACGAGTCCCCTGTGGTTCTCGACGATCGCCGTGGTCCGCACTTTATTGATGTCCCCCTCCTGCCCTATTAGCACCTCGGTCCGGCCGTTGGCGAACGGCGAGGCGCACCGGTCCCCCCCATCCCCCGCCGTCCTCACACCCCCACTAGCACTCAGAGATACCGCCGCTGCAACCACACGGTTGTCCTCAACAGCGACGTCACCGCGCACTTCACTCGGCGGACGATGAAGGTGCGGGTCACCGTCAAGGTCCTGTTTCAGTTCAAGTTCGTCAGCCTCCTCGGTGCTGCTCCCCGTGTGGCCAATAACCGCATGACCATTGCTCACCGCGGCGACCTTCCCCTGCGTCGTCGGTTGTTGTTTGTCGCCGCCGGAGGGAAACTCTGGAGGGATGGACGTCACGTATATGGGGCTGCTCTCGATGAAGCCGTTCAGCTCCTGCTGGTGCTCTGTGGCCGGTGTCTGCTGGTTTAACTGCAACAGGGAGACCGGAGCAGTTGTCATGAGACACCGGGGTGATCATCCGTTGGACTTGGAGGATATAGACTGGAGGGGAGCTGGAAACACTCGTTTGAAGCAGGGAAGGATATAAAATGGAAATGAGTTGTCGAAATTTATATGTGGCAATCTTTAACTTATGCCAATTGCTAGTGCTGAATTTGTAAACTTGAAGGCTTGTTAATTTTTTTTTTACTTAATTTATTCCTTTTTTCTACAATAAATAATAATATTAATAATAATAATAATAATAATAATAATAAATTTTTATTATTATTATTATTATTATTATTATTATTATTATAACAAGTGCCTAGTGTGTCTAGGGCATCGGGTAAACCAGAAATGCTAGAATCTTTATTTTATTCATTCCAAATCAATAAAGCTGTAGGTTGAGAAGTGAAGATTCGCCGATTGTAATTAGTTTTTTTTTTTAATTAATTGTGCTTGAGATTTATCAAGACTATTCTTAAAATAAAAACAATTGCATTCTATCGGTACGTGTTTGTATAAAATCCGTGTCACTAAAACTTAAATGTTACTATCTTATTGGAGAAGGTCCCACGACAATTCGTGATTTTGTTCTTATGGACATTTATTTAGTAGTTAGAGGTGGCTGAAGCTCTTGAAGATGGCAATTTGGTTAATGTTGGGAGACAAGCATGAAACGTAGAAACATTGATATAAAAATGTACATTTTATATATTCCATATCTTTTTTTATAAAAAGCTAACCTAAGTATTTTAGAAAAGATTAAATATAAGGAATACAATAATATGTCTGAAAAAAAAAACCAGCATTAGAGTGGAGAAATGATAGATGATCTCGGGACCTTTGATAAGTTTATAAGTCGAGGACAAAACATTTTCTCCATCCCTGGTCTAAGTCATCACTTTCTCCATAGACTGAAATGCCAATAACGGGAAGATCGGAGATCGAATCCCAGTTGGATGTACTAAGGATAGTGTTGACTAGATAGTTTTTCACTATAAATTCACACAAATGTGGGTAAGCTACCTCTAAATTTAGCTTTCCGCATCTCTAATATATAAGCGCAGGGCCATGTCTAGGGAGCGAGGGCAAAGGGGGCGGTTGCCCCAGGCCTCACATTCCAGGGGCCACATTTCCCTCCAAAACTATTAAATAAATTACAGTTATTATTTTAAATTTCGCATCAAACAGTGTAGCGCTAATTAACAGAAATAAGTATTCACTTAGTGATAGGATTCCATACCAAATTCCTGAAAACCGTAAATTTATGTAATTTAAGATTTACGTTATTCGAGTATTGTGCTGCAGTACAGTAGAATATGCCACCATTGTACTACCACTGTTGGGCCACAGAAAACTAACAGTGCAAGAATGCAAAGAGGAATTTACTTTTGCTAACATAATTGGATTGATTGTTTGCATTTAATAAAGTACAGTCATTTAAAGGGTTGATCAATATTCAATGAAACAAGAGAAATTATTAAGTAACATAAGTACCAAGTACGTATCAATATATTATAACGGCTCAATGCTAAAACTGAAAAACTGTCATACAAAGGGGGGAAGGGGGAGGGTCTCAATTTTATTTTTCTGCCCCGGGCCTAACATTTTCTAAACGGCCCTGTATTAGCGTAACTAATATATATTCGTATAATCCGTGAGACGCAGTTCTAAGAAAAACACTAACGGGGTTTGGATAAGAGGGATAGAGTTTAAATTATTATTATTATTATTATTATTATTAGCACCGCGTCTTACTACCCGTTCGGGTTATACGCACTTACGCTAATGTGTAATGGTAGGGTGATTGTGAGATGAAATGAAGGACCTACAGTTTAACGTGGAATCCGAACCACGGTGGAGGCCTGGCATTCCCCACATTCACAAGATGTCTTGTCATAGGTGAAGGAAGGGTTTGGTAATCAGATAAATCTGTGTCGGGACCGAGGATTGAACCCCGGCCGCCAGCATAGAAGTCTGACACCTTACCCCTAGACCACCAGGTCACCGACAAGAGGGATAGAGTTTAAAGAAAATGTGCCTGCGTTAGTTAACTTTGAAGGAGCAAGCAAACCAGTCTTCAAAAGCTAGACGTTTAGTCGGCTTGCACATCAATGCGGCTGATTTTGCAATATTGAACTAAAGTCTAGCCAGCATAAGAGTGGTGATAGCTGACGTTTTATTGCAAACATTGGTTGAAAGCAACTAATGTTAACATATATGTAAATAAATATAATTTTTTTAGTAATACTAAATTATCATTCAAAAGTGTTAGTAAACGCTTCTAAGAATAATTCCCTAAGGATTGCTGTATAAGTGGCTTTTTTTAAAAGATTAATCCAAAGAACAAAAAATTGGAATAAAAATTACATGTTTTTTGTTACTGGGTTGTGATAATATGAGATAAATAGTGCCACGAATAATGAATTAATAAATATGATATTCAAAATTTTATATTTTTATAACTTGTCAAAAACCTTATACAATAATACTTTAGAGAGAAAGCCATACAGAATATAAAGTTTTATTTTTGTAAACACGAGTGCATGATGCCAGTTGTTAACGCCATCAACCGGCGGCTTATTTTAATCTGTGGGCCATCTTTGTTTTTATAAGTAAAGGCAGTTTTCTTTTAACTACAAACTCTTCTTAAATAAAAGAAACCCCCAAATAGTTTTCTTAGCCAAAATTTAATAATTTTTAATACACTAATATATATATATTATATATATATATATTATAAAGAGAGAAATATCTGTTTCAAGAGTACAGTCTATCCAGCATAGGAGTGATGGTAGCTGTAAACCATCAAAATCTACCAAATCTACTTTCGTGTATCCATACAGCAAACCATATTATCTTCAAGGCCATATGTTGAGCAGCTCTCACTTTTACAAGTCAAAACATTTACAACAAAATTATATATAATAATATATATAATAATTTATAATATATGGGTATATATATGCATATATATACATATATATAATATATATATATATATATATATATATATATATATATATATATATATGACTTGTAAAAGTGAGAGCTGCTCAACATATGGCCTTGAAGATAATATGAATTGCTGTATGGATACACGAAAGTAGATTTGGTAGATTTTGATGGTTTACAGCTACCATCACTCCTATGCTGGATAGACTGTACTCTTGAAACAGATATTTCTCTCTTTATAAAATATCCTCCTTGATTTCGGAAAATTCAGCAACGTAGATCCCGTATAATATATATATATATATATATGTGTGTGTGTGTGTGTGTATGTATGTGTGATGTTTAGTGTGTCGTGTACAACACATGTTATGTAGAATGTAGCATGTGACGGGGCCGCCCAAATCAAGAGCTCGTGTTTCAGTAAGAGCTTCATAGCATTCCCCCCCTAAGGAAACGCCCACACTGTTGGGAGGGGGGGGGAGGGTTGAAGGCTGATCATAGTACAGGTAATCTTGCTGGCAAAACCACCCCTTACCACCCCACAATGACTTTACATAAGTTATACAAGGAGGAAAAAAACAAATGTCATTATCTAAAACTGTGAATGCATCAATTTAAAATAATAAATTTATTTTTTATTTTTTGCACCACGTCTTACAGCCCTTTCGGGCTATGCGCATATGTACTAGTTACGCTAATTTGTTAAGGATGAACACGGTAGAATTTAAAGGATGTGTACCTGCATTTGTGTGGAGGGAGAATGAAAAACAATGTTGGAAATGACTCAGTACAACCGACCAGAATTTAACCCCGATATCGCCCCCCCCCCCCCTTTCATCGGCAGTCTAGTCTAGTATGAGACTGACGTCTTAGACCATGTGACTACCGAAGTGGACAATGAGAAATTACAGCTTACAAAAATAGATAATATGATTGTAAAACACTATTTATAATTAGAATTGTTTTCTTATAATCTTCTAATGATACTTTTTATTTGGTGCTCCACGTCTTACTACCCATACTATATATTCATATATCTACACTAATGGTGTAGGGATGAGAAATATATAGTTTAACAAAAATGTACCAGAATATTCGTGGAGGCATAGTGGAAAGCCACATAGGAAAACCCGTCCTCATAACCCTTGGCCGGGATTTGAACCTAAACTTTCTTGTCTCCGAAAAACAGTCAAGACGCCAACAAATGTGGGAATTTAACAAACAAAACATTTTAATTTAATACAATAATAAGAGGATAAATATCAATAAAACTTATTGGCATCAACTTAGGTCATAAATTGTGTGTATGACAAACAACATTAAAAATAAATGATACGACACAATAACACAAACTTTCTCATGTGGTGTTTTATAGCTTGGAAGAAATTATTCAAAAACAGTTTTTTCAGTAAATAGCTTCACTTCACTAAGTTTTACTCAAACAAACAAGCAAATCATTTTGATAATCATGAATAACTATTCCCAAATAGTCATTTAGAAATCAATCTTCAAAGCCAACTCTAAACAAATTCAAATTTTCTATAATTTTACTTAAGTGAATTACCCTTAGATTAATTTGTTTTAGATAAATAAAAATACTTTATTTATGATCATGTAAAACAGTCCCAGGATACCAATTATGAATTTTGAACGAAATCGTTGGAGTTAATTTTTTTTAAATATTAAATTTCACAAAAATCTGTCATCAGTAAAGTAACACAAATGGCTTTTTTTTTAATTAATATAAAGAATTATTTATAAGTAAACAAATTAACCTGTACCTATTTTGAACCAAATATCTAGAGCATTTTTTAAAATACAATTTTTCTTAAAAAGTTCAGTAAACTACCCTTAAACGAATTTCCCCCCTAAAATAAGTACAGGCTATAGTTATATTTGTTTTGTCAAAAACTTTCCAATTTACATTTTGAACAAAATCGTTAAAGCAATTTTCAAAATATTTTGAATTTTAGAAAATCAATCATAAGTAATTTAACAAATTTTCAGCGTACAGCCCTAACGGGTAGTAAGACGCGGAGCTAAAAAAAAAAGACATACATTGCTATATATATATTATATTTAGCACCGCGTCTTAATACCCGTTCGGGTTATACGCTTTAAGTACTAATTACGCTAATGAATTAGGAATTGGGAAGGTCAAATTATAGGAAGTGAACCCGCATTTGCGTGGAGGGAGAGTGAAAAACCATTTAGGAAAAACCACCCCCAGTTCACCCGACCGAGATTCGAACCTCGATCTCCCCGTCCTCAGCAGTGGAGCTCAACACGACTAGCGCGTTAGCTAACCACGCCACCGAGGCGGGTTACATTGCTATAAGAGAGGTCAAGGACTCCCCACACATCTATTAAACAAAATGGTTAGGGAGCTATTTTCGAAAAAAAAAATCATTCAACGTTTAGTTGCCCTTAATTTAAGGGATAGGGTTAAAGCCAAAAATATTATATCCCAAGACATTGCCCTAGAACAAGTTTGAAAAAATGTCACTAAACTGTTTCAAATATGTTGCTAAGGACCGACAGACAGACAGACGGATGGATAAATGGATATAGAGTTAGACAAATTGTAAAGAAAGCTTTTTTTTTTGTTCGGACACACATAAAAAGTAAATATTCATGATAATATCGAACCTGAGCCTCTTGAGTCAGAGTCACACAAACTTTCCAATGCCAGAGAGGATCAACCCTTAACCTTGGTACCACTGAATTATTCTAACAGAGGACATAAGATCTGCGAACACCACGAAGGAACAGGCGATTTTATAAGTAAATTTGAAAACGCATAGGAGGTTGTGTGATCTAAGGCGTCAGACTTGTAATATACAGGAAGGTTGAGGTTCGATTCTCGCCTGTTTGCTAGTTGTAAACATGCAATTTTTATTAACAGTGATTTTCCCTTAACTCCACTAATATGTTTGTACTTCTAAATCCCCCCTAATCCTTATCTTATATTAAGACATTAACAGACGCGCATCGTTGGTCTTGCGGACTAAATGTTAGGTTTATCTAGTTGGGTTTACCGGTGAATGTGAGCTCGGGGCTCAAATCTTGGTCGGATGTAATTAGGGTGGATTTTTACCAAACTGTTTACTGTCCCATCCCACAAATGGTTGTACAATTCTTCTGCATTCTACCTTACTCATCCCTTTATCATTAGATTAGTAACAATTTTCAGATGGGTAGTATGACGCAATTTGGGGAGGATGCAACTTTTTAATAAATTAGGCTAGGTTTTTTTTAAGCACCACGTCTTACTACATGTTCGGGTTATTTGCTTACTTGGCTGTTAAAACGTTTGAAACAAGAATGAAACCACTGGGTCAGGAGGGAGACCGCTGATTGTAATTAATGGAGGAGTGAAGGGGCGGCCGCTGTTTATCTAGCAAATCAATCAACACGTGGTGGGCGGCGCCGGGCACCGCGTCCCGCATGCGCAAACATTCACTCGTGGCAAGAAGACCGCAGCGGGGATGTACACATATAACGGAACGGTAGGAAAAATTGACACTTTAATTTAGTGAATTTTGACACTAAAGTTGGGCCTTTAGTAGCCAGGATCACGTTGAAACTCTGATGTAAGTCACAATTATATTTTGTTTACTACCTCATCAAGAATCCGAACCCAAGTTTTTCGGAAGTGTTTTGTTAGTTATTGTTCAAAGCAATATGATTTATTATATTATTACAGAACGTAATAAACACACTTTATTTGTCTGCACTTTTTTTCTTCGCGTCTTTCTATCCGTTTGAGCTACACGAATTATATGTATTAGTTTCGATAGTGTGTTAAGGATGCGGAAGCATAAACTTAAAGGAAGTGTATCAGTATTTGCGTGAGGGGAGATTGTAAAATCAATTAAGAACCCCCCCCCTTCAGTTCACCCAACCGAGATTCAAACCCCTAACTTCTCATCATCGGCAATCTATTGCGATCGTGACGTCTTAGACCATTCGACCAGTCATGTGGGTAAACTTTGAATGAAGTTAAAACACAGTTTAAGTAATACTATTAAAAGGTAAAGGCACAGTTTAATAATATAGATGTTTGGTTGAAATGCAGAGTGTGACTCGACCTGAAAGAAAATAATCCACAGCCTCTTCCACCCCCGCCCCTTCCCCCCATATTTTCCTCCAGATAATATCAAATTAATTTTTTTTAAGTAGGTCTAAACATAGTTGTAATATTGTTTGCAACCCGCATCGGTGATCGGATGGTCTAACGCGTCACTCTCATGTCCGACTAGATTGCCGATGACAGTGAGATCGGATTGCAACTCTACATACGTCCCCCCTTAATTGTTTCTCATTATTCCTCCAAGCAAATTAAGGTATATTTACTCTAAAATACTACCTTACTCGTCCTTATCACACTGGCGTAATTAATTTATGTGTACAACCCGAACAGGTACCTTGATGCGATGGAAAAAAAATAAGTTCAATGCTTAACAATAATTATTTTCTAATGTTTGGAATTGATAAAGGTAGGGTCTAAGAGCTCTTTCACACTTTACCATTTCTATCGTATGAGCTTTTGTAGTAGGCCTACGAGTGTGATCGGAAGAGCGCGTTCACACGATACGGTTTATGTCTTACGAGTTTTCATCATTTGCATCAATATTGTAACTTGAACCAATATATTTTACAAAAATGTAAAGTCTTGCATTTTATATTAAATATCGATCTTTACTCTCAACTTTTGAATGTTTTCTAAAATGACTAATCATATTTGTTAAGTTTTTAGCTCCAGTTCTAGTCGAGAACTTTCATTTTTTTTCCCATGTAGAACACCTTCAAAATTTTAGGGTCGTATTATGTGTGAGGCCGTACTATATTCGGGCCAATATATTAAGTTAATTACTTCCCTATAGACCGCCCAAGGGAGTGGGTAGTATTCCCACTCCCGATTTCCATCCCAAACATTTTTATTCCCCCCCTCCCCCCCTCCACCTGAATCCTACACCAGTACGGGCAAAAATGCCCCCTGGGATAACTCCAAATTCAATTCCCGTCAGGGTTACGAATGAATTTCATACGTAATCCTGGCGGAGTACTAATCGTCCCCCCGAACCGACCCCGGAGACTCGCTCGGTACATGACCGTATCATGTCCGGTCGTCGAACCGGGGTAGGTCGGTTCCGAATCCATCCCTCTTTTTTGGTTTCCCCCTTCTCTATAGCCGTCTCCGGACCCTTCTTAATGAGTTTCCCCTCTCTCCCTCGCCCCGTTTTCACTCCACAGCCCTTTTCACAATTCCTGTCGCCTCCCGCGTCTCGCGGTGGGAACCTTCACTCCAACCGGCCCAATAATTTTTATTTGTCCCCCTCTTTTGTTTCCAACACCCTGTGCGGCGAAAATCGCCCACAGGGGAGATTTATTTTATTTTCCCTCCAGGGCTACGTATGAAATATCTGCGTAGCCCTGGCGGAGTACTAATGTTTTTCTCCGACCGACCCCGGCGGCTCACCCGACCAGGGCCACTCCTCCTCCGCTATTTCATTACCTATTCCTGTGTTTCTTTTTCTCCCTCCTTTGTTTCTGCTTCTGCTCCCTCTCTCTCCTTTGTACTGTATGTATTTTTTAACGGTCCTGGCGACCCAACATGTGCTATGGGGTGGGTTTTTATACTTATTTTCCCACCCCCAACCTATGGATAGCAATCTTCAGCCCGCCAGGGCGCCATTGTTTTTCTTGTTGAGTTTTGTACTGTATGTCCATGTCGTGTCCGTTTTCGAGAGCCCTTCGGGGCTGGTGTAACTGTCTGTCCTTTATGTTTCATATGTTTTTATTACTGTTTATCCTGATATATGTATTACAATTATGAAATAAAACGCTTACAAACAAACAAACATAAGTTAATTACTTATTATATTACTCCACTAACGATTATATATATATATATATATATATATATATATATATCGTTAGTGGAGTAATATACACTGATATATATATATCAGTGTCACCTTAACTCGCCATTATTACTTTGACTATCACTGAGTTATTACGATAATAAGACAAGCACAGAGGCTGCCGGACGACTGTTTAATCGGATCGTGTGAAAGGTGTCATCCCTCCAACAGTCCACTACAAGTCATCCGGCCAAACTGCGGACACGACAATAGGATATTATAGTGAGGACATCCGATTGCTAAACGAGTCGGCTACAACTTTTTATCGGATAACGAAACAGTTGAATCGTGTGAAAGATGCCATACCAACCACCTAATGTATTAGAAGGCGCACGACAAAAACTCGTACGACAGAAATAGTAAAGTGTGAAAGAGCACTAATGTTATAATTCCGTTCACAAATAATACATAAAAATAGTTATATTATATTTAATTAGTTGACAAATCATTGTACATAATAATCACTTAATGGATTATTTAATAAAATATCAATGTGCAAACAATTGCTTGGTATATTGTGCGTGTACATATAGAGAAGAAGGCTATGCGAGTTTGGAGGGATAAGGGTGTGGGGGAAGGGGGGGGGGGGGAGCGATGACTACTTCAATTAACGTTAACTGATGCAAACAAACTTTTTTAACTCACTATACATGTAGGAATAAGAAAGTATATATAGTTAATTGGATACGAGGCAATGACCCCCACGCAGGGTAAATTCATGTCTTTGATCTAAACTAATTAGTGGTGAAATACAAATAATGTAATTAAAGAAGTAAAGCAAAAAGAGGGACGAGATTTATAGACACAAAATGTAACTGGAAGATCAACTAGAACTTTTCACAAAAGGATTTATATACATACTAGCTTTTACCCATCGCGGCTTCGCCCGCAATAATTGATAAAATCGTTTAGTTTTTAACTAAACTGTTTTGGTCATAGATCAAACTTTAATTTTTTCAAATATCTATGAGTTTTTCTCAGTTGTATATGTAAATAATTTTGCCGTATTTTAATTTTCACTTTTAAATATTTCGTAATAAAATAAATATATATTATTTAAGTTATCAATTATAATTTTTTTAAATTTGTACCTTCATAATTAGTAAGATATATAAATATATGAAATAATATTTTTTTCGAACTATATAGCTAAAATCACATCATATTTTTTATTTATTAGTATGAAACTACGTCACAATAATTACTATTTACTTTAATTACAAAATATTAAATAACAAATTCTTAAATAACATCATTTCAATCACATAATAATCATATATTTATTATTATTTAAAATCAAAGGTTGGGAATAGTCCTATATGTTATTCCATGACAAACTATACCAACGTACAAAAGTTTCATTCGAATCCGTTCGAATCTGTTAACTTTATATTACTTTACCTCACCATTTTTTAAAGTTAGTAAAGAACAGTTCGAATCGAAAACTTACACACAAAAAATACTATTGAAATTTTATCATAAAGGTGACGTCGTATTTACACGTGAAAACAACAAGATTTCTCTCAACTTTTCATCTGTAGAAATATTTTGCAGGTTAGATGGTGCGTAAGTTTTCGTTTTTAACTGATCTTTACTAACATTAAAAAATGGTGAGGTAAAGTAATATTTTAGTTATAATCACATTCATATTTACTTGTAAAATATCTTATGTATACGAAAAGTTTAAACATTAGTAATGTAGAATTAATGTAAAATCTATGGTTGGCAATAGTAATATATGTTATTCCAGGACATACTCTACCTACTTACAAAGTTTCATTCAAATCCGTTCAGCAGTTTTGGCGTGATTGAGTAACAAACATCCAAACATCCAAACTTTCGCATTTATAATATTAGTAAGATATTTTAGCACAGCGTCTTACTACCCTTTTAGGTTATAAGCCTCTATACTAATTACACTAATGTGTTAGAAATTAGGAGGATTGCATTTAAAGATAATGAACACACACATTTTCGTGGCTAGAGAGTGAAAAACCATTTAGGGGGAAAAAACTCTCTACACACGACCGTGATCGAACCTCGATCTGCCCGCCTTAAGTAGCCCTAGTCTATTGTGAGAGAAGCGCCTTAGACTATACGGCCACGGAAGCAGGTAAAAGTATAGTTAAATTTTGAAAGAAAAACTAATTATATCTAAATTGAAAATATAATTACGGTTTTACTGTAGTATTCCATACAATTAAAAAACTTCTAGCTTGAAACTAGAACTTTTATTCAAACAAATAAATGTTACGACACAATCGTACATAATCTATCATATAGTTTGTTATAGATGGCCAAATTTTCAAAAATAAGTCTGCGGTTAGTTACCCTCAAAATGATTTATTTTAGTAAAACGAGTACACATTCTTATTTTTCAAGTCACACAATCCCGTGTATCCATTCTAGACAAAATCGTCATCGACATTTTAAAAAGATTCTGAATTTAAAAAAATAGCTAAGCAGTAAACTACTCTTTTTTTTTAAAGAATTCTTTCAAAATACAAGTATATTATGCTATTTGTTACATCAAACTCTTTCAATGTACCCATTTTAATCAAAATCGTTAAAGCATTTGTCTAAAAATCTTGAATTTTCAAAATTCCTTAATTACGGCTGTTATTTAGAATGAAATCATTAAAGGATCTTTGATTTTAGTAAACATGTTTTTAAATGCTGAACCAACCTTTAACATATATTTTTTTTGTCAAAGATTGAACCAGGCTTCTTCATAATATATCATATGGTCTCAAATCTATTGTTTTCTTGGGTAGAATACATGAAACCTAAATATGATTCTTCTAGTTCAAATTGTATTTGCCTACCACTACCCTAAACAAATACCCCCCCTTATCCTCCTCCAAAGAGTATTTATTTAGCACCACGCCTTACTAACCGTTCGGGCTATATACTTAAGTACTAATTACGCTAATGGGTTGGAATTGGGATGGTTGAATTTAGAGAAAGTGAACCCGAATTTGTGTAGAGGTAAAGTGGAAAACCATTTAGAAAAAAAAAAAAGTTCATCCGACCGAGATTTGAACCTCGATCTCCCCGTCCTCGGCAGTCTAGCTCAACACGAAACTAGCACGTTAGCTAACTATGCCACCGAGACGGGTAAAAAAAGTAAAATGTTTATTTAATTGTATTAAATTCTCCACAGATATTAATTTAAAATCAAATCGGTCGAGTCATTTTCAAAAACACTCATTATTAAAACATCATTAATTTAAGGGTTAGGATAAGAATCAAGAAACTCTCCGAGGTATGACCACATAACAATTAATATTAAGTTTAGAAGAAATCCATTAATCCGTTCCGGCTGTATTCTAAGGGACAGACAGACAAATAAACAAAGATCGGAAAAGAAATAAATGTAAGAATCTCTTTTTGGGGGGTTCGGAGAAACATAAAATTTCAAGATTCAACATAATTTCAAAACTAAAACTTTCAGGATTACGATACTTTATCTATAGAAGAATGTAAAAAGGTGCTTAAAACGTTAACTTACTTTACGAACGTAAACATCCAACTAAAGAAATAACAGGTATGGTAAAAAAAACTAATTTAGTTGACTGCTGGAATTTGTTTACTAACATCAATATCAAATTTTATAGAATAAAGAATTAAAGAGTTTAATGGCAAAATAAAATCTTCAATAGGCAGACAAAAGAAAGCATAATCTAGATGTTAGCCAAAAAAAGGAAGGTAAGGAAACATGGTAAACGACTTTTCTTTAAGAAGATTAGTTTGTAATACAATTGATGAATAACAAATCTAAAATTACTTATTCCTGATAGGCTATTTAAATAACATAAAACTTGGTACTAAATTTCCCACCATTTTGTATTTTTTAAATAAAAACTGAACCTATTTGACACCATATGTTTCTGACGATAATATCAATAATATTTCGAATTCTCAGTAAAATAAACAAAAATAATTGTGATAAGTTTAAACTTTAAATTATGTAAGACCAAGAAGATCTTAAAAATGACTAGAAAATTAAGATGTAAAGCTCCTATGTTCGATTTCCAGCATGGCAGAAAAGCTAATAATTGGTGAAATAGGGCTTCCCCTTTCACATATGAATTGGCGACCGGGAGAGAGGGTGTTGTGTCTGTTCTAGAATTAAGTTGGTTTGTGAATCGAGATACAGCCATTCGGGTGAGAAAATGCACGTTAAATATCTCAAAAACAATAAATATTAGCATTTCGAACTTTTAGTGTATGGATAATGCATGACAACACATTGTTAACTGAGCAGCAGAACAGTAGGTTATATCGTCACCACATCAGAAGCAGTCACATTTTCGTAAGAAGAAACTCTCAGAAAGTACAAACAGATATTGTTACAACCAACTTTGAAAACAAGCTCTTATTTTCATAGATATATTTAATATATATCAAAAATAACAGGTACAGATCACATTACTTCACGTATGAATATGTGAAGTAGATTTATAGCCCGATTTTCTTACGAATACTCTTCTGAAAGGCTTTTATCCTACAAAAAAAAAAGTATACTGTAGCTGGTTTCTGGTAGAAAAAAAGGCCTTCCATAGTATGGATATCCGTTAAAAAAACTTTAGCCTGACCCTCTTCGGTGGCCGTATGGTCTAAGGCGCTACTCTCACAGTATACTAGACTACCAAAGACGGAGAGATCGGGGTTTGATCCCGGCCGGTTGCACTGAAGATGGTTTTTCTTAAATAGTTTTACATTCTTTCTCGCCACGCAAATACAGGTGCACTTCCTCTAAATTAAATCTTCCTAACCCCTAGCACATTAGTGTAACTAGTACACGGGTAGTAAGAAATGAAGCTATAGAAAATAGCGTGATTTTTGGAGTAAGAACAGTATCTGATGTCTCGTGTTTTATTAGAATGTCGATCACAGTGAGATCAGGGTTCGAATTTCGGTCGAGCGTACTGAGGACTTTTTCTTCCAAAACGATTGTCCACTTTCTCTCTCCCTCCTCTCCCCCCCATGCAAATGCTGATACACTTCCTCTAAATTCAACCTTCCCTAACCCTAATTCATTAGTGTAATCAGTACATATGTGTATAACCCGACGGGTAATGAGAGACGCGGTGCTAAACAAACAGGAAAAAAAAGTGTAGGCCTATCTGGTAGTTACTAAAGTTACTAAAACCATTTTAATATATTCATACATCAAGTCATGTTAGCTGCAGCTGTTACTTTTGATAGATATTATCAATATCTATAAAATGCGTGACCTGGCGGTCTAGGGGTAAGTTGTCAAACTTCTGTGCTGGGGGTCAAGGGTTCAATCCTCGGTCCGGCACAGATTTATCTGATTGACAAACCCTTCCTTCACCTCTGACAAGACATCTTGTGAATGTGTGGAATTACAGGCCTCCAACGTGGTTCGGATCCCACATTAAACTGTAGGTCCTCCATTTCATCTCACAATCAACCTACCATTACACATTAGAGTGAGTGCGTATAATCCGAACGGGTAGTAAGACGCGTGCTAAATAAAATAATAATAATAATAAATAATAATAATAATATATAATGATAATAATAATAATGATAATATAATAATATCTATAAAATAACACTAATAAAGTAGTTAAACGCTATCGATGCTGGCCGCAAAGAATGTGTTTATTTTCTAAACTATTGTTCCAACCAAAATCAGGGTGTAGCAGTTATCTATGTCTATTTTCTCGAGGTTTGGGATATACTAAGCTTTGAGTTATCCAATGTTTGAGACGATTAACTCTAAGTGCTGAACTGCCGCTTATGAGGTCGAGTCTCTATTGGGTCTTACCGTGGTGCGAAAGCAGTTGTTCACAATAAGTGCTATCGCAGACATTGATGGTTTTTATCCCTGTGAGTACCTGTAAAAAGGGTGACGATGAAGATAAGAGACGGTACCTGCGCAGTTAGGGTGAACGTATGCGATCATTCAATAAGCGTGTAATGCGCCAGTAAACCACAGTCCCGTCTCGCTGCGACTGCCTCCTCACGGTGTTTAACGCAATTTACTCGGAGGTAATTGGTGCTCGTAATGGAATCACGGCCTTCGTCTTCTCGACGAGACCACGTCATGGCAGCGGTACACCCACGTGCACTCGCGAGAGGTACAAGTACAGTCTGTATACATTTATAGCCGTGGTACAAATGTATAGTGACACAGCATTCATAAATAGAATATACATCACACATCAACGACTTGGTTTAAATAAAAATATTTTATAGTAAAAATTATTTTATTTGTCGGCAAAGCAAAAGTGATCATCTAAAGAAGTCATTTACCAAATCCTGTTTGAGTTTTCTCCAATGTGATCAGTTTTTATTTTATTACCGCGTCTTACTACCTGTCCAGATTATAAGCATTTATATTAAGGGGTAGGAATGAGGACGAAATTCTTTTAGAGGTAGTCTACCCGCATTTGCGTGGAAGGAAAGTGGGAAACCCTTTAGGAAAAAAACTAGGCTCGGTAGACCCGACCGCGATTAAAACCTCGATCCCCCCATCATCAGCAGGCAAGTCTAGCATGAGAGTGAAACCTTAGACCATTCGATCACTGAAGCGGGGGATAAGTTGTTTTCGCCAAACAAATAGAAGCGTTGATCAAGCACTCCCAGTTCACCATTTCTTTCAATCAAAACATTAATAGGATGGTTTTTAATAGATATTAACTTTGCCGTTGTTTAAATCCGCCAAACTAGAGGCCACAAACAGCACGAAAAAATTCTGGTCACAAACCCCCCTGAAAAAGGGTTTTTGGTGGCTGCAAACCACACGAAAAAATCATAACCGAAAACCACACCTAAATACTGGCTGAAAAACAACCAAAATCCCAACTACAATATTTCATGGCCGCAAACCCGCAGCGAAAAGTTATATGGAACCATGCCGTTTTCCAATTTACAAAGCATGGTTGTGCTCGATAACAATGCTGTTGATACGTAATTAATGTATAGTCGCTGACACTTGTTGCATCGTATAGGTAACCGTAGATCTATGCATGTTGATATCGTACCTAAGGTATAGCTCGATAACATGTTGTTGAATCGTACCTAAGTATGATCAATAACAATGCTTGTTGACATCGTACCTAAGGATGAGCTCGTGAACTAATGCTTGTTGATAGTACTAGTAGCCATGACCAATGCTCTTGATATCTACTAAGATAGAAATGACTAATGCTTGTTGATATCGTACCTAATGTATAGCTCGATTAACTAATGCTTGTTGATATCGTACCTAAGGTTCATGAACAAGCTTGTTGATATGTCCCTAGGTAAGCTCGATGAACTATGCTTGTTGATATCGTACCTAAGGTATAGCTCGATTAACTAATGCTTGTTGATATCGTACCTAATGTATAGCTCGATGAACTAATGCTTGTTGATATCGTACCTAAGGTATAGCTCGATGAACTAATGCTTGTTGATATCGTACTAAGGTATAGCTCGATGAACTAATGCTGTTGATATCGTACCTAAGGTATAGCTCGATTAACTAATGCTTGTTGATATCGTACCTAAGGTATAGATCATGACCAATGATTTGAAGCGTACTAAGTATAGCTCATAATGTTGTGATATCGTACCTAAGGTATAGATCAATGAACCAATGCTTGTTGATAACGTACCTAAGGAAAACCGAATCATAGCTTGATGCTTGAGAGACCGACTGGCGGGTTTGACCTCTTGACACTTATTTCATGATTCAGTTGGGTTGTTTTCCATATTTTGATTCTCGATTGTTTTTTCTGTATTTCCCCCCCCCTTTTCCCTCCACCATCTAAAGCTGCTATCCTCCCTCTAAAGCTGGCTTATTTCCTTTAATTCCACCTCTTTCAATTGGTCCAGTAAATAGGCTCACATTTTGGCTAGTCGACGCGAAGCACATGAACTCGGCTTACCCTGAAAGTTTCTGTGACTTCCTATACTATCTCCTTTCTAACAAGATGCACCTTAGAGGAAATTAGCTAAGTAGGCTTGTTACCTTTCAGGACAAACAAAGTATACATATTCAGTGTGAGACTTATGTTCCAGATCAAAATTGTTATTATTGGTTATTATTTATTTCACTAACATCTTGTTTTATTCACGCATTTATGGCACATAATAAAGTTTGAAGAAGATTAAAATAAGAAAGACTTAGGTGTTTTAATTTATTATTTACTAATATTACATTCTATACAATTTTACATTTAAACCTTTTCAAGATGTCGAACTGGAGATCTTTAGATCAATGGGGAATATGGTCTACTGATTGTGATACGGTATAAAGTTTTTATAATACTGAGCAAAGTAAGATCTATAAAATAGATTTTTCTTTAAAATAATCTCTAGGAAAATGTACCTATACCTGTACCTCAAAAATATCTAAATATAATCTTTCTAAAGATGAAGTTTCGCCTAGTTTATTTTATCACGGAGATTGTGTTTTCTCTTAATCAACTTATGTTATTCTTCCGTCCGCGTTCTGGAACTCGTTTGAGATATACGGTAATGGAGGGGATGAGGATGGTATAAATTGAGAGAAAATGACGTATCCGAACTCACGTGCACACATAGAGGAAAATCAATTAGTAAAAAGAAACCGCATACCCGAAAGTAATTCCAATCCCCGGCAACCCAGACTAATTAAAAATAAGATTCATACGACCACCATGGTGTGTCTTAATCAACCGAATAGCGTTCGTTATAATATCACAACATGACTTACAAATTAACTTACAAAACTCTAGAACAAAAATTACAGCTTGCCCTAACCACCAAGTCATCACATTAAAAAGCAAACACCTAGTTTTACCAATGATATATATTTTTTGCTCATGCCAATAAATGAACCTGGGACCCGGAGTATAGAGAGCGCGAGAAAAGGGCAGTGTTTTTTTAAGTAAAACATATTTTTGGCCTAATTAAATAAAATATTGCTCCAATAGCAACGTTAAGTTTAATTTTCTCCACACGGTAATATCAAGTTCTTGAATATCTGTCATGAGCATTTTAGAAACTTTTTAAATTAAGAGTAAAATTTCTCGTGAAATTCCAGGACACCTTTAATGGATATTCAAGAACTGTTGATATCACCATGTGAAGAAAATTAAACTCTAAGTTTGTACGTCAGCAATATTTTATTTATTTTGGAAAATAAAATGCTGTCACTAAATCGTACTCCCTTCACTTGCGGGACAGCTTAGTTTTGAAGAATACAAGCGGTCATGTCAATGTTATGGTAGAAGACAGTACAGCAGCACCGGAGGGGCATCCAGTGCGCCCCCCCCCCCCCCAAAAAAAAAACCTTGTATTTTTTATAACTTTCTTATACGAATGCATAATAATTACGCTAATGTGTTTGGGATGAGGCATTTGTAATTTAGAGGAAGTGTACCCTCATTTGTGAGGACAATTAGGGGAAACCATTTAGGGAAAAACCCTCAGTACAACCAACCGGGACTCGAACCTCGATCTCTCCATCATCGACAGTCTAGTCTATTGCAAGAGTGGGTGAAGTTTAACATTTGCCATGCTGAGTAAGGAAAGGTATGTTAGATGAACTTGGTTTATGATGATACGGAGCAAGTTTTTTTTTTTCAACTTCACTTTTTTAATATGACCTTTCCCCACTTCAGTTTGACACCATAAGTGATAAATACTGTTCTTAAAGGTATTTCAACATTGAAAAATGTTTCTTTAAAATGTTGTTCATTGAGGATTGCATGGAAGAACATTTACTTTGAAAGTGTCTCTATTTTTTTTTCTTTCGTGTCCATCACTAGTGCTGCATTCCTTAAGAATGGTTTGATATCATTTTTGTATTCAGTGACCAGATTGGTACAGGAACCACGAGAGCAGGAAAGAATTAGCCCCTGGAATCAGTTTGTCTTCGTCTGAATACGTTTTAAATCACAATCAAATTTAAAGCTGAAAGATACCCTTATCTATTGCTCCAAATTACTTCTAGAGCATTCAATTTTCAAAAATTTGCTGAAGGAGGACCACTCCAAATTTCTTCTGGAAGCACCTAAATTAAAAAAAAATACTACTCTAAATAGTTTATAAAAGTAATCTAATTTTCAAAAATTTGAAAGGAGGACTACTCAAAATAACGTTTAGAGATATATAATTTTCAAACATTTACCGGAGAGGAGAGAGTGGATTGGGGGCAGTGGTGAATGACAAGTATATACAAAACTTTTTTTTATTGGCCTTACATACACAAAGGTTACACCATTGCACCACCACTGGATATGTAGATGTAGATAATGTATACAATATAAAATTAAAAGTATTGTTTTATTTGTTGTGGGGTTTTTGGGGGCCTCGGGGTGATCGCCCTCCTCTTAAGCCCATCACTGCAATACAGTTACCATCAGGTTCTCCAATAGTAATCTCAGTATTTCAGGTTATAATAACAATGCATTAAAGTCATTATTCCTCTCATCTTAGCCCATATACCGACTTCCATAATTCCTATCAGTTTGCCCCATTTGATGACAGCCATACTTATTAATATTCTCATTTTGTCCCTTTTCACAACAGTCATAATTCCTCTCATTTTGCTCCATTTGACAAGAAACATCATTTCTCTAATTTTTCTCCATTCGACGAGAGTTTCATTTGATAACAGTCATATTCCCCATCATTTTGCCCCATTTGACGACATCCATTATTACTATAAGCTTGCCCTATTTGACTCAAAAATATTGAGTATTGTATTTACGTTATATTATTTACAAATTTATCCGTCTCGGTGGCGTAGTTGGCTAATGCACTTGTCGTGTTGAGCTCGACTGCTGAGGACGGGTAGATCGAGGTTCGAATCTCCGTCGGGTGAACTGGTGGTGGTTTTTCCTAAATGGTTTTCCACTCTCCCTCCACGCAAATGCGAGTTCAATTCCTCTAATTCACTCTCCCCAATTCCTAATCCATTAGCGTAATTATTACTTAAATCGTATAACCCGGACGGGTAGTAAGACGCGGTGCTAAATATATTTACAAATTTGTATTCATATTTCTCTCACCTCAAGAATATTTGAACACTCTATAGCAATAAATCGGAAACGATCACACGGTCTCCGTTCCCTGTGGAGGTTACAGTTTTCTTTAATCAGTTAGCGAGAAGTACGAGGGTTATATCATAAGCAAACTGCCCAGGTAGTAAGAGCACGAGATAAAATGGGCACTTAAGCTCCATGTCGTAAAATGGGCCACACATGCGCGCGCAGCGAGCAACATCAACACAAGAAGCAAATATTTCCCCTAGCAGACGACTTGTTTTTCTTTATCATTACCAGGCGTATTTAACGCGCTCTTTCTGAAGCCAAATGACAATATAAGTCGCCAGAATTACAAACTAGCTTGATTACAAAACTTACAAAGTATCCAGTCATTTGGCAATCAATTTATCATTGTTTAGGGAATGCTCCAATTTCACTAGATAATTTTAAGGTCATACCTGGAATTGAATCTGGGTCTCTGCACAAAGTCACACTTGTTTTACTATCATGGTTTTACATGAAGTTAAGGCTATTTGGTTTATTAGACTGCTAAACTCCAATGAATCGCCTGTTTTCATACCACGTGAAAAATAAATTGTTTACCACACCGGGATTTAAACCAAAGTCACTCAAGAGTTGTTAAGGCATCATCTAAAACCTAGAGTATGATTTCTCATCAATCTCTACCATGACCAGAGCTTGAGAGATAGGAGGATGTACTCGTGTAAGGGTAAACAGCTTCCACAAAATAAAATAAATTGACTTACTGATGAACTTGGAAGAATATACATCTTTGGGTCATGACCAGGACTGAGTTTCGACTTCATTATTTACGCTAATTTCTGTACTATGGAGGGGTCCGGGGTTCAATCCTCGGTCCCGGCACAGATTTATTTGATTGCCAAACCCTTCCTTCACCTCTGACAAGACGTGTATTAATTACAGCTTGTGACTGTGGGGAATGCCAGGCCTCCACCGTGGTTCGGATTCCGCGTTAAAATGTAGGTCCTCCATTTCATCTCACAATCACCTTACCATTACACATTAGCGTAAGTGCGTATAACCCGAACGGGTAGTAAGACGCGGTGCTAATAAATAATAATAATAATAATAATAATAAATAATGTACTATGGACCTGAAGGGCGTGAATTTGAATAGATTTGGTTTTCCTGGAGTTTGGGGTTGAGAGATTTTACTCTCGAAGGATTAATAATAGTTTTAACAATAAGATGAGTGTGGCATTTTTCAAACAGAGCACAGCTAGAATACTATATAGCCTGATATTAATATTATGTTACAACCTTTTCAAAACAGCCACAAAATCCCCCACTGAAAACAGTTTCTTTTTTCAATAATAAGAAAACTTTTTTTTCTGTCTGTTTATCGCTTCGGGCTCCCCCATGCCCGTGTGCACTGTAAAGAAAGAAGGCCTTATGTAGTAGTACATCCTCGACAACACCAGGACTACTCTGTTTTACTTTCTGCTTTGTTGATAACAAATACACTGGCTATGGAATCAGATATTTGCCAAACTCGATTGAAGAGATCTGCTCGTCTAAATAGAATTATGAACACTTGTTGAGTGCCTCAAATATCAGGTGAGCGCTGAATCTGTATTTAGGAGGTTGATGGGGGGGGGGGGGACGCACGCTGAAATGGAGCTTAAAATTATCAGCATGTACCCTACATTTACTCTGAAAGGTAGCAAGCAAGCTTAGCTGTAATCTTTCAAGGTATGACTTCGGCCTTACAGTATAAATGAAGTGTACAATGATTTTTTTGTAATACGATAAGTTAGGATGAGCTCATTTTCAATCACGTTTTCATGAGAAATATAGAGCCGTTCTCATATCACAGTAAATGGTAAGAAACATTTAACACGCTTTTCTAAAAACAAAACTAATGTAGGGTCACCACAGAGTATTTTAAGATAATTGAAGATTATGATAGTGGCCTTGTATCTTTAAAACCACCATGCCAATAATATATACTGCGGTGTTAATTTATCTGCCTTCAAGTAGGAGGCGCCCATAAGGCCTTCTTTTCTTGTTATCCCCCGTCTACGCCACCACCTCTTCATCCAACTATGACACCCCCGTCTAATCCCCCAGCCGGATTGCCCTCTGAACTCTCGCGTCATTCCAGAAACTCGTCACACATTTCCTCCGACACTCACTTCACTTCACGCATTCAACACTCACCCTCAAACCCCCTTTCCCGACGACATAGTCCTGCCCGGCTGAATTTTCAGTTTTCCGCCATCGTCACCCCCATCCTTCACACAGTACGGACTGCCACGGTTCTCATTTTGAGAAAAAATTTCTCATTTCATCCGACGACCCATTTAGTCCCCACGCATCACTGAACTTGTAGCACCCTTCATCCTCTCTCCACCCTCCCTAACCCTCTTTTACGTTTATATTTGGGATTCCAGAGTGAAGAACGGACCAATTCTACGAAGAAGTTAAAACATACCTCTCAAATGATGCATTTACTGCCCTTGGTGTTTCTCCGCTTAATCAAGAACATACTTCGGGAGTGGTCAGATAAGGTGTGTTCGTGAAACTAGATAATTTATAATATGTAAAACAATGTTATAATAAGCAATATCATCGGTGTTTTGAGGTGCGTCGACAAAGTGCTATCATCAGGGATTAAAAAATAAATGGTACAATACAGTCAAACATATTTTTTTCATATTGTATATTATAGTTTGTCAATTCAATTTTCAAAAATACTTGGTAAGTTTCAATCAGAAAAACAAACAATAATTTTATAGTTATATAATACACCTTTCAGATATCAATTTTGATTAAAATAGCTAAAGTTATTTTTTTAAAAGACACAAATAAGGCATTAGTAAACTTCTTCTTTTTTTATATAAAATTGAACAAACAATCCTATTTATGAAGTAAACAACTTTCTAGAGATCTATTATGAACCAAATCACTAAAGACATTTTCAAAGTTTTGAATTTTCATCCTTTATTACGATTTTGTCTAAATTAATGACCGTATTAGATTTAAATATCAAATTTGAATGAGCTTTCTGTGTTTAAACTTTCAAATAATGTTTACGTTTGTTATTTTATATTGTCTTTTAAATAAATACAAAACGTATTTTAAAAATGAAAGGTTTGAATAGAAATAAGTAATAAGAGTGAGGCTAGCCTACTCAATCATGCAATCTAGTGACTATGCCTTGTGGCTTATACGATATGTTGCTATTTAAATCATACTTTATGCAAATACAATCTAACTTATAAAGATGAATGGATATTTAACCAATCACATCATTAACATGTGTGGTTTTATTATGTTAAGGGCATGATTTTGCAGAAGAACCTCATGTACCTCATGTTAACGTTTAATTTGATTCAAATTGATTTAAAACGCGTTTTAAAAACCGACAACGGACATATTATAAATGTTAAATTGATATAGAAATATGTCAACACAATTTATGAAATACCATGATAACGATATTAAACATTTTCTTATCAAACGTGATTCTTGTAAGGTTATTTATATATATATCTGTTGTTTTTTTAAATATAATTTTAATTCAAGAGAACAATTCAAAATACTTTTGGTAGATTTTTCTTTTTCTTGTGTAGTTATGATTGCCTCTGGGGGTCTTGTGGTTATAATTCCCGGCTACATATTTAGACGTCCAGAGTTCGATCCCCGGCGTTTCAAGATTTTTCTGTGAAGCAGTGGGTCTGAAACGGGATCAAATCAGCCTTACGAGAACAATTGAGGAGATACTTAATTATAAGTAGTGGCTTCGGTCTAAATAATTGAGATTTACAACCAGAGAGTTCATTGTGCTGACCACATGTCACCCTCTATGTTGACATTAGTTTCGCCAACATGCGGCGGCCGCTTGGTTTGTATAGCTAGCTGGCAGGATCACGCCATAGTTCATTTATTTATTTTATTATAGCTAGAAATATATAAAAAAAACATTGAAAATGGAATTCTCTGCTGTCTTGAACATAAATGGTGTTGAATGTATTGAACCTTCCAGTTGAGCACACCACTACCCACTAATTCACTTTATTTATTTATTTGAGGTATTTAATGTGCACTTTCTGAGCAAAGATATTATATCAGCACACGAATTTTCAACCAACTCAATTCTAGAACAAACACAACAGCCAGTATCTCGGCCGTTAAAGCATCGTTGTGAACAGGGAAGTTTGGATTTCACCAGTGATAATTTTCGTTTGACTTTCCGGGTCTCAAGCCTTGGACCCTTCGTTCATTAACCAGACCGAATGAACTATGGTGACAGACCTGATAGTTTAGTAGTATTCGTATTTTTCGGGCACGTAAGTCTACATGGTTCAAATTCCGTCTTTAATTTGCCCTGTTTCAAAAATGGTGCCGTAATCAACTTTATATTAATTTGATGTAAAATAATTACGTTTGTGTTACTGAAAACTCTATAGCAAATTCAAATTTATAAAACTAAAATGTACATAATCTAGAATCGAATAATATATAATTAATCAGGAAGACTGGGGTTTATTGAGCATTTGAATAAGAAGCGACCAAATTCCTCCGGCCAGAAAACAAAATTTATCAAACTCTAGAACATTTCTGCCTGTTATTCCTAGCTTCTTCCTAAATGGGGACACCATGATAGATTATCAAGTTAATCATTTTGAACATATTATATTTATTAATAATGTATTGATATTTTGGGACTTCATCTAGACAAGTAACATATAAAATTCATCTCCTGCATAAAATCCTTCCAAACTAATGGATGCCAGTCATTTAGATTATTTCAATCCAAGCGACCCTGATAGGGAAGGTCGGAATTCCAGAGAGAGTTTTTTTTTGGGGTCGTTGTCAAGATTTTATTTCCTGACATGTGGTTTATTGTTACTGCCAGCGGCCTTTGCTGAGAGGGTTCATCTGTTTAGCTTTAACTGTGAGGGAGGGTGGGGTCAAGTGAGTGTGTGTGAGAATATGACAGAGGTCAAAGAGATAATGTGGGACTACATCGGGAAAAAATACATCTGAGGACAGAAAAAAAAAATCCCGAAAAATAAAGAAACCAGACTCGTGGTATAGTGATTAGTATACCTGGTTACGGACCTAGGGGTCACGGGATAGATTCCCTGCTGGTGCTTTAGGTATAATTTCTTGGAAAGGGAACCATCCCAAAGACCACCATGGATTGGTTAACTAAGCTTAAGCTAGGTTTAAGATAAGTCCTGGCTCCATTCCTTCATAATCACTATCATTACATCACCTCATTGCGGGTAATGACATGTAGACGACCTCCATAGGTGTACTTACTCCTCTGGGCAACGCTCTGTGCCACCAGAGCGACTAATAGTCTACATACAGGCGACAGAACTAGTTACTATAACATAGGTGTACTTACTCCTCTGGGCAACGCTCTGTGCCACCAGAGCGACTAATAGTCTACATACAGGCGACAGAACTAGATACTATAACATAGGTGTACTTACTCCTCTGGGCAACGCTCTGTGCCACCAGAGCGACTAATTCTACATACAGGCGACAGAACTAGTTACTATAACATAGGTGTACTTACTCCTCTGGGCAAACGCTCTGTGCCACCAGAGCGACTAATAGTCTACATACAGCGACAGAACTAGTTACTATAACATAGGTGTACTTACTCCTCTGGGCAACGCTCTGTGCCACCAGAGCGACTAATAGTCTACATACAGGCGACAGAACTAGATACTATAACATAGGTGTACTTACTCCTCTGGGCAACGCTCTGTGCCACCAGAGCGACTAATAGTCTACATACAGGCGACAGAACTAGTTACTATAACATAGGTGTACTTACTCCTCTGGGCAACGCTCTGTGCCACCAGAGCGACTAATAGTCTACATACAGGCGACAGAACTAGTTACTATAACATAGGTGTACTTACTCCTCTGGGCAACGCTCTGTGCCACCAGAGCGACTAATAGTCTACATACAGGCGACAGAACTAGTTACTATAACATAGGTGTACTTACTCCTCTGGGCAACGCTCTGTGCCACCAGAGCGACTAATAGTCTACATACAGGCGACAGAACTAGATACTATAACATAGGTGTACTTACTCCTCTGGGCAACGCTCTGTGCCACCAGAGCGACTAATAGTCTACATACAGGCGACAGAACTAGTTACTATAACATAGGTGTACTTACTCCTCTGGGCAACGCTCTGTGCCACCAGAGCGACTAATAGTCTACATACAGGCGACAGAACTAGTTACTATAACATAGGTGTACTTACTCCTCTGGGCAACGCTCTGTGCCACCAGAGCGACTAATAGTCTACATACAGGCGACAGAACTAGTTACTATAACATAGGTGTACTTACTCCTCTGGCAACGCTCTGTGCCACCAGAGCGACTAATAGTCTACATACAGGCGACAGAACTAGTTACTATAACATAGGTGTACTTACTCCTCTGGGCAACGCTCTGTGCCACCAGAGCGACTAATAGTCTACATACAGGCGACAGAACTAGTTACTATAACATAGGTGTACTTACTCCTCTGGGCAACGCTCTGTGCCACCAGAGCGACTAATAGTCTACATACAGGCGACAGAACTAGATACGCTTTAAAAAATTACATAAGGAGAGCAGCTACCTCAACATATTGAGTATGTGTGCGTAAAGCGGTTTTATTTTCCATTAGTCAACCTCGGTGGTCTTAGTGTTGAGTGTTCGCCTCAGGACTCGATATTCGAGGTTTAAAACCAACCGGGTCAACGAATTTGTCTTGAACGATAAAAATCCGTAGCACAATTTCCTTCGGAGGGGAAGTAAGGCCATCAGTCCCACGTTGATTGTGGCCTGTAAAAGAACCCTGGAATGTATTTGAAAATACCTTTTCCAAAAAAATTGATTAGCTCTTTCACACTGGCTCATGGAAATTCTCGTGTGCTGATAATATAATGAGTTGGTTAGAATATGCACGTTTAATACCACAAATAAATAAAACAAACAAATATTTACCATCTGCCAGATCAGTGGCTGAACGTTCTAAGGAGTCATTCTTGTGTTTGACTGCCCTGCTGATGACGGGGAGATCAGCGTTTGAATCCCGGTTGGGTTAACTGAGTGGGTTTCCCTATATAATTTCTAACTCTCCTGCAATGTAAATGTGGGCATACTTTCTCTAAAATATTCCTTCCTCATCCCTACCTCATTAGAGTAGGTATCATATATGCAGGAAAACCTGAACAGGTATTAAGACGCGGTGATAAAATAAATAATATTTTTCACTTTAGAACAAAAGGTTATTCTAACCTATTTACATAATTCCAGGCTGAGAGAGTACCCTTGAGGTGTTAAGCTGGAATAGAAGGAAACGCGAGTTGAGGTCCGTATGTTTAAAGTTTTGATTAAAAAAAAAGTTGCTTCAGTATACAACTTTAGTTTTACTTACTACATTGCCCATTACAAACATTCAATGTTTTAAAAATTAAACTAAATTTATCTAATGGAGCAATATTTTATTTAGTTTGGCTAAAAAGATTTTGTTATAAAAATTGAAAATATATAAACCTTAACTCGCGATCCCTTCAATTTAAATTAGTGAAACAACACACTGTTGGTAGAATGGTTTTCGCGAATGTCTTTAGATCTTAGATCCAGAGTTCAATCCTGACCGGGAAAACTATTTTATTTTCCAGATGGCAATTTTCCATCTCCTTATCACCGCAGATGCTGGTGCAGTTCCTTTCTCCAGTGTATTTTTTTACAACCTGTAAGGTACATGTGCCTCCCTCCCAATCCCTTATTACAGGCCTGCTTCACACGATAACAGCCATAGAGTCCACTCACAAGTACCGACCTAGTTCAAACAATGCTATTGTTTGGGACATGACTTCCCAAGTGAGCGCCCTGGGCGGGTGGAAAATGTGTGGGGAGTGGAGATTAATCGAATTTGAAGTTCACATAATCCCCTCCCATGAACCCCGCGGAATTTCAACCTGCAGACACCATCCTTGAGTTAAAAACGTAATATCATATATTAGTTTAGTTTTAGTTCATTTATAAATGTTGAAAGCTAATCTGATATTGGTTTCCAGTACCTACCTCTCACAAAAGCTGATGTTACTTACAAGCACCAACATACATATTTTTCCTTGTCCAAAAACTAGTATCTTATTTATTTGGGGTATTTAACGTGTACTATCTGAACCGACTTAAATATATCAGCACAAGCGAATTTCTAATAGCGAGAGCCAAAAGGCCTACCAATTTTGAGTGAAAAGGTATTTTAAAATACCTTACAAGGTTCTTTTACATACCACAATCAACACGGAACCAACGGCTTCAATCCTCCTCCAGAGGAAGTTGTGCTATGGATTTTTATCGCTCAATAAAAATCAGTCAAGCCCTATTGGGTTTGAACGCACGAACATCAGATCCTACGGAGAGCATTTCAACACAAAACCTCCTAGGTAGACTAAAACTATTAGTTTAATACAAATAACCGTCTGTGTGCGTGTGTGTGTGTTCACTATTGTCCGTTGGGCTCTTTCTTTATCGTATGGCATATGACCGGGGAAAGACATTACATTCAGGATCGGTTGGTTATATTCTGGCAGCACACACGTTTCCCAGGGTACATCAGGAGGTTGTCTGCACGTCGTACCAGCAACGAGATGATGTGATGATAGTTATCATGGAGGTGTGGAACCAGTGGGAATCTTAAACCAAACTTAAGCCTGGTGACCGTTGGGATCATACCTCTTGAGATAAAAATACCCGAGGTGCAAGCCGGGAATCAAACACGGCACCCTTAGACTCTTAGCCAGGTTCACTGACTACTCTGTTGGGATTCCAACTTTGACCTCTCTATCACTTGTAACCAGACTATATGTGCCTGAATAATAAGATCACGTGCCCATGTATGTGGGTGCCTCGGAGTTAAAATTGAATTTGGATAACGAGCTTAAAACCAAAAACAGTGTCAATCTATTTCATATTTAAGTCAAAATTAGGTGGACTTGAGTAAGTAAATTCAGATAGTTTTACGAAGTTGCTGCTAAAAGAAGAGCTTAGTCAACACAGCGGCCGATGAGTTTATTTGATGAATAATTATTTTATAGTAGCCTACATTAAGAAGCGCCTGGATCGTTTGAATTGTATTTAGCGTTTTATTTTGTTTTTGGTAATTTATAATGTTTTTTTTATAGAAAATCCATTCACATTTTAAAAATAATGTTGGATAACTGATTTAATTTGTTCGTTGCTATTTAATAATGTTAAGAATGTTATTGAAGTTTTAAGGGTATTGTGGTACATTTTCAATTTAATTTTCAAGCTCCATTTGATTAAAAGGGGATATAAATCCAATTAAAAAACTATAAATGGTAATATAGTTTTTGTGGAAAAGAAAACGCTGTAAAAATGTTTATGTTTAAATAATGCGGACGCCTGTGATTAATGATATATTATTTTAGATTAGTTTATTTATCAAATTTAATTTAATATTAATCAATCTAACACTGAACCAAGAATTGATAATACCCAAGCTTACAACCCATTTACCCTGAAAGGCAGCAGTCCTACCATGATTGACTACATTATGGCCATATCTTATCATCCATAGCATGGTGGAACGAAGCAAGGGAAACATTACACAAATATTTATGTCTGCACTGATAAGCTAGGTACCTTACCGACTCGGAATAAAGTAATTGAATCTAGTATCGAGCCGTATATTAAAGTGCAATTGTTCAAACTATGTTAGTTTTGTTATTTGTAAACGGGACATACTTCGAACAAATAATAATAATAATCTAAAAGTGATTGGCGTAGACATTTGAATATCCGTTTAATTCAGTGCATTAATTACAAACTCAACCTAGTACCACATACATAATATATACCTTCTATCGATGTTAAAACTTAGCTCTAGGAATGTGAATATATGCGAGTAAAAATGTGCACATAACATTCTAATTAATTTTGGGTAGCGACGCATATCAAGCCAGGGACCTTCCCTAATCTTTCTGGTACCAATACAAGAGTAAATACTCGGATACAAAATTGAAGGTAAAAAAAAGAAAAAGAATAGTGGTTTTAGGTGACTCTTGAAAGAGTTATGCCTATCACTTATAATCGACGACACTTCGACCAAAGTAACAACACATTTCCAAGCAAAGAGTAAAATACACACTAACGAGTGCTTTCACTAATATTCCTAGCTATAAAATAATCAAATAATTGTGGAAAAACTGTTGATAACATATTAAAAAACTTATAAATATTTAATTTATAGTGACAAAAAATATGCTTGAAAAGTGTTGAACTGTGACGCCTGCTGCAGGTACATTTAGATCCTCAAATGTGAACTATCAGCTAGTCACAAAATCGAACATTTATTTTCAGACTTTTCCTTAAATATATAGATATATTTTATAATTTTCCTGACATGACTCGATTCGAACTGATAGACCAAAAAAATTTAATACATACGAGAAGGAAGTGTTACCCCATCAATGGTCACGTGCTATAAGACCTTAGGCAATGACGGGGAGATCTAGGTTCGAATCACAGCCCGGTGTACCGAGATGTTTTCCCCCTAAACTGTTTTCACTCTTCATCCATACCAATATGGGTCTACCTCCTGTAATTTCTACCTTCCTCATCACTACCCAACCCATTGGTGTAAATATGTGGATACCCCAAACAAGTATTAGTACGCGTTGCACTAAAAAATAGTTAATTAGAGGTGATAAATACATTTCTATTCCCTAAACAGACTAATTAAGTTTCCTCGGGGAAACAAATCCTCGTAATTTTCTTAATAAATTGAAATCCTCTAAAAATGTCCCAATGTCTCTGGAAGTGAGTGAGCATCGTCAGGGTGTGGGAGCCACATGTTGAGGTTATGAGGTGAATGATGACCTGTCAGTTAGTAACAGCAGGATCCTGTATTGGCAGAGGGGCACTGAGACGCCAGTCTTAAAATCCATCAACGCAGAGGGACGACCATGGCTTCTTGTTCATGTTGGAGCTTCAAGTGAAGGTAATAGTCAAACATGTGTAGAAAGGGTCTTTTAGAAAAATACATACTTTTTTTGTGCCAAAATTTATAACCTATTACTATTTAATTAGTTTTATTTTATAGTATTTATAATATCCATCAAAAGTGAAGTTGTAGATAGCATTGCGAGCATTAACACATTAAATTTAAAATAGATCTAGTAACCTTTCTAGCTTCCTATGAACATGACTGCAGTAATCGCTACAACTAAGCGCTCACCAATAAGGTGTGATATGAGTCACACCGGTGGTCACGTGGTCTAAGGGTGTCAGTCACACAAGATACTGGAATGTCGGGGATGGGGAGATCAAGGTTGAATCTTGACCTCGTGCCCTGGGTGGTTTTCCACATCTACTTCCAAGTTAATAATGTGCGCTTTCTCTAAAGCTACCCTCCTCAGAGTAAAACCAGTCTCCTTGTTTAGTATTCTGTCTACCTACCCGAGAGCCGCGGGGATGAGCAACAACCCAAAAGTAGTCTAGTCTTATAATTCGTTCAAAGAAATGTTTGTCTTTTTGACTGATGAAATATTACCAATATATAAAGAGTATATATAAAATTTATTCCCTTGTTTTGTCAATTCATACGTAATTTCTATTGTCAAACTGAAAACAAGAAATAAGAAAAGCTTATGAATATGGAACTATTTTAGTAGTAACATTTATTTTTAGAAAAGGTCAAAGCTTACTGCGAACTATCTTCCACTCTTTCAGAATGGATTACGTTACTACACCAACTATCTCAAGACATTTTTCAGAATAGATTACAGTTACTACCAACCAACTATACAAAGGACAAGGACTACTTCCTGAAAGTGTCGCAGTCCTTCTGAAAGCACCGGGTTCAGCCAGTCCTCTCATCAGGGGGTTGGGGACAGTGTAATCGACCCAGGACTGTGAGAGGAGCGTTGGGAGGCATCATGGGGGGGGGTTCACAAACGTTCCAGAGCCTTGCTCGGATGGAGAGAGAGAGAGAACTGTCCGCTAGTGGTTCATGGGAGATTCTCACCCAGCTCTATCTGCACAGATAATTATATATAATTATAGGTCAGTGCAAACGGGCGATATTCCGTACTTAATTCAGTATTGAATTAAATACTTGTCCTACCATCATGGCAGTTACTAAGAAAACCCTTTTATATTTCCTGGGAATGTTTGCATAATTTTGTGATGGCTTAGGCAATTGTTTTCAGGTATGTTTAGGAACAAATACACGTGCAGAAGTGATATTAATATTCTTACATAAGCAAATTAAACATTGATTGCATGGTCTTTCAAACAAATGTGAAACAAAATATCTCAATTTTAAACATGTTTTAAAATATAACCTACATTAACACTTGAAATTCATACGAACACAAACAATTTTGTGAAATAAATTTTAGTCTGGTTGGTAGTGTTTAATATTTACAAAGATAAAACCAATGGCATTACCGTACGTTTTGTAGTAGCTTCTTCTCTGGTTATTTCGTGATAGTTGGCATTACTACTTCATAACACGTCCATCTACTGGAAAAACCGTCAGTGTATATATGGCATTTACACTTTTTACTTATTTTTTTAGCACCACGTCTACTACCCGTTCGGGTTACACGCCTATGTACTAATCACGCTAATGAGTTATAGATCAGAAAGGTTTATCAAGAGGAAATTCACCAGAATTTGCGTGGAGGGAAAGTGGAAAAACATTTAGGAAACACTTCAGTGCACCCGACCGGGATCTAAACCTGATCTCATCTTCGGCAGTCTAGTCCAACACGAGAGTGGCGCGTTCAAACACGCAACCACCACAGCAGGTATCAACATTTTGTTTCGGTCATACGATGGTAAAATTGGTGTAATTGTGTTTCAGGACAAACCAAATTTCACAAAACTGCATCGGAATAATGACAGAGTTTTTTGAGTTCCAAATTTTTCAAAAATAGTTCGAACTAGTCTGTTTAAAATAGATAACTAGGGAGTGTTTAATCCTCCAGATAACACTGCATACTTGGTTTTTGGGTAAACAAACATTCGTTGAAGGACAATATACTGATAGTGACTTTTTAAATTTTAAAGTTTTTTCGAAAATTGCTTTAACGATTTTGTTTAAATTGTATATGTAGGGTGTGGTTGACATGGCAAATTAAACTGTTTACAGGATTTTTGGTTTATAAAATAGTTTTTAAGGTTAGGTTACTGATGAATGATGACTGATTTAAAAAAAGTTGTGCTGTTTTATAAATGGCAGTAACGATTTGGTTAAAAATGGATATTTTAGAAAGCAGTTTACAATTTAAATTATTATAATTATTTAATTTATGTTAAAAAAATTATATTGGCTAGCTGATGACTGAATTTTGGGAAATAAAAAATATTTTTGAAAAGCTGCAATTATTTTGTTCAAAATTTATTTCCGGGAATATTTTACATGATATAATATAAAAACGTATGTTTATTTTTACAAAATGGCTTTAAAGATTCCGCTCAAAATGAGGTCATCTCTCATTGAAAACTCGAGTGAACGACACCAAATTCTGGAATTTAGTCCTGCCTGACTATACCCTATTCTAAAATGCATATAATTAAATGCGAGTGTATATTTTGGTTCTACCTACATAAGCGAATCAGGAGTTTCAACCAAGAAAATCTGAAATCAAAGTACAGGTCATAATTAAATGATAAACATTTAAATGACCGCTTGAGAGTGGCTCTTACCAAATACACTCCAAGCTACAATATGCTGGCTGAAAATATGCGGTGCCAAGTATCGCATTGAACTCTGATTGAGATAACATATTTTCAGAGCTTAAAAATAAAAATCTCGTGACATTTTTTTAAACTGAATTGAATTTTGAATTATTTTTGTTGTTGCCATTTTTGTATTGTTGTTTTGGACACTTTTATAAGTCAATAACATTTTAACAGTAGCCTGCGTTGTTTTATTTAGTAAAGTAAAAAGTTTTCTTCACAATGACATGTAGGCCTACACTTATGTAGTTTAGTAGTAGTTTGGTAGAGTTTATTAAGCTTTGTTTTTAAACATTAACTTTACAACATTTGAAATTTTATGTGGCCCTTGGCACACAAAATGTTGACAAAGTTGCTTTCATTCCAGTCATCACAAAAATGTTCTATCTTTCTAAATTGCGCCCGTAAGTTTTCGTAAGGAGCATACTTTACTACTAGCGCTCATATTGGTAATTTCTTATTCTCTTTGGCTGGTTATTTTACTTTTAATTCACGCCTGGTTCTAGATGTGAAAAATTTCGCAATCTTCGTGGGTTTTTTTCTAAACCGGAACACGAACTATTTCGAGAATATTGCTCCAGGCCAATCCAGAATAGACGAGTGTTCCAACCAGTGGACGAAAGCCAGGAGTCTGCAAGGACAGCGAGCAGGTCATTGCATGGGCCGGGCTGAGGCCCCCCTCACCCCCCCCCCCTATTTCCCTCTCACCCTATGTGTGTGTGGAGCCAGGAGGTTGGGCGGGGTGTTTGATGTGACCCCACCGGGTCTGGACTGGGCCCAGGGATTAACGCAGATTGGAAACAGATGCTTCTACATCGGCTTGTCCTGACATTGATGCTGCCATCTTTCTAGCAGAGGTCATGGCGGGAGGGTGACGGGTTGAGGGGGGATGACAAAAGTACGAAAAATCTCAACCAAGCTATGAACTATTTCCGCAATAAGCTTGGGTTACGATAATAAATAGTTTTCAAACAAATATAAAGAGTGCCTCTATTTAATATCACTTTTAAATATATTTTTATATCATCATAATAAAATAATAATAATCAACTGTCTGAAAAAAATACTTTAATCCTAAGGATTTCAAAAACAATTTTGCAAAGAAAAAAAAACCGGTAGTATTTTTAAGGAAATATTTTGTTCTTGGAGATAGTCCCCAGCGAGGTGGACTAATGAAAATAGAAGTAAAAACAAAACAAAACTCGTGAAGTGTAATCAACTTAAACAACTTCCTCGGGTCAGATAGCACGGCTTGCTTTATTCCCTGCTCGTCTCAAACTTGCGCTTTTATCTCAGTACACGGCTTGGAAATTAATGAGCTTGCGAAGTATTACTTGTTTGTAAAACTATTCCTACGTCGATGCACTCTTACATATATTATAATATAAGAATACAAAAGCTCATTTCAAGCTCTTCCCGTGAATGAAAGGTATACACTCAGTAAAGGTTCACAGGTGAAAAGTGGGAGAAGTGAGCAGGGACGAAAGCCTAAGTATCATTAACCAGTTCACCACGTTTTAGACTGAACAGACGTTGATAACCAATTAGATTTGATTATATTTTACTCTAAGCTTTAATATAACATTGTGTACACCTTAAGTATGTAATACAGCCTTAGGTATTGTCTGGAGCCTCAACTCAAAGAAAACACGTGCAATTAATTTGATAGGGAATACACATATTTGTGTCAATCGAATTAAATTATAGAATGTTTTAACATGCAATTATTAATACTATTTTATACAAATATATTTTATAAAGGTTATTTTTCTCCTAAATAAAAATCGATGACTAAGAGAGAATTTATTCTTCCAGGCTAGTAGCATATTATTAAGGCTCTTAAACTAACAACAGTTTTAGGCTTTGATAGCGTAAATGAAGCAAATGGTAAGTTTAAATACACAAAACATTAAATGACACACTAGAGTGTATGATACTATAAATATTTCCTCGTTAGAATCGTATAATTTTACTAAGCGATTTTAGCAGAATTTTTATAACCGGGCTTACTACCTCTTAAGGTTATACGAATATACGAATGTATGATAAATATGTTAATGGATTAATGATGAAGAAGGAAGCATTTAAGAGGTAATCTACAAGCATTTACGTGGAAGGAGAGTGAGAAAACCATTAAAGAAAAACCACCCTCAGTAGACCCAACCGGGATTACAACCCTGAGCTCCCCATCTTTAGCAGGCCAGTCTAATACGAGAGTGACGCCTTAGACCATTTGACCAATGAAGCAGGGTTTTATAGAAAAAATTAATTGGTAAAAAGCTATAATTCTCGATGTGTGATTTTCAATATACTGTATTTATTACAAATTGGTGTTCAAAATAAAGTTATTTGTTTTTTATAAAAATAAGTTTTTGCCCTAATCAATGCGAGTAAAATTGTGAAATATAAATTACACGCTCCACTTCTTACTGCCCATCCAGGTTATTTGTAACATTAATTATTATTATTATACTATTATTATTATTAGCACCGCGTCTTACTACCCGTTCGGGTTATACGACTTACGCTAATGTGTAATGGTAGGTGATTGTGAGATGAAATGAAGAACCTACAGTTTAACGTGGAATCCGAACCACGGTGGCGGCTTGGCATTCCACACATTCACAAGATGTCTTGTCAGAGGTGAAGGAAGGGTTTGTAATCAGATAATCTGTGCTGGGACCAAGGATTGAACCCCGGCCGCCAGAAGAAGTCTGACACCTTACCCCTAGACCACCAGGTCACCCTATTTGTATCTATGTACATTGGTGATATAGGGATGATTAAAACTAACAAGAGGAAATATACACACATTTGCGTGGTTGGCATATAAAAAACAAGTGAGGAAGAAAAAAACTTGAGTACATCAAGGCAGGACTCAAACCTCTGCCTCCCATTACCACTAAGCAAAACCAGGCTGACGTCTTTGTCAGCGTACCCATTTCTTTTATTATAAAAGGAAACCGCCCTACTCTGTCAAAGAGTTGGACGCGAGCCAGGATATCCCCTTTCTAGGATGATCGATATCTCGATAAATTGCACAAGTCTCACGAGTACATATTTTACAAGAATCGCACAAAAGTTTGGTAAAACATATTGTGTACATTCTGTAAATAAACGATTTATTTACAACGTTACAATAACTTGTCTCTTTTTCTAAAAATAAAGTTTAGAAAATCTAATGGATTTTGAAATATGAATTTACTGTGAAAATAATTTGAGTCAGGAAGAAAGTGATCAAAGTCTAGATATGAAATTTTCCTGAAGTCCAGAAATGAAGTTTGTATTATTTTGTTCGCTGTGAGTAATCTGTGTTTATGTTCCTGTAAAATAAGTAATAGTTTAAAGATAGACGTTTCAGAGTCGATTTGACAAAATGATAAGCTTAGAATATTCGATAGGCTGGGTAGGCCGAAGAGAGCTCGATTCAAAGTTATTGGTTATGTTTTGACTCAAAGACGCTTTACTCGGACATAAGTGGGGCTTTAATGATTGTGTGTGTTTAAGTCAATTTAGCGTTATATTGATACAATTTTAAAAGCGTATGTATATAACATTAAAAATTGAGCCATAAGAAAACTTGAATGTAGCTTTAAATAGCTTTGCCCGAACTACCCTTTCATAACTTACGAGCCCAGATATATTACATAATATCTTAAGTACCCGGCGTTGCCCGTTGGTAGACACGCAATTTATTACGTGGTTACCCCTGTCAACGCTTTTCTTTGCTTCAGACAGAAAAACAATAGCTTTATTTATTTATAATCGCTAATCGCTAATTAATTAAAGAAATCAAATCCAAATTTTAAAATTCTGGCTTCCAGAGACACATGTTCGTACACAGGGGCTACCAATATTTAAATTTCAGCCCTTAGCGTGCGGTAGATATCACGCAATGGTCATGACATACAGATGAACTCTTCATTTTATTAATATAGATAAACCTCGGGAAAAGAAAACGGTATTTGGTCCAATGTTGACTTCGAAACCTGTTTGTGAGAGTTTAATCTAGAAATAAAGGTTAAACAAGCAAAACTATTTATATGAAAGTGAAACTATAAAACCAATCTCCGGATGGTTTAATCAAGTTGATGTTCAAAACTATAAATCTACTTTTTCTACTAATATTTTTCCTAAACAAATCCTCAGCATTCTATAAGCGTTATTTAATTTGACCTTAACTATTATCTAGTCTAAATTGCATGTGAAAGTTAATGCTGGGGTGTTCAGTCTGTTGATTCAGATATAATTGCAAGCACCATCCAGTTTACATCCAGTACTGTACTTACTATGTAACTACTTTTATATTTTAAAACCTACTAAATGGGCACTGTAAAGTAAACGCATTTCTTGCGTGTAATGTAAAACTATACATACGGTCAAATTAAGTTTTTAATTTATTTTTAGTTTGGTAAATAAGTAATATTAATAATAAATCAATAGCTCGGTTACAAAACCGAAGGGTTTTAAGGTGGAATTGAAGGGGACGCGAGAAAAAGTGTTTTTTGTAGTTTTTATGGCAAAATATTCTTTGGACAGAACAAATAAAATATTGCTTCAGTACAAACATATAATTTAATTTTATTCGCATGGTGACCTCAACATTAAAAAAATAATATTTCAAGATTGTTCTGGAATGTAATGACAACTTTTTCTCATCATTTAAAAGTTTGTTGGATAATTCCGCCATACTCATGACAGATATTCAACAACTGTTGATATCATCATGTTAAGAAATTAAACTCTATGTTTGTATTTATTTTGTCCAAAAAAATTATTTTCAATAAAAACTGCCAAAAGACTGACCCTTTTTCGCGTACCCTTCCATTCCACCTTAAGTTAAGACAATAATTCAATTAATTTGTTCGGTATCGCCATGACTTGAAGTGACCTCTACCACAGAAGAAACATACGAAAGAAGGAGGGTGAGGGAGGGTTAGAGCGAATTTGTCGTACACCTCCTCTTAAGTTCTAGGTTCCTGATAACAGCATCACCTTTTGAGAGAGGCGCTGAGAAAACTTGCTTGCTTACCTCGGCGTTCTCTGCTTGCTTCTGCTGGGTGCTTTGATGTTGTGTTCAGAGAACAGGCAAAGGCCCTACAGGTCAATGAGGTAAAGTGCACCACTAAAGGAACCAGACGTGGAGAATCTTTGCCAGTAAAACATGACAAACTATAGATCTCAAAATTAATACTTTGTAGATTTTTGTTTGTCTGTATTTTACGAGAGCTAAATCGACGAAGATGGGTTAGGTTTATAGCCTACACTTGTAAAAACAATTGTATTTTCTGTACGTCATTTAAACAAAATACCCTATCTTAATGCCTTAAAAGAATGTAAAGTTACAATAAAACGAGATTCAAAGCATAAAATCTCAATTTTTACATATCAAGCTCTCTATCTGCTGATTATAAATTTTCACAGTACTCATTTACACTTATCTTCAGTCATAATCTCGTAGTCAACTAATCACGTTAAATGTAACTTTCAGAAATAAAATACTTTGTCAAAGTAGTACGTTATTTTATTTCAAGGTCTTGTCTGGGGTAGAATTAGAGCACCTTAACTGTCAAGTCATATTTTCTGTCTCTCAATTATCCATTAGTTTAAGGTGTGCTTGTTTGATTACAAGTGACATATTCGAAAAAAAAATTGGTCACTTGTGAAATTGGGGATTCCCCTTTTATAACTATGAATTAACGAAAGGAGGGCTGGGTGTTGTGTCTGTCCTAAAGCTAATTTAGTTTTCAAATTGTGTGTTTATGTGAGTTCAAAAAAGGATGAGTTAAAATGCCATTAATAAGAGGTTTCCAAAATATAATCTTGCAATAATAGTGACCCCTTACAGTTTGAGTGTTATGTGACTAGGTAAACACAGGAGATAGGCGTGACACATACCTGACAGGCGCTACTCAACATACCGTATTTATGTTTTGACCCATCTTTATTATTATTTATTTATTATTTATATATTTTATTATATTATTATTTAGCACCGCGTCTTACTACCCGTTCGGGTTATACGCTCTTACGCTAATGTGTAATGGTAGGGTGATTATGAGATGAAATGAAGGACCTACAGTTTAACGTGGAATCCGAACCACAGTGGAGGCCTGGCATTCCCCACATTCACAAAATACTTGTCAGAGGTGAAGGAAGGGTTTGGAAATCAGATAAATCTGTGCCGGGACCGGGATTGAACCCCGGCCGCCAGCATAGAAGTTTGACACCTTACCCCTAGACCAGACCAATCTTAAAGGAACGAGGTTTTTTACAGTTTAACTAGCCGTGTGAGTTGTACGCATTATATCAACCACACTAATCTGCTAGGATGAATACGGTAAAAATTAGACGAAATGTACTAGAATGGGCGTGGGGTTATAGTGGGAAACCATTCAAGAAATATCCTTCCATACACCCGGCTGATATTTTGATCCCGAGTTCCCCATCCCCAGCAAACCAAACTAAATGAACTTGACCATTAGACTCCTTATCCACTAAGGTGGGTTTAAAACATTTTACTGAGCTTTAATGTGCTTAGAGATCTTTGAAACTTGACACGTAAGGGGCCAAATAATAACAAATTACGCTTGACGAAGGGTTTTTTTTATACAGACTAACATATTTCCTTCTCCAAGATTAATAAAAAATAAAAACCTAGTAGGCTACGCCCAGTAAAGGTTAGATTAATTTATATAATTATAAAAATAATTCTAAGGATACATGATGTACCTCTCCGGACTGTACACAAGGTGAGCCTACATTAATAGAATGGTAGTTTATTGATAGATTGATATTTGGAAAAAATACGTACTTGTTTTTGTACTGTAATAGAAATAAATAATCTTAATGATTGCTACCATAGTGTACCACCCACTCTTACTCTATTTAGTTACGGCCACAATATACTAAAAAACTATTAGAGAGATCTCTAAAGGAAATAATTATATGTAAAAGTAAAACATTTGCTGGTTAGAGAAATATTTGAATTTTATTCAAAGTAACAAACATGTTAAAACAACAAAGTGCATGCATGGCCTTAAAGGTCTTATGAAGTGCGTTGAAAAACAAATAAATTTCAGCAATCTATTACATGCGCAGTGAGTTTGTAAAGTTTAAAAAAATAAACTTGTCTAGAAGAGACCAATTAAATTAACAAAATAGTTGCCATTAATTAAAGAAACTTTTCTAAATGATTTACAAGTCTCTAATTCACCACAGTGAATTAAGATCAAATAAAATCAAAAGCATCAAAGGTTTAAATTACCAAATATTACAAAAATTACAAAGCGCTTAGTGAGCCTCTTTTAAAAGGTTTACAACGCATTAGATTCACACAGTGAATAGAATGTATTAATTAGCAAAACGTTCAAATGTATTTATATGGGTCTAGTATTAGTGAGATAAGTGAAACCTCTTTTTTACCATCACTTCTTGAAGATCAGGTTGAAGGCTGGACACTTTGACTCGAAAACCCGAATGCATGTAAAGTCTATTTCTATACTTGTTTTTCATGTACCACAACGCAGGCGTGTGAGGAGGAGGGGAAGCTTTTTTTTAAACTAAGATTAGGACTACTGTTGTTTAATTATTTTTTAACTTTTTATTTTTTAAATTTTGGCGGCTGTCGCGGACATCCTAAAAACAGCTCTCGGGCCCCCTTTTGAGAACCAGTGTTTAAGAGAGTCTAATTTCAACAAAAGATGTACAATATTTTGAATATTTGTCACTAAGGCCACATTTTTTTTCTCAAGTTTTTTAATCGTTTCGCTCAGGCACATAAAGGTAACATTGATGTAAATTAAGTCTTCTTCAACACTTTCTTGTAATAATGCTTTTTTTTTGCTTCATTTATGGAATCGGCGTCTTCCTCTTCGACATTGCGACAATTTCTTGAATTGGTCTGAAATTGTCTGTATAGTATGGTGTTGCAGCATCTACCAAAGTTCCCCACCAGGTTAAAATAGGTGTGTGGTGGTGGTGGTGGCAATGGTAACACAGGTTCTACTTGTTTAAACAACGCTACTCGGTTCAGTGCCTTTAAAAAATCTTCACGTTTAAAATTACTCAATCCTCTTCAGGGTATAATTATGGCATAATTTCTGCAACACCATGTACCAAACATATTAAATGGAGCATTTTTGTGTACAGTATTTGTAATCCCTTTTCTGTCTTTAACATGTAGGGTGCTACATTAAAGAGAAATAGATTAACATGGTCGAAGTGTATGCCATCCGGCTGAAGTAGCATAATTAAAGCGTTGAATATTTTCGCGATTGTTGACTGGTTAGATTTTTCCAGACAATCAGTGGTGATCAGAAATTAAGGCGAACGCACATTATTCAAGGTCCCAACGATAAAATTAGCAATGTAACGGCTAGATGAATCTATTGTCATCAATTTCTTTACACATTTTCAATTTCAATATAGATTTCTGAAGGTAGTATTTTCCTGACAGTTGACTCATCGGGGATGATTAGTTTTGTAATTTTTCCAAATTTTCCTTTAACACAGGATTTTGCAATTTACTAACCAATATTTTGCCGCTACAAAAGCGTGGAAAATGTCTTTGAAAAACTCTGAGAAAGGTGATTCAACAAAAGTCAACTATTGAATGTTCAAAAGTTTGTGTTTTGATGATTTATTCGATGATGCATTCTTAACACGCTTGGCTGTTGCTATTTGTTGAGTGACTTGAGATCTCGTGTTGGCAGTGACCATTTTTCCCACAAACATTTCAAAATAAAATAACATTATCTATCTCAAACATTCAACCATATTGTCGCACGTATCTATTTAAATTAACACACTTTGAAGCTTTAGGACGCAACCTAACTTCACAGCTACTGTCTTGTTACTGAATAAAATGATACTTTGAGTGAATAGTTCAATAAGCACCTTACAATAATTTTTTGTAAAGAATGTCTAAGCAGCTTAGTGTGTATTTGAGAAGAAAGGACGCACACACCCCTAAGCCCCCCCTTCCCCCAAAGTAAAGTTAATTCCTACAAAATGAAGTGGCAACGAAGCACCAGCTTGGGTTACTAATGAGCAGGTAAACTATGCCAGCTTAAATTATTATTGTTTCTTTGAGCAAACAAAACTAAACTTTTCCTCTGAATATCCTAGACAGTAGACACTGACATAATCTTTCTTCAGAATACTTTATGTTGGTTGTGAAAAGATTAAATTAAGTACATATTTTGTACTAGTTAAATTGTTATGTGTCATAACAAAGATTTATGTATTTATTTACTAAAAATACACAGATATTAAAAAATAGTTTAAAAAATTAGATCAAAGCGTTAAAAATCAAACAATCAGTAAAGATATATTCATGAACATAAGCTTGAAAAACACTTTAAAAATATGTAATTAAATATGTTGATTTTTGAAAATTTGAAATCTATACTAGTGAAAGTATATATGCATGATTTTGTTGAAAAACACATGTGGTTGTGGGTAATACTAAAGGCTGTTCAACCCCCTCCATATTGACAAAAATAAATTTAAAAAAATTTCCGCTTTATTTACTGTTTTAACAAGACCAAATTAAAAACACAAGTAACTATTTAATTACTCAGAACCATTTTGGTGCTTAGGTACATTTAAAAATATAATTTATTCTGTGTTTATTCAGGCGACAAAGCTGGGTAGACCCATGTCAAGATATGTACAAAGGAAATAGAAAGTATTAGCATGGTATTAGTGAGTGTGAAGAGAAGGATGGAAGGGGGTAGGTCTTTGAGATTAGGAAAAAGCAAAACCATTCAGCTTAAAACTAAGGTGGTTTCAAGTAAAAGTACACTTTGTAAATGAACCGGCAAAGAAAGAAGAATTGAGAGGGAGGGATTAGAAAGAGGGGGCCATGGCACCCCCGGTCATAGTGTTGGGAACCCCTGCCTTAGACCATTCGGCCACCGAATCAAGTATTCCCACTATCAATACCTCAGAGTGGAGAGATTTACTTTCAAGTAGGCGGCGTTCTTAGCGTATAAACATGGCCTGGTAATGTTTGGGGTATGTCATTGCACCTTTCATAGAATAGCCTCGCGCCGAATGTTAATCACTCCAGTATTGCCACATTCACCCAGGCAACCTACTTTCCCCAGCGGCGCGCAGCTGAAGGACGGACACGGAGATATAACGCCCGCAGCTAAAGATGACGTCACATCCGGTGACGTTGCCTTGGCAACCAGCCTTTTTTTTTGACGGGATGGATGAAATTAATCCGATTTGTTACTCACAAACCATGACGATAGTGATTGATTGTTTCGCTTTCAAGGAGGCCTAGCATCGGATACAGTTGTACACCATTAATATAGTGGCAGAGTATGTCGAGCGGATCCGTGTGCCTGTGACAACCTGTCCTCTTAACCAGCTTCGGTCTCCCCTATTATAGTATTGATTATACCGAAAATAAAAGCATGCCTACAACAATTATATAAATATATAAAAATATTTGGCAAAACCAAAATTGCACACTTAATTCGTTACGTCTTGTTTGGTCTAGTCTAGAACTAAATTCTTCGAATAAAAATCCTATTTGGATCCATCCAATTGAAATTAACTTCCGTAGGATTCTATAATGATAATAGAGAAAGTAAATACAAAAATATTTGGCTAAATTTATAAAATATTTTTTATCTGTATATACATCATCGTAAAGATCAAAGTACAACTGCACAAGGTAAACAAATACTACTTTTTCGATTTCAAGATGAAGTTCAATCTACGTTAAATTTTGCATATAGCTATATACAGGATGCATGTAAACCCAACACCCAAACTGCTCATATAGTTTGTTTGAACCAAAAGTAACACAAAATACCTTACACTTACATCAGCCAAACTATGCTAATACCATTAAATTGTGTTCAAAGTTTCGGCGTACAGCGCCTGGAGAGCAAAGCTGTGCAAGCATCCATGTACAACAAGTTGCATAGCAGTTAGGCACGTGGCCCTGCACATGTAATAATGAGAAGCACTTTCTGTGGTGTAGGACCGTTAATGATGACTTGCAGAACGTATTCCCATTTCTAGATGAGCTGGTGTGCTGTTTACTCTTAATTGTGGTATGTTCTGCTGCCGTGTTCCAAGATGTCGAGGTTTGCTGTGCCACACGCCTAACTTCTATGCAACCTGTTGTACACGCATGCTTTCACATCTTTGCTCTCCCGGCGCTGTACGCCAAAACTTAGATCACAATTTAATGGTACTAGCTTAGTTTTACAGATATAAGTGTACAGAGATTTTGAATTAGTTTTGGTTCAAATAAACTATATGTGTAAAATAACAAGAGTTGTAAACTGATGCACTAATATTGTTTTAATGTAATCAATTGACGAAATGAGTAAAAAAATAATTAACAATTATGAAAAGATTTTGGAAGGATTGATTGAAATTATTAAAAGATTGAATTGTGTAAAAATCTTTAAAAAAAATTGAGATAAAGAATGTTAAATAAAAAAAATTCAACATACAATAACAGTAGAAACTTGAATAAACAAAGGATTAAATGTTCTAATGTCCCTGATTTGATCCTAAGGAATATTTGAAAGCATTGACAATATTCTCCTCTTAATTATATATATATTATTTTATTTGAATTTTATATATTATTACTTGGCACTTAAAGCACGTCTCCTCCTAAATTATTCAGATATGATAGTTACCAGATTCTAAGTAGGAAATTACTAATTATTTCTTGTTGTTAAGTTCACGCCCTGAAGTTAGGAGGCATCATCTACTGTAACTAACTTCAGTGTGTGACGTAAAGTTGAGTCAAAATTGCAATGTAAAAGTATTTTAAAAATTAACTTCCTGCTCTCGAACAAACCAGAATAATATAGCTGTTCAATTTGAGGCAGTGTCCGGTTCTAGGCCATTCTGTATCCTTCTATACGTTTTCACGAACTAAACATTCTAGTAAGTTCCATTGGACTGAGATATATCACGAATGGTGCAATCTCGGAAGACACTGTGGTGTCAGTCATTGTCACGGATGGACGTGTGCTTGGCGCTCGTGCAACATGGTCATTTTCTATCAAAGTATCAATGTTACTATCATTGAATAAAATAATATCAATTTTATCTGACGTTATTTATTTCTATCACAAAAAAGTGAAGCCCAATGTCGGAGAATAATAATAACTATTACGTAAGATAAACAATAGGCGCACAACGTGGACCCATAGCAATAGACTTCGAAACATAGTGCATAACAATTAGCGGCCAACGTGGAACCAGCTAATTACTAACATTACAATTGGCGTCCAGGTAAGGGGCCCGTTACGGGAGAGTTACAAATTGGCAGCACAACGAGGGCGTTACAATGTTCAATAAAAAAATTGACTAGTGATGAAATTTTAAGAATTCAAAATGATTGCTAAACAAAAATGATTAACATAATATGTGAAAAAATGTATACGTATTTATGAAGACATTTTAAATAAACACTAAATGATGAATCATATTGGAATTAGATTTTACCCCATTTACCCACTTTACACAAGTTAAGTGCATAATTAAGGTATGTCAAAAGCAGAAGCTAAATGGCATATTGAGTGTTCCATGTAAATTTAAATGTCATACTTTATATACAATAAATGTTGATAAAAAGTTATAATAATACAAAAGTGTAAATGTAAAAGTTAAGGAATAAAATATAAAAAATAACTATTAGGATTTATTTATAGTTAGGATATACTTTCTTAATTTAATGTGAGACAATGTGTGATTTCAAAATATTATTTTGATACGTAATACTGTCATTCTTGATGTCAATGTTGGCTGAAGAGCAGCTATTCAATTTAATTCGACAGGTTTCTTATTTAAATACCAACTTCAGGAATACTAAATGATAAAATAAAAAAGATTAGATTTAATAAAATATATAAGTTAAGTGAAATAAATTTGTAATGAAATTGGAGTATTAAAGATTTGATGAAATTAGATTAGTAATATAAACACTAAGCTAGAACAGTGCCTCAGGACGGTAAATAAAAAGTTTTTTTAAATTATTATTACTACTCAAAGGTAGTTTACTGAAAACTTATTTTTATACATTTTCTTCCAAGCTATAATACACAATATGATACATTTTTTTTGTGATTGTGTCGTACCATTTATTTTAAATTTAAAAACAGGGAAACCCACTAAGATTGTAAAAATGCCCACATACTAGCCTTTTTAATGATTGAATCTCCAGGGCAACAGGGGGTTTAGAAATTCCCAAATCATTTTTATATCTCCATGGCAATAGGAGTTTTTAAAACAAAAAAAACAAACAGATAAAATGAAGAAATACGTATTCAAGAAAATGTTTGATTATAATTTTAAGTCCCAAATTAATAAAAAAAAAAGAGAAGTGACAGAAAATGTGACGTCTGGTTTGATTTATCCGTGGGATGAGACGGGGATGGCTTGCGGCAAGCCCTTGTGCTATAAACTAAAGCAGCACTGACTTGAAATGCCGCAGGGCGATACTACCCGTAATTACAGGCGTGAGATCCTCTAAGTACGTCTCAGTGTCTGGCGACAACAAGGGAACAAGTAACACAAGAGAAGGGCTCCAAATTATCCCAGGGGTATCCTTATTCTAACGCGCATTTTCTAACTATAGGGTCTCGACCCCTTACTTTCAAAGTGACATTGATTGGAATAACATTATACTATAAGCTCCTATCCTAGGAATTAGAAACTTAATATCTAAGTATAAAAAATAGACACATACGTTAATTAGACGTTCCCAAGGATCAAAACAAGTTCCTTGGAGGGTGTGTGCTGTCCTCCATAACAGCTTGAAATGTATTTGTGTACCCCTGGAGATTACTACCATCAATGATGTTTGTGGATTTGGTCTTAACGTTAACGTCTCAGCCGTCCGGTATAAGGAGACAAGATAAAGAGGGTGGATATAAAAAATATCACCAGCACTCACATGGAGATACGATAGTGAAAACATTGGGAGAATAAACTATATCCCATTGCGGCAAGTAGGGGAAATGAACCCCAAACTGGTCGGCTACAGTATATGTACAAACTACAGTTCCGGATACTGTACTCATGTTTCGAGAATAATATATCCAAATTACGTTCTAAGAGTTGAGGTAAGAAGACAGCTTGATGCGTTTCTACAAAGAGATTGTTTGGTTCTAACCCCGATCTGTGAAGTGTTTGGTCGCATTATACGATGACATGAATTATCAGTAGATGCCAAGCGCATGTACCCGTTTAAAAAGGCGCACACCACGATTTATTACCCATCCTGACTGTAGGCCCTAACTATATTTTCACAAGGGCTAGGAAGAGTAGTTAGAATGTACCCTAACTATATTTCCACACAAAGGCTAGGAATGAGGTAGGTAGAATGTAAAAAAAAGTGTCCCCGCAGTTTTGTAGAAGAAGATTAGAAAACAAATTTTAAAGTAAAAAAAATTACACTCTGCCGAGATTAAAACCGCATTAGTAATACCACGAATCGAACAGAGGACTCTTACTTAGCTCATTAATAAGATGAGCTATAAATTGAGAATCTTTTTAACTTTTAACCTACACTTGATCTCTTTATACACTAAAGATTCTTATTCGTAAGTTCTATAATATAGAAACAACAGTGGGAATTTCTTGCCATTATTTAATGCACTTGTTGAAGTTCTATCTTACTATTTCAAGAAACACGTCTTGGGAAAACGAAAAAAACTCACGAAAACAAACTAAAACGACTACTGCACTGAAATAATTCTATTCGACGAGAAAAGCATTCAAAGTTAGTACCTGCCAAGACTGTGAGTTTTCCCAGGTTGGGTTCCAAATTGAAATGCCGTTCATAGCATAAATAACCATCTACACTTCTAATGTACTTTAGAAAAATATTTACAAAATGTTTTCATGTGATATTAAATAAATATTGTATCTCAGTTGTTTTTTATTTTGACTATTTGCAGTTTCTAATCCCAGTGCAATAAACTAATAAAATCCAACTATTGAATCACTAAAATAAGAACTGTTTATGTAGGGTAGCCAAACTGTCAGACAAAATTAATTGATCAAAAATCGGTCAAAATTGATATAATTCGTCAAATTAATGTGAGAGCTATAAAACAGAATATGATTTAGCTTATGAATACATGAGAAATGATTTGGTAAAGTTTTAAAGTGTCTGATAATGTTAACTCTATGCCTATAGGACACCAAGAAATATAATGATTGCGTTACAGAACAAACCAATAAAAACACACTAAAGCTATTTTGGGCAATGAATTTATAGATGATGAATACAAGCAAAAATCGTTTTTGTTTTTCTCATTTCTATTCGATAACACATTCCAAAATGGAATGTACTGGTAGCGCTTAAATTAATGAATTCAGTTAGGGACAAACTCGCTTTTATGGTCGAATGATCTAAAGCTGGTCGATCATGTAAGAAGACTACATCATCAATAAAAGTTGATCTTCGAGTCTTCTAAGCTTGCAAATATATCAAGTACTTTCAAATAATATGTGTGTGTGAACCAAATTACTTTGAGCGATCGAAATCAATAGAGCTACAAGAAATCTAAATAATTTAATATGAAAATATACATTTTATTTACTATATATTTTTTATATAAAGGTGTTGACATAAGTATTTGAGGAAAGAGTGAATTCAAAGAATAAATATAAGATAGATATTATATTGACAAAAAAAAAAGAAAAAAAAGAGGATTGTAGAAAAGATGGCTGACCGCGGGACCTTTGTTAAGTTTATAAGTCGATGGGGACCCAAAAAAGGTTACTGACCCTGGGCTAAAGCACCACTCTCGCAATATACTGGAGTGTCGATGACGGAAAGATAGGGGTTCAAATACTAGTTCGGTGTACCGAGAATAGTTTTCCTTAAATTATTTTTACTCTCGCTTCACGCAAATGCGGGAGCAATTACTACAAATTCAACCTTATTCATAGATATCACATTAGCGTAATAAGCCCAAACGGCTAATAAGAAACAGTGATATAAAAATATTAGGGGATATAGTTTTCTTATGAATATATGTTTAGCGACATTTACGCCATATCTGTTTTTGTAATCTTTGGGAGAGAGCGCAAAGAATCTTTTTTTTTCTTCTAAAAGTAGCTTTGTTTAAATCGTGGTTTTTTGTAGAAGGTAATAAATAAATGGTTGATACTAGCCGAGGTTGGATTTACCTTTTCTTACAAAGAAACCTTTAAGAGCCTTCCAGCATGGGAAAACACACACATGGTGTGAGCAGGCGCGGATTCAGGGGAGGATCGAAGGGTCAGTTGATCCCCCTGTGAAGGTTAGAAAATTAATATAAAAATCAAAATGAAAGTTCAAATTTTAGAAATAAAATAGGTACACCACGGCTAAATCATACAATTTGAAACACTACGGATTTTTTCCAGATATAATAATGCTGTGATATTATTCAGGTTGTCTATAGCTCCGTGGTCGAGCGCCTATCATCACTATACGGAATAGATACCGTTTAACCAGCTGTTGATTGCTCCGTGGTCGAGTACTAATTAAATTAGCATATGTATTAAATGAAAGAAAGAGAACTATTAATGGCTGTTGATTCACACACGGTTTATTCTAATGACATCTGTTAATTACTTATACATACTCTAATTAAATGTTTTATATCAATGCGCACTTGTGATATTAACGTAAATTATTGTATTCTGTGTTAGACTGCGACTGCGAAAGCCAGTGCTAGTGCATTTGTGAGTCCCTGACTGCGTTGATTGTGTGCGTGGTTGCCTTAAACATACGCACAAGCGGCTTATATATGGCATACCCCTTGCCTCTTGGTCCCTTCGTCAACAGTGTAAAAACTAACTAATAGAAAGAATCCTGGCGACATGTGTTGTGAAGGCTAGCTTCTTATTGGTATAGAGAATTGGCGTCTTCTGCCAAATACTACGGAGTTGTTCTTTTGACAGAAAAAAATTATATAAAAATATATATTTTAATGGTGTAATACTTTTCACATTATTTCTGAAAAGCGCGTGTTTCTGCATGGATGAATCATAAAAGGATACTCTACATATGTTACTTTAAAGAAAAATTACCTTCATTCATGACTTTTTATATATTTTAGAGGGATCCAAATCAATATCATTACAAATTGTTTTATTTTCTTACGCGCAAACATCTCTTAAGCCGCGTCCACACGTGCGTTATTCGTTCACGTTTATTCACTGTTCGATATGACTCACGCAAGTGCGGAAAAAATATTCGTCATTTTTTCGTGCATAGCGAGTAACGAACATTGTTCCCCATAGAGGTAAGTTACCACACATCAAAGAAGACTAATAATCACCAGAGAGCAGTTCATCCCCGAATACCGAAAATAGAGTATGTGTGAATAGCAGGAGTGGTGGAACTGTGGGGGACTCTACCTACTGGAAATAATTTACCACTCCATGGAATAAATACCCCCCTAGATATATTCCAAATCCTCTGATATTATCAAATATGAAGCTGAAATATGGCCTTAAATCAAACTCAAAATGACTTCTAAATTCATTATATTGTCAAAAATTTGCCAGAGAAGACCGATTCAAATAACTAATAGACTAGAAGCATCTAACTTGCAGAAAAAATTAGTGGAGGAAAGCTCTAAATAGCTTCCAAGGTCATCCAAATTTCAAAAATGTCTAGGGGAGGACAGCACCAAATAACCTAGTTCATGAAATTATTCAATTTTCAAAACTTTGTCGCTAGAAGACTACTTCTTCTAGAGGTATCTAATTATCGTACAAAATTAAGGTGACGAACACTTTAAATGGCTTATAAAAGAATCTATTTTTTTTATTAAACAAGACGAAAACTACTCATAGCTTTTAGAGTTAACAATATTTTTTTTAAATGTTATTGAGCCACTCCAAATAGTTTATAAAAAACTATTTGATTTAAAAGAAAATGGAGAGGATGACCACGGTTTAAAAGATACTTAAGTTCAAATATGAATGATAAACTATTAAATGGCTTTAAACAGAAATCTAGCATTGTAAGTAGCTATGTTATTTATAATTATAACCCCCCCCCCCCCCCCCCCCCCCCCACCTATGAAAAGATCTGTATTCGCCCTTGGGCTTGAGTTCAAGTGACACTTGCTAGGAATACCACCCTGTGGCGACAAGTAGGGCCTACTTCCCCCACTCGGCCGAGGGTACTTGCTCATGGAGGAGCTGGGATTGAAGCCCGCTTCATAGGTCAATTTCCGTAAGATGCGTTATACACGAGAGGCAACTTGGAAGCGAATATGCCTTGACTAAGTTGTCGAACAGGGCGAGACAATCGTGGCCGAGCCGAATCGTGTCGGTAGTTCAGTGTATCAAAGAGTAGGGAAATATCCTGACGAAAACACTTCAATAGACCCAACACAGATTTGAACTATGACCTACCCACCACCAACGAACCATGCTAGACGAGAATGTGAGGTGATATTTTGTATAAAAATAGTTTTTATTTTTTATTTTTAAAGCATAAAAAAGCATGGCTTCTCTACTAAATAGATGATTTTTTGGTCATATCGTACCTAAAAAACTAAATGCTTAGGCGGATTGATTTACAAAAAAAAACCTTTCCTTTATTCTTTTGATAGCATTATCAGAACCTTCCAAACATTGAGACAATAGCCGTTGTCTCGTAGTTTCAAAAACTTTTTTTATAATTCTTTTAAATTATTATTGTCATAAAAATAAAATGTGTGATTGTGTGTATGCAGACACAAGCGCTTCGAAATTAAGAAACGTTGAAAGCTGAAACTTGGCATATACACTTAGAACCTGAGGTTGTCTATCTCGGATGTATTTACATCTGTTTAAAGATTGACGCCTTAAAACACGTGAGCAACGTTACATTTTACATCAATATAATATAAGGTTTTAAATATAGTATTCATTTATTTTCTATCTAACTTGATCACCAATGGAAAATATCATATTCAAATCAAAAGATAAATCACAGAAAACCAAAACTATTCTTAATTCTAAAGATAAATTATCGTTGTATGTTTCGGTTTTTTCGTTATGTAGTAATACGCTAATGAGTTAAGGATGAGGAAGGTTGAATTTATATGAAATGCACCCACGTTTGCGTTTCTAGAGAGTGGGGAAACCATTTAAGGAAAAAACCTCAGTACATCCGACCGGAATTGAGCCACGATCTCCCGTCATCGGTAGTCTAGTCTATTACGAGAGTAGCGTCTTAGACCAACCGGCCACCGAAGCGTGTTAGTATGTGTTGTTAAAACAAAATTCCCCACATCTTGGTTCACATTATAGCTATACGCAATCACTAATTAAGCTAATGGATTAGGAATGAGGACTGTAAGTAAATGAGACCAAGTTTGCGTGAAGGGAAAGTGGGGAACCATTTATGAAATACAATTCTAAGTACACCCGAAAGGGATTCTAACACCGATCTCCCTGTGTCACCCACAATCCAGTCTAACACGAGAGCGACGCACTAGACCATGCAACCACCGATGCAGGTTTTAATATAGACCCTAAGTGAGATTCGTTTTCTACTCGGGCAACTTAAAGCACTTTCAGATAGTACTAAAGAGGGCACTAATGACCCCTATGTGTATGATGCACCAATAGCGTGGTAGTTGTCATAATATAGGCTACTATATGATTAGTATACACCTTAAAACTTATTCGCATACCCTCCTGGGTTTCAATATTACCCTGGTGTAAATTCCAGACGAGTAGAGAGACTTGTAGTGCAAAAAGAAAACAGTGTCATCGTCTACGTAGAGTAGTGTACTTATTATCAACCTATTTTAGACACTTATTTATCAATCTAAATCTTGTTTGTGGGGCACAGCCGGAATTCAAGCAAGTAATCTGTGTTGCTGACTTAAGGTGGGATGGAAGGTAAAAACATTTTTTCTGTTAAAATAAATAAAATATTGCTCCAGTACAAACATAGAGTTTAATTTTCTTCCCTTGATGACCTCAAAATTTAATGAATATCTGTCAAGGGTGTTCTGGAATTTAATAACAACGTTTTCTCTTCATTTAAAAAGTTTGTTAGATAATGCCAACATGCTCATGACAGATATCCAAGAACTGTTGATATCAACATGTGGAGAAAATTAAAACTCTATGACTGTACTGGAGCAATATTTTATTTATTTTAACAAAAAAATAAAGCTTTGCCATAAAAACTGGAAAAAAAAAAGCCATGGCCTTTTCTCGCGTCTTCTTTCATACCACCTTAAGAGTCTATGTTACGACGAGAAGGTAACTGACCTGTTGGGAGAGTTTGGTCATATCCACCGGCTTGATCCTCTTGAGGGCAGACAGCTGTTCCAGGCGCTCCCTTGCCTGTTGCTCCACGGCGATGACGAAGGCATCCTGCACGTTGCTGTTCTGTGCGAGGTCCACAGCTGAGGGCAAAAAAAGAAAAAGAAAAGCGTCAGCCGTATAATAATATTGCCAGTTGCTTGAGGACATCAACAAAGTACAGGACAGGGTCCAAGGCAAGATATAAGCAAGTGGACTGATAGAAAGCTACTACCAGTTCTCTGGGGACATTGCCAGTTGCTTGAGGACATCAACAAAGTACAGGACAGGGTCCAAGGCAAGATATAAGCAAGTGGACTGATAGAAAGCTACTACCAGTCCTCTGGGGACATTACCAGTTGCTTGAGGACATCAACAAAGTACAGGACAGGGTCCAGGGCACGATATAAGCAAGTGGACTGATAGAAAGCTACTACCAGTCCTCTGAGGACATTACCAGTTGCTTGAGGACATCAACAAAGTACAGGACAGGGTCCAGGGCACGATATAAGCAAGTGGACTGATAGAAAGCTACTACCAGTTCTCTGGGACATTGCCAGTTGCTTGAGGACATCAACAAAGTACAGGACAGGGTCCAAGGCAAGATATAAGCAAGTGGACTGATATAAAGCTACTACCAGTTCTCTGGGGACATTGCCAGTTGCTTGAGGACATCAACAAAGTACAGGACAGGGTCCAGGGCACGATATAAGCAAGTGGACTGATAGAAAGCTACTACCAGTTCTCTGGGACATTGCCAGTTGCTTGAGGACATCAACAAAGTACAGGACAGGGTCCAGGGCACGATATAAGCAAGTGGACTGATAGAAAGCTACTACCAGTTCTCTGGGGACATTGCCAGTTGCTTGAGGACATCAACAAAGTACAGGACAGGGTCCAGGGCAAGATATAAGCAAGTGGACTGATATAAAGATACTACCAGTTCTCTGGGACATTGCCAGTTGCTTGAGGACATCAACAAAGTACAGGACAGGGTCCAGGGCACGATATAAGCAAGTGGACTGATAGAAAGCTACTACCAGTTCTCTGGGACATTGCCAGTTGCTTGAGGACATCAACAAAGTACAGGACAGGGTCCAGGGCACGATATAAGCAAGTGGACTGATAGAAAGCTACTACCAGTTCTCTGGGACATTGCCAGTTGCTTGAGGACATCAACAAGTACAGGACAGGGTCCAGGGCAAGATATAAGCAAGTGGACTGATATAAAGCTACTACCAGTTCTCTGGGGACATTGCCAGTTGCTTGAGGACATCAACAAAGTACAGGACAGGGTCCAGGGCAAGATATAAGCAAGTGGACTGATATAAAGCTACTACCAGTTCTCTGGGGACATTGCCAGTTGCTTGAGGACATCAACAAAGTAGGCCTATAGGACAAGGTCCGGGGAAATATATAAGCCTGTGGACAGAAGAAAAGGTACCTTCAGTCCTGTGAGGATATCAATAAAGTATAGGACAGGGAAAACGTTGTATCTGTCTGGATAAAAATCTATGTACAGAATAGAAAATACCAACCCCCCATACCCTCCTAAAGAACAATGTCAATTTATTTAGAATATCCCCAGTTGTGTAACTATGGCAATAAAGGCTCAGACAAGGTATCTTATGCGTCAGGTATATGCTGCAGACAAACAAGAATATGGCTCTAGTCACCAGAGGAAATCAGAAGTTGCGTGAGTATATTATCCTTGTAAAGGAGGGAGAGAAGTCAAAGGTATCTTCGGGCAAAATTAATTCTGAAAATTTTATCATTAGGTCATACATAGTCTTGTAATTGAATATAAGCTAAAAGTACGTGTCAAATGAAAAAAAAAAACTCATGGAAAACCCCTCATTTTTGTAATGTTACATTTACAAAGAAAAAATGAATCACATATATATGTAAATTGTGATCTTTAGGAATTATACTTCGCGTGGTTCACAAATGAGAAACTATTGACACGATAATTAATGAAGTAGGACTACGTCAACAACTGTGGACCCATTAACAAAGAGTGATAATAAATGCTTAAAGTACACAACTGTAAGAGGTATTTCTGATGGCTTGTCTATATTGATCATTTAACAATGTAAATATTTCAAAAATTGACCGTCAATTATTAGTAACAATAACATTTAGTTCCAAACATTAGCATATAATTCCAAACACCACACACTATACTTTTAACTAGTTCAGTGGCGAGTAGACTTGTTACTGCATGTGTTAAAACCATTATTATGGCAACCCTCTTCGGTGGCCGCATGGTCTAATGCACTAATCTCGTGTTGGGCTAGACTACCGAAGATGGGGAGAGCGGGGTTTGATCCCGGTCGAGTGCACTGGGGGTGTTTTTTTTCCCCCTAAATGATTATACACTCTCCCTCCATGCAAATTCGGATGCACTTCCTCTAAATTAAGCCTTTCTCATCCTTAACCCATTAGTTTAATTAGTGCGTAGGCGTATAAACTAAACAGGTAGTAAGACGCAACCCAGAGGATTCTAGTTGCTGTTGATTGGTTCGGGGACTAGACAAATGAGGGGTGAGGGGTAAGAGACCGTCTTTTGTCTATAAAGGAAACTCAGATGTTGTTTCACTTGCGGAGTCTTAATGGTGAGAGCCAGGTATCATGTTGCTGATTGATAGTTTTGATCATTAGATCTCATTATAACGAGAGGGAAGCTCTCGTTCATTTAGAATATTGATTCTGACTTTGAAAGTTAAGACCAGTTGTACACGTAAATAACATTTAGGAGCCGTATACCATGCATCGACATGGGCGAGCAATATTGAAGGCAAGAGAACCTCCCGGGTTACGACTTCGAACCTACTTACTCTGGTATAGGCTGCTGACAAGACAGTCACGCTTATAACTAATCTCTTGTTATATTCTCTTTTCGTCTCTTTTTAAATAAACCCTCAAAAACCAGTTTCGATCTACTTATCCTAGTTACATCTTTCTCTTCCTCACGCTTTAGTTAATTTATCTATCTCGATCAACTCTGTGACATAGTCGGCTAGAAATCGTAAATTTACACCAACACTATTGCACGTGGACCATTTCTGATTAAATATTAAAATATTAAATTATATTTGAATAGAAAGTGCATTGAAAAGGCCGTTTTTGACCATTTTAGAATGGATTCACAGATAAGCATTGTATGCAAATCTTTATTCTGACATAATAGGGACATACTGTAGCTATATATATATATATAAAATAAAAGTCCTTACTAACTGACTGACTCATCAACGCCCAGCCCAAACCCTTGGACCTAGAAATCTGAAATTTTGCACAGAGGTTCCCTTTATGATGTAGACAAGTATAAGGCCGTATTTTATAAATTCACACGGAATAGGGAATAAAGAGGATTTATATTTCGCTTAAAGTTGCCTTATTTCCGTAACTATATTATTATAGGCTTTAGATTTGGCATGTAAGTAGGTAGGGCATAATTATAATCACTAATTATTATATTCAGGATTTTCCGAAATTCCATGGGATAGGTAAAGAGGATTTATATTTTTGCCTTATTTCTTATAGATCAACGCCGCACAAACCTTGACCTAGAAGCTGACATTTTGCACAGAGGTTCCCTTTATGATGTAGACAAGGAATAAGGCCGGATTTTTTGAAATTCCACGGGATAGGGATAAAGAGGATTTATATAATTTTTATACCACAATGGGTAAAGGGCAGCGTGGGGGGAGGGGGGGCTTGTATAATTTATTATACCATAATGGGTAATGGGCAGCGTGGGGGAAGTGGGGCTTGTATAATTCATTATACCACAGTGGGTCACGGCAAAGCCGTGCGGGACTGCTAGTTAATGATGAACTCTGTCGCTTTGTCCCCCATCATCCCCACGAAAAGTTTCGAATAATCATTCAAATACGAATACACTGCATACATTTTTGGAATATTGTAGGGGTTTTCTTTTATCTCTAACTCCCATGCCTAGCGTGAGCTGATTTGGGCTTGTTATTTTGAACGCTCTTCATAAGAGCAAATAATTTATGATAATTAATGTTTAGTCATCATTATGAATTTATTATTAGAGGTGATAAATCAATCTGTTTTTAAGGTATTTAGTTTAAAAAAATGAGTTTAATTCAGTTAATTAATTTGTTTTGTTATGCTATAATTTATTATTGTTAATTTGTGACATATAAGGGGTTTAACTCTTATTTTTATTATAATTGTTATTTTTATATAAATATTTTATAGGCTTTAAATTAGCCCATTTAATTAAAAATGTTATAATTATTAATTATTGTTTATGACTTTTACTAATTTTATTTTATAATAAAATAATTTTTTTAAATAATTTAATAAGTTTAGTAAAAATGTATATATATATTTTATTATTTGGTAGGTTTAATAAAAATAACTAGGCAAATATTAATTTATACTAGTCTTTATTCGCATGTTTAACAAAACACATGGTGACCTGGTGGTCTAGGGGTAAGGTGTCAGATTTCTGTGCTGGAGGTCCGGGGTTCAATCCCCGGTCTCGGCGCAGATTTAGATTTCTTTATATATTGTTATAATATATGAGCTTTTAGTAAGGGTCATAATATTTTAACTTAAAAATTTTATTTTGTATTCTACGTAAAAGTATGTGAGTTTTTAGTTAGCACCGTAATTTTTGCAAACTAAGACATTCTTATCCTACAAAAACCTAAATTTGAGTTAATTTTAAAAGCATCATATTTTTCTCCAATCAGCATGAATGATATATATGAGGGAGATATACAAGGGGTAAATTGACCATCTTTCTCTCACTTTTCTCCCTCTCACATAACCAACCCCATTAAACCATTCACGAGGGGCGACTCGTCCAAAAACTCCATTTCCACATCAAATGTTATGCTTGTCAGAACCAATGTGTGTTTTTAAAAAAAAGAAAGTGAAAAAAGGCACTCAGATAGGGAAAGCGTCGGCTGCCAAATCAAAGTCACGTTTCGCCGAACCCCCCCCCCCCCCCCCTTCCTTCCTAACGTTTCTGGAAGCCTGGGTGTTATTTCAAAAGAGATGTGCGGAAACTACGGCAGAGGTCCCGGGATCTTGGCTAGTCGCCAGCAGCAACCAGTGATGAATGAAATTAACATGTCTGCCGCTGCTAGAACACACACGCGCGCGCGCACGCGTGTTCGCGTCATGTGTTCCATTGCACACTGCGAGTTGGCTAAGTCGAGAAGGAATGCCATCAAACTTAATATATAATATTAGCACCGCATCTTACTACCCGTTCGGGTTATACGCTTTAAGTACTAATTACGCTAATGGATTAGAAATTGGGAAGGTTGAATTAGAGGAAGTGAACCCGCATTTGCGTGGAGGGAGAGTGGAAAACCATTTAGGAAAAACCACCCCCAGTTCACCCGACCGAGATTCGAACCTAGATCTCCCCGTCCTCAGCAGTAGAGCTCAACACGACAAGCGCGTTAGCCAACTACGCCACCGAGGCGGGTATCAAACTTAAATAAATAGATTGTTTTTATTCTTAGCTAAAATAAAACTGTGTGTTTTTATATGATTTAAATTGAAAAATGACACCTGGACACGGGAATTGAACTCGAGACCTTTGGCTTAGTACGTCGATGCTCTAACCACTGAGCTAACCAGGATCTGTTTGTTATCCGATAGCTTGTGATATTAATTGATCACACATTTGTAGCCGACGATTTTACACGTTCATCACAAAATCTGCCTTAAAATTTTGAGTGTAGAATGACGCTGGGCATGGGACAATTCTTGGATAGCTCAGTAATGAGAGCATCGGCGTGCTGAGTCAAAGGACCCGGGTTCAATTCTCGTGTCCACGTGTCTTTTCCAATTTAAATAATATATTTACATGCGGCTATAAACGTTATTAACATATATAAGCTAATAAATTCGATATTTAACCCATCATGTGTGGTTTTTTTAGATAAATATTTAACACAAAAGTTAGTAACGATTTAATTCAAGGGGAAGACATGAGAAGAATACGCCAGGAAAATAAAATAATTACTAGCGTGGAAAGAGGATGGGAAACCCCACAGTGAAGGTTTTATTCTCAGTCGGGCGTAATGGGTCCAGTTTTTTTTAATTATTTCTCGAAGTAAGTGCAAGTGAAATTCCTTTAAATGTATATGTGCATAAGTAAACCAACCCTAACGTCCCCTTATCATGCCATATGTATTAATTGGTCAGAGTGTCTTGGTTTCACTTCTTGGATGTTAAAGATAAAACGTTAATTCCGTTTTCGTTGCCTAGTGTCAAGAGGAATAAAGTACCCTTAGGTTTAACTAATTATATTTGTATTACATTTTGTAATAATATGAATATTTATCTTTTTAGTGCTAATGAACATTTAGTAGCTATTTAATGATTCACATATTTTGCACTGTAATGTTAATTTTTAGAAGTCAGTGTAGTACAATTTTGAAGCTTGTAAAAACTGTATATGGGGACTTTTAGTAGTAATTTGCCTAATGTATGATGTAATAAATAGATCGTTAGGATATATGGAATACATTTTCTAATTGATCGACATAATACACACTAAACAATATTTTTTACGTAAGTGATTCTTAGAATTTCTTCGAACTTTTTTTTTCTTTGTGAGGACATTTGTCGACCTCGGTGTTCTTGGGATGAAGTGTTCGCCTCAGAACCCGTTGTTCGTAGGTTCAAACCCAGCCGAGGTCAACGAATTTTACCTATGCGATAAAATGCGTAGCACAACTTCCTTCGGAGGGGAAGTAAAGCCGTCGGTCCTATATCGACTGTGGCATGTAAAATAACCCTGGAAGGTATATGAAAATACCCTTCCCGGCAAAATAGATAACCTCTTTCACTCTCGCTCATAGAAAATCTCGTGTGCTGATTAATTAGTCAGCTTAGAAAGTGCACGTTAAATATAAATATATGTATATATATGTATATATATATATGAATCATAACTGCCATACATATATATATATTATATATATATATATTTCTATAAACACATAATGAGCTACATTCAGTGTTGTAAAAGGTTAATGGTTTATGAGTTATGACGGCGGTTCCCGAACTTTTTTCGCTTGCGTATTCCTTGACAGCCCATTTGCATAAATTGTGCTTTTAATCTTAGAAAAATATTTAATTACTACAGTAATAATTTCTAATCTATTTGTTGCAACTTAAAATAAATTATGTATTAATGAGATTAAAAAACAATGTAATAATAAGATGGAATATATTTTTACATTCAAAAGCAAAAGTTACAATAAAAACTAACACATTTAATTTATTTATGAATAATTATTAACTATAATTCGAATATTTTAGTTTCGCGTACCTTCAAACTTCCTTGCACGTACCCCTGGCGGCATGCGTACTGTCTATAATAACCATTTATTACCCTCAATGCTGGATATTTGGAGGTTGGGGTTCGAATCCCTGCTGGATATGAGGTTTTCTTTTTCTTTCCAAAACAATTTTCCTCTAGTCCTTCACTAAAATTAGAGACACCCCCTCTAAATGTTATGTTAAGAATCCCTACCCCATTATTGTAACTACACTGATAGTTCGCAACAAATAAAAGTAGTTTTCTACTATAGACTGTTGTCATGTTTAATGTTTACTTATTTATTCAATGCCTGTAAAGGTAAACTGGAAGAACTAAGAAATCATTTCCTTCCACGCAAATGCGGGTATATTCCTATAAAATGCTTCCTTCCTCATCTATATCCGATTATAGTAGTTATATAGGCGTATAATCTGAACAGGAAGAAAGATGAAGTGATAAAAGGAACTGTCACTTTTTATATATAATATCAATTACCAATAAAATAGCACTAATAATAAATATAATGTTATTAATGTTGACCGCAAAAAGCTATGTTTATATTTTCTAAAAGGTATTTCCTATGAAAATTAGACTGTATAGTCCCAATTCTAGCACTAACTCAACACATAAACTATAGACCATAAAATGCATTTGTATTTGAGAGGAGTCGAACAAGAAACGTTTAGTTCACCTGACTGCGGTTCAGTGCTTACATTAAGTGTGAGGCATTTGGTTAGTAAAGTTGATTTTATGACATCAGTTGATTTAGCTTTGAATAAATGAGTTAACATTAGCTACACATTAGTGTTTATTACCATAAATATGTACTACAATCCTTTAAACTTGAATAGGTTTTACCATTGTGGAATAATACAGGGTCAGCTACCTAACTTACAGGGTAAGTATACGAAGGATTATTAATATTATTAATATTATTATTATCGCGTCTTACTACCCGTTCGGGTTATACGCACTTACGCTAATGTGTAATGGTAAGATAATTGTGAGATGAAATGGAGGACTTGCAGTTTAACGTGGAATCCGAACCACGGTGGAGGCCTGGCATTTCCCACATTCACAAGATAACTTGTCAGAGGTGAAGGAAGGGTTTGGAAATCAGATAAATATGTGCCGGGACCGAGGATTGAATCCCGGACCACCAGCACAGAAGTCCGACACCTTACCCCTAGACCGCCGGGTCACCTTATACCAAGGAGACATTAGAAATAACTTTATCTGAATTTTATGGGATCCAGTCCAAATCGGGTACTAATCTAAATTAGGGACAATCCGTGACTATGGGAATTTTTCTCCTTTGGGGATCCAAATATTGGATACATGCAAAATATTGTGGAAATAGCACATATATATTTACATTATGATATAGTATGAGGATTTTTTTTTTGTTACAACCTGTTTTAATAAATCCAAAATATTGGTTTGTTTGAGATTTGATGATCGCTTTCAAGCCCAATCGATTTAACTTTTTTTTTTTAACAACTGTAACACTATAGTAGTATATTTTGCAAGATATGAGTGTAATCGGAGCTTTTCAGTTAATATTAATACAGTTTATTGTTGTCAAAGGTGAGTTCCAAATACAATTTGGTTAGTCACAATTCAGATAAACGTGTTTATAGTGAAAACTTTACTTTTACACTATACTGGGATCACGATCAACTTATCGTTCACGAAACGTAACGTTCACTTAACGTAAATACACTAGTGTGTGATCAGGATTCGCGTAACGTAACTTAACAGCTCTATCAAAACAAAAACGGATTTGGACAGTTTTAAAACCAATTAATCACTTAGTTAAATCCAATCGCTTAAGGCTAATTAAGCTGCAAGCACTTGCAATAGAAGTTTACTAGATATACAAAATAAAGAGTAAGAAGAGTCTACATTGTTTTAGTTTTCATAAGGTGCGGACAAAATAACTGTAGCCAAAAAGTGGTCTGCAAGCCATAAATAAACAAATGCAGTACTACATAGCTGTTCCTCGCAACATGATTGGCTTGCTAGAACACGTAACAGCCTTCACTTAACGTTCACCTAAGGTAAAAACTTTCGCCTGGACAACTCTTACGTTAAGTTAACTGCATTGTGATGGCTTCCTTTTAAAAATATGAGGATAACCTTTACACCAGGTTACATGAACATTAAGTCAGCGTTACGTGATCCCGACATAATAGCTCTCAACTTTTCAAAGCAGTTCTGTGAAGGGTTGTTTAGCAGAAAGGGGCTACAATAGAATCTCTCTCGCTCGGAACAGGTGGGATGAGACATTCAGAGCAAAAATATATGCGATCAAAAGGAGAATAAAGACTGGCCCGAATCGCAGTAGCGTCCAAATCCAACCAATTGTTTTTTCTATGTATATGCTTCACGTCATTGCCTCCTAACAGTAGCACATGTGCCAATGTTACGAGATCACCATTTGTATGAAAAATTATAATCAATCATTGATCTTTTTCACACTTGAAGAGGACAAGAGAAAATAAAGAAAAGTCATTATATATAATATAATATATATATATATATATATATATAATATATATAAAAATCAGGAATCCCGAACGGGAAGTAAGCCACAAGGCTGACAACAAACAAACCAAAGTGTTAAAAAAGTAATTAACACACACACACATATATATGTGTGTGTGTGTGTGTGGTGTGTGTAAGCCTGTGGCTTACTTCCCGTTCTGGATATCTGATTATTTACACTAAAAGGATAGGTATGAGTAGGATAGAATGTAGAGGTAATGTACCCGCATTTTCGTGGATTGAGAGCGAGAAACGATTAAATCATTGTATGGTTTCAAATTCATCAAATCAATCTTTCTTTATATATATATATAATATATATATAATAATATATATATTACCTTAGATTAATAACATAGTGTAGGCTACTTTTTCTTAAATTAATTGCTGAACATGACTAGACTACTATAACAAAGCACTTGTTTTTTTTATTTGAGGGTTTAACATAAACTTTTGAACAACATCCTTACAGTTGGAATTGAACTAAGCTTTTTATCTTAACCTGTTAGTAAAACACGAAAAGAGACCACAGTTATTGTTCAGAGAGTGTATCTGTATATTATTGATCCGATCAGTCACACAATACATTTTCCTTGTCTATGCGCAGCTAACGTGTTTATATTACAACCATTTTAAACGCAAACTCATCCACGTACACAAATTACATCAACACAAAACAACATTAGCGAGGTTTTCATACAAACTAAATGTTAGTTTAATCATTACATTCCTAATAATTTTGTAAAATAGAATCCAATTGGTACAATTTCAAAAGTACTTGGTGAGAAAAGTGAACAAAAGCTTAAATAAATAATGTTATCAGAAAGCTGATCCATAGTGATAAAGAATTGAGTTGTTCAATTCCATTGTAATAATTTAGTTTTATCAATAATGTTTTAAGGTAATTTCTAAAGACATTATATTCGTCATACACAGGATAGTGTAGATAAACTACGCATTTTGATTTTTTTTTTATCAGTACCTGATTATACATATCAATCACTCGGTAGAAGACCAGGAAATTTCCAAACGCAACTAACTCTTTTGGCATAGGCTAAATAAATGCTACGGAACTCCGCAAGGACTTTCTCGCTCTATTGGTTAAAAATGAAGATATTTACTCAAAATTCGTAATATAATGTACACTAGCGAACCCGAAAACAAATTGCGCAATACAAAGGTAAAACATATTTTGACTCACGGTTTTAAATTTATAATTACCCCCTTCCCCTTCCCCATCACGAAAATCCAAGATTCGCCCCGTGTGTTGTACAACATTTTACCTACGAGGTTAAAGGAAAAACAACATCGACTTCTTGAAAGACTTATTTATTTGCTTACTCTATGACATTGCTTTTAAACTTAAGTAGTATCTCTGTACAACTAAAGCTCACAAAATTGTATTGATATATTTGCCAATATCTCAGAAATTATTAGTTTTATAAAAATATTTTCAAATAATTTTTTATTTTTAATAGTACTAAAATTTTACAATGATAAGTTATTTAGTATCTCAAATAGTTGCGGAGATATAGAAATTTTTACTTCTGTAAAGTACCCTAAAATTCATTTTCATGGGAAAATGTAAAGCCATTTTGTTTATAATCTTAATCAACGCCTAGATACGAATTTTAATTAAAATCATTATGGCCGATTTTGAGAAAATGGAATTTTTCTCTTTTCACACTTTAGTAAACTGCTCTTAATTTTAGGGTCAGACAGACAGCGTTGCAAAAACAACTTTTTAGGGTTAGGGGGGTCATCAAACGTTGACATCCATCAACATCTCGGGTTACATTTGTTTTACAGTCGTAATACTTTACCTTAAATTGTTGAAAAAGTTAAAAAATATATTATATATTTGCTTATAGCTTGAAAACTATTGGTTTTAATATATTTCAAGCAAAAGATGTTTATGATAAATAGATCTACATGTATGCAATGATAAGTAATTTCATATCTACAAGACTTATGGAGACTAATTAAAAATTAGAATTTACGAATCAGAACGGTACCGTTAAAGTCAATTTGACGAAAAATTGAGAGTAGCCATTTGGTTTGTAATATTGATCAAAGCCTAGAAATGAAATGTAATCAAAATTGTTAGAGCCAAATTTTGATAAAAATCGATCTTTTTTCTCTTTCCGCCCTTAGAGAACTACCCTTATTTTAGGGTCGGATATCCAATTCCCAAAATTTCTCGAGGTAACCTTATGAAAACCTAAATACCGAGTTTCAGTCCAATCGGTAAAACAGTTTAGGCTCTAGCCCGAGGTACAGACAGACGGCATTGCGAAAACCACTTTTTAGTGTTCGGGGGGTCATGAGACGTCGACATTCATCAAAATCTCGAGTTCGTTTTTTTTTTTACGATCACAATACTTTCCCTACCTGTCAGGTAGCGAGAAAGTATATATATACACATATATATAACATGAAAATTAACACTGGATATTTGTTTTTGGGGTAAAAACTCATTTATTGATAGTTTAGGCCTACTGATTACTGTATTTCAAAAGCTATAAATATTTTTTAAATGGCCATAACAATTTGATTCCAAAAGGGTATCTTGCAGTGACAAATAACAATGTTTCCTTGGTTTCGAGTAAAAATTCGATAAAAGACTGTTTGCTCATGGGTGATTTTTGAAAATTGGAATTATTTTGAAAATATCTATAACAATTTTTCTTAAAATGTATATCTAGAGAGTGTTTGACATGAACATGAAAAATTAAGCTTTAAACTTGTGTTTGGGGAGGATATTCGATTTTGGGTAGCTTACTGATAACTTTTTATTATCAATTTGACTAATTTAAAAATTGCTTTAGTGATTTGGTCCAAATAGGTATCAAGGGACTATTTTACATTATCAATAATAATGTATCTTTATTAATCTAAAATAGATTAATTTAATTTAATTTTTCGAAAATATTTAGAAAATTTGTATTTTTTGAAAAATAACCTTGAAAATTTAATTCAAAACGGGATTTTGGAAAAAGTAAATTTGTTTAAATTATATATCATAGAAGAGTATTACATGAAGAATAGCAACGTATACTTATTTTCCGATAAAAATTGATTCATAGGTAGTTAACACATGACGACTATATTTTTAATTAAAAATATTTCAAACATGGCTTTCGCTTTTTTGTTAAAATTGGATATCTAGGCAGTGTTTTATATTATAAATAGCAAGGGCGTAGAAAGGCCTGGGTCAGGGGAGAAAGGGGTCCGGATCAACCCCCTCCACCTTCCCTGGAATTTGATGTAGCTCCCATAGGAGGGTTCATATATACGTATACAAACTGTTAAAGGCTAAAAGTATAATACAATTTTCTAGAGGATCACCCCTAAAAAGATTATATTTCTACGCCCCTAGTGTTTTTCCAATGTTCATAAATCCAATGAATATTCTAGAAATTAAGTTGATGATAAAGTATCGACGTCTATAATAGCACTTTGAAATATCGTTTCTCTTGAATAAACAGCTCGTAGAAAATACTCGTCGATTCCAGAATGTAGAAATGACAAAAACAACAGTTTCGAAATCTATCACCGATATCCACAACTCCAGCCCACCACATTAATAATATTATCTAATGAGGTACTTGAAGAACAGGGTTAGATTTATTGCTGTGGCTTTTGTATCAACTCATAGTTGTGTAAACTAAACCAAGGTTTGTACCTCATTTCGTGTACTACGGCCCAGTCAATGTTTTTAACTAAACTCTCTTGAGTATTTTTAGGTATACAATCGACTTGTTGATTTTTAAAACTAGAAAAAAAAACTAAAACATAATAAACTAAAAGACATCCATTTCAAATTTGAAAATACCCTCCATTTCGTTAAGATTCCATGACTTACTTGACCACGACCGGTATTTACTACACCAAGTCATTATATATCATTAATTAAGATAGTGAATATTAATATATCACGCGAATAGCATTGATATGTTCATATTCTCTTTGTCATTGAAACATGGCTATTAGAGGCATGCGATGTACAACATTTTTAGGGCTACGTTTTCCTTGACCCCCCCACTCCTAGCCCCTTCCTTAGTAGGTTTTTGGTTCCAGCAACTCAAGTTACACGGACAATTTTCCAACGATTCGAACGGAATTAATACAATATAAATATCTCAAGGTTTTAAGTTTACACTTTAGTTTAATTCATCCTAAGGACCTTAGCACCAGATGAAACATTTCATTGAAACAATAACAGCCATTCCGGTTTCTTTCTCATATACACGTAACTAATAAAGCGCTTGGTGATTGAATGGGTGCAAAAGTGTCACTTACTGTGGATAAGCTATGTTAATTATTACCTCACAATCATAATCAAAGCCTTTTTGAAAACATCAGCTCCCCTGAGATTCAATGAATTGGAGTGTTTAGCGAGTATTTTTTCATCTCTAGATGTTTCCTCTCAAATTTGTATAGGATAGACCTTATAAACATATTTCTCTGTGGCAAACACTGCTCATATTTTACTATTTTATTTGTGTTATTTTATGGGTATTAATAATACCTAGCCTGCTTAGGTGGCAGCGTGGTCTAAAGCGCTACTCTCGTAGGCTGTTGACGGAGAGGTCGAGTATTTATCACGGCGTGTTACTCCTTGTTAAAATTATAGCCTACGCATACTCAGTCTAATGGGGTAAGGGTGAGGAAGGAAGCATTTTGTAAGTAATCTACCCTCATTTGCGTGGAGGGAGAGTGGGAAACAATTTCGGGAACATTACCCTTAGTAGACCCAACCGGGATTGAAACCCTGATATCCTCTTCTTCAGAAGGCTAATCTAATACGAGAGTGATGCTTTGGACCAATCGGCCACTGTATTGAGTGAGATCAAGGTTCAAATCCGATCGGATGTACTAAGGGTAGTTTTTACAAAATGGTTTTCCGCTCTCCTTCTCTCCATACAAATGCGGATGCACTTCCTCTAAATATAACCTTCCTAATCCCTAACCCCATTAGCGTAATTAGTATATAAAATGTAACACAAACAAGTAGTAAAACGCGGTGCTTATACTGTAAATAAATATATATATAGTGTTGTATATATATATGTATATATGTATACATATATATATGTATATTTATATTATATATATATATATAATATAAAATATATATAATACACACACATCTACCGAAGGTAATAAAGCTGCAGTTAGGGAAGATCTAGTAAGGCTTTATGAACTGCCAGAAAAATGTGTTTCAAATGGAGTATCGACTCTAAGTTGAATAAAAATTTTAAATGCTGTGTCCCAACCCATGCATTTTTATTTATACCGTACATTTACATTTTAAAATAATGGGGGGGGGGGGGAATGGCTTGAATAGTAATTATTTGTAACGGGATGTTAGTGTAATAGAATACCGCATCCGCCTAAAAAGAAGAATAAAGTCACTTTTATTTTTATCAAAAGTATATTTAACTGAAAGTAAAGTTCAAGCGCCAAGATCCCGTGTTGAAATTATAAGCGCCAGTCGAAACCTCTGGCACTACATTGCTAATGGTCCCTCAGACTATACAAATAGAGCGTGCATACCAAATGTCATAGAAAGGACTTGTAACTGACAGCTAGAAAAGCTACTTGATCTAGTTTCCAGTCAAGTGACCTGAAGCTGCCGCCTTTTATAAATACAGTAGGATCTAGTTAATTCGACAATGGTTAATTTTAAACCACCAGGATTCCCTATGAAATTCCTATTTTAATCAATGGTAGAAAAACAGCATTTAATTAGAATTTCAGAAGTAAATATTTAAATAATTTTAAGCCTATTCTTTGTTAAAGTTTATTAGTGTTTTTACTCATTTCAAACTTAACTTAACGATCTTGATTAAATAACACTTATATTCCAAGAACACGTCATAAATAATATAAAATAATATAATAATATAATAATAATATTAGCACCGCGTCTTACTACCCGTTCGAGTTGTACGCTAGCACGCGATATAAAGTTGACAAGTAAAGGAATAAAACTGAAAAATTCTGACAGGAGGTTAGAATATTTCCTAGACTTAATTTTTGAGGTTATTCATTTATTGTGTACCGGATGTCTGAATACTATAAAAATGATTATTTCGAATTTTGGATGTATATAACTTTTTTTAGATATCCCTTGTACTTCGAATTAAAAATGAACTATTTACTGTCAATATCTTTAAAATAAACAATAATTTATATATAAACATTTTCTCAAAATTGACCGCAAGAATCTATGTATTTTCTAAAAGGCCTTCTTAGTACCTGTTCGGGCTGTACTTATAAGTATACATTAACTCACTATGAGTAAGGATAGGAAGGTGTAATTTTAGAGGAAGTGTACACGCATTTGGGTGGAGATACGACCTCCATATTTGTGAGAGAAAAAAAAAAGAGGACATGTTGAAAAACTGGCTTATTTTCGTTTAAAATATAAAAGTGGTATGATTTTTATGGTATAGAAAAATTGAGAGGAAAAAATTAGTTATATGACCATAAAATAAGTATAAAGAGAACTCAAAACAAACACATCTCTTTGAATAATAGTTACATAACATGTGTTTAAATTAGTTACACAGTGACTAAGGCATTCATTAAACCGCCCCATTCATCATAATAGCTCCCGTACACCAAAATATTTACTGACTAGCAAATGTGTGCAAATAAAAGAAACTTGGCGCAAAATGAAAGAATAGTGTTTATGCGCTACCTATTAGAGTCTCGAGAAACTAGCTTGTGTGTAGCTTCTTTCACAATACCTTTCGGTTGTTGCCTATCTTCCGCGTTAAGTACCAGAAATTCACACGGTTACGCTCCTTTTAGACGAACCAATTATAAAACATAATCACTTAAAATATTATTATATTCATTGATTTGACTTTTATATTATTGGAAACATCGCTTGTTAAGAACCCTGACAATCTCACATTTGAAAAAAAATCCGCCCAGACTTATATTTTACATCTCAAAAAGAGGACATCTCCAAGAAAAGAGGACGTATGGTGTTAACCTGAATGAAAGGAGAGTGGAAAATCATTTAGGGTGCAAAGGTATCAAAAAGATTTTTTTTAAGGTCTTCTCAAATCTAGAGGCGAGGTTGAAGGATACTTATCATAAGTCCCACCTAGGATCGAACCTCAGACGCCTGTACCTGTAGCTTACCTCCTAAATGAAGAGGTTAGTGATGTTATTATGTGCCACGGACTGGCGTCTGGCGTAGCTTGCTTGCCTGAGTTTTCAAGGCTATTACCTTGAGCTTTCTGACAACCAACCATTCTTCTGCGCTTTATTTTGAACACAGCGCAGGCTTTTGTGAAGGACAAATATGTGCTGCCGCCTGCTACACGGTGTTTCGAAAACGTTAATACTCTCTACAGAAGTAGATGATTGGTTCCCAATATTGTTCATATCACGGACCCCCCCCCCGAAGTCATAATTCTTCGCGGCCCACCTAATCTCCCCACATCACCAGGTGCTGATACGCATGTTTCCTAAACACAAATACATACTATATGTAGGGCAAGAGAAATGTTTCCTAAACAACAATACTATATGTAGAGCAAGAGAAATGTAACTGCTGATACGCATGTTTCCTAAACAATAATACTATTGTCGTAAAGTCAAAGCAAAGAGAAATGTAACTGCTGATACGCATGTTTCCTAAACAATATAGTATCTGTAGAGCAAGAGAATTGTAACTGCTGATACGCATGTTTCCTAAACAACAATGTATCTAAAGCAATGATATTGTAACTGCTGATACATGTTTCCTAAAACAATATATATCTGTAGCGCAAGAGAATTGTAACTGCTGATACGCTGTTTCTAAACAATAATACTATCTGTAGAGCAAGAGAAATGTAACTGCTGATACGCATGTTTCCTAAACAATAATAGTATCTTAGAGCAAGAGAATGTAACTGCTGATACGCATGTTTCCTAAACAATAATAGTATCTGTAGAGCAAGAGAATTGTAACTGCTGATACACATGTTTCCTAAACAATAATACTATCTGTAAGCAAGAGAATTGTAACTGCTGATACCATGTTTCCTAAACAACAATGCTATATCTGTAAAGCAAGAGAAATGTAACTGCTGATACGCATGTTTCCTAAACAATAATAGTATCTTAAGCAAGAGAATTGTAACTGCTGATACACATGTTTCCTAAACAATAATACTATATGTAGAGAAGAGAATTGTAACTGCTGACGCATGTTTCCTAAACAGAATGCTATATTGTAGAGCAAGAGAATTGTAACTGCTGACACGCATGTTTCCTAAACAATAATAGTATATTAAAGCAAGAGAATTGTAACTGCTGAACGCATGTTTCCTAAACAATAATAGTATCTGTAGAGCAAGAGAAATGTAACTGCTGATACGCATGTTTCCTAAACAATAATAGTATCTGTAGAGCAAGAGAATTGTAACTGCTGATACACATGTTTCCTAAACAAAATACTATCTAAAGCAAGAGAATTGTAACTGCTGAACGCATGTTTCCTAAACAACAATGTTATCTGTAGAGCAAGAGAATTGTAACTGCTGATACGCATGTTTCCTAAACAACAATGCTATATCTGTAGAGCAAGAGAAATGTAACTGCTGATACGCATGTTTCCTAAACAATAATAGTATCTGTAGAGCAAGAGAAATGTAACTGCTGATACACATGTTTCCTAAACAATAATAGTATTCTAGAGCAAGAGAAATGTAACTGCTGATACGCGTGTTTCCTAAACAATAATAGTATCTGTAGAGCAAGAGAAATGTAACTGCTGATACACATGTTTCCTAAACAATAATACTATATGTATAGCCAGAAATTTGAAACTATTAGAAATGAGGTTTACGTGAAGATCATTATAGTAAGAGTTACCTTAGATGGTTAACTAGACTAAATATCATCTTTAAAGTAGTTGCAGGGCTTAATAATGGGAAACGTTGTCGTTCTCTTGATTTCAATAGGTAAATCTTCCCTATAATATGATACAAATTTCGTTACGCTGGTTAGTCGAGTTTGCCGTAGTTCCTACTCACCCCAGCACACCACCTTTCGACATAACTGAGCACGAGGAGATTTGGCAGCAATTAACCGAGAGAGAAGATAAAAGATCACCAAAAGACCTTTAATTTCTTCAGAGATAGTATTGGGTGTAGTCTACATGTTGGAAATAGCTATCCTAGCCGTTCAGTGGTTTACAAGGCAAGACCCACATTCCTGTCTTGTTTGGCCCGCGGGCGGACAGCGGGCCAGCTAGTTCTGAAGATATAAACGTAACGGTGTCTAGCTAGTTGTTCCGTTCTACCTATAAACAGAAATAAAACCGCCATCCATAATCAAACTCCTCATCCATTGAGTCGTACACATTGGAAGCATGTTGGATCAGCACCCAAGAACCTGAATAAAGGACCGGCTACATGGAGCCGCACCGCACCAGCGCGGACGAATCTTCGAGAGAACATTGTTCCAAACTTTTGCGGTGCGGACCGTGTAGCCACCTACCACAGGAAATAAATGTTCTGGAACTTCCGAACTTTGTTTTCTGAATTTTGCTACCCCCTAAGTACTGAAGGGATGGGCGAAACAGTGATTTTACGATATCGGTGATCACAGTGACCTTGATTATAAAAGAGCAGTGATTAAACCATGATTCACAGTGCTAGGCAGTCACTGTTGTGACAAATATTCAAGAGCTTGGGATTATTATGAGTATAAAATCGAACTAAACGCATTTACTGGGAAAATATTTAATTTAATCTGTAAGAATCAATTTTAAATATTCAAAAATCTGAAGCTATCCTGCGTTCCTTTCTATCCCAATTTAACCTAAGTGTGCCCTTTTTAAATCAACACAACACCCAGTCCCCAGGACATCAATTTGTCACTGTGATTAAAAGCTCTAATTTCATCTTTTATAAATTTTTAAGCCATGACTGGAGCTCTTAACTCAAGGATAAAAAGAAAAATGAGGCATACAAGCTACCGAAAGAGCATTAATAGGATTTAAGTAAGAAGAAACTTTTAGAAAATACAAACTTTTTTGATGTTACCAATGATAACATTTTAGTTTATTACTCACTTATACCATTAGGAATTAAGAAGTTCATTCCCCACTTACAAAAGTAAACCATCTATCCCTATCTTTAGCTCGTTCTATCCATTCCACCTCTTTACACCCTATATCTATACTGATCTACCTATATCCAGTCCACCTCATTAAACCCTATCTTTCTAAGGACCATTATAATGATATCCTCCTGAACAAAGTTCTAGATTTTCCCATTAGTGCTGCATATCCTGCCCACTGTAATCTGTGAGATTTGACTATCCTAACAATGTCTTGCGATAAGTACACAGTACAGGGTATGTAACTCATCATAATGCAACCTCCTTCAATGGTGAAAATGAACAGATCCAGACGTTCGCGTATGAATAGGAAACAGACCTAGTTTTTTTTCTAGTGTTCATATAAGTTTCCTACGATGGGAAATGGTGTCTGAGCTGTGCGTCATGAAGCTTCTGCCAGCCTCTTTCCGCACTGGCTAAAAATAAAACCCACTCTGCTCTGTATGGCTGGCAGTCAAACACAGTAAGGTAACGTCATCCTTGGGCAGACATCCAAGACACAACTTGTAGGTTACAGGACCAAGCCAGAAAACAATACACAACATTTTGTTGCGCACTAAAAATGTTCTGTAAACAAACATCCTCGATTTGTTGGCGTCGTGCCGTCATGGTCGGTTTCAACACATGCAGGTTGTGCTGTTGACGAAAAGGACACTAGCTCGATTCTTATCAACTCTAAGATTATTATTATTATATTATTAGCACCGCGTCTTACTACCTGTTCGGTTGTACGCACTTACGCTAATGTGTAATGGTAGGGTGATTGTGAGATGAAATGAAGGACCCACAGTTTAACGTGGAATCCGAACCACGGTGGAGGCCTGGCATTCCCCACATTCACAAGATGGCTTGTCAGAGGTGAAGGAAGGGTTTGGTAATCAGATAAATCTTGCCGGGACCAGAGGATTGAACCCCGGCCACCAGCACAGAAATCTGACATCTTACCCCTAGACCACCAGGTCACCTCAACTCTAAGATTGTCATCCATAAACCACGAAACGCCTTTTTTCTTACTTTTTATTAATATCCCACCCACTATCCTATGTAGCAAGTAACTTAAAACTTAGTTTAAACCCCTTCCCTTTCCAAACTTTTTTTTTACACCGCGTCTTACTAACCATTCGGGTTGTACACTTATGTACCATTTACGGTAATGTTTTTAGGAACTATGCAGATTATAATGAGAGGAAGTGCACATTAATTTGCGTGGAGGAAGAGTGAAAACCATTTTGGAAAAACCATCCTCTGTGCACCCAATCAAGATTCGAATCTCAATCTCCCCGTCATCTGAAATCTAGTCTACTGAGAGAATTGCGCCTTAGACCACGCAGCCACCGAAGCGGGTCCCACCCAACCTGTGTTAAGTAGCTTTTCACATCAAGAGCGAATGTAATTGTTTCATAGTAAATATATATTATAATCTATACATGCATGTGCTACATCACACGTATCCAAGTTTGTGAGATAAATAGCCGGTACTTATGAACCGTTGCACAGGGGACGCCCGTATGTACTAATAGTGCAAGTGTTTCGTGTCCCGGATGATATGAGGCCGTGGTGTGGAGACGCTAAACTTAACTTGAGGCTAACTAACCAAACCCTGGTGACCTTTAGGCTGATTCACTTGTATTCATAGCAGTCGGGAATAGAATCTGGGACCCCAAGGTTGGTAGCCTGATGCACTTACTAGTATACACGGGGTCGGTTCTTTCATAAGTTTATAGTTAGCTATCTATAAGTAAGTTATGTTTACTAACGTTGAAAACATGAACAATAATATTTTTTTAAATTGAAAGTATAAAATCTGTGTTATCTATCACTGATGTACTCACCCCCGACACCTCCTCTCCGCACCCCATGTAAAGCTTATGTAGACGTTAGAACTTAACACCTCCCCCCCTCTCAAAAGAATTACGTGGTTTATAGATAGCCCTCAAAGAAATATGTTTTAAATCTTCTTGTTCAGGTTAGTTGTGTATTTTGTATTTACACTAATGAGGTAGGTATGATTGACTGAGGGCGTGTACTTATATGTGTGTAGAAGGAACGTAGGAAACCATTTTAAGAAGTAAAAATACACCTTTGTACACTCAGTCGTGATTCGAACCTGGGCTTCACCCAGTTACTGGAAAACTTGACACCTTATGGTACGAGTCATGGTACAACACATTGATGACAAGTAGCTTATGATGGGCCAGTAGACCCTGGAACCGTCCACACGACGCTGGTTGAGGCGCCAGTCAAGTAAAATGGCGGCGGGGGAAGCCACTGACTCGACCAACTGGCTCAAAACCTACTCCTCTGGTAAGTCTTTCCCTATCCAGTCGCAACCTGTCCAAAGAGTCAGGCCAGTTCTGTCCCCACGACGCCAGTCAAACCTGCCTATCAAATTGCCTCGTGTGAACGTGCTATAAAGGGTATTTAGCATATGTTATCTGAACCAAATGCTACCAGCACACACCTTACAACTTATTTCTAGAACATGTACAAAGTTCTGTCTCTAGGACGTCAATTCATCTCAGGTATAGGTTAACCTATGATTTACCAATGATAAAAAGAAATGTCGGTCGTTCCCGAGAATCGAAGTCCGGCACTTTTAGCTCGGTAATGTGAAACGCTGCCGACCTAACTAAGCTATCGGACTGCTTGTATGTTTGCAAAAATAGAATCAGAAGCGAATTTACACTGTAGGCCCACTAGGCACGGGCGGCATATTTTTAATTACATTTTCTTTATCTTTATTATATATTTTTATTTTAATAATTACGTTTAAAAATTATTGACTAACGTTATTGAAATATTTCAAGTTAAAGTCAGAATGACAATATTTATTTTTAAATAACTGTACTTTGTAAAAATGACGTCACTCTCCCCTTCTTCATAATATTAACTCAAGTTACTGTAGGGAATGTACTGTATGTGCCTGATTTATCTTTAGTAGAAATCTTTTCTCGAATACTAAAACTTCGGTCCCCACCCCTCCCCCAACACCCTTTCCTCTGAAACTTTCTAAAGCTCTTACAAAAACGTATGTTGGGGGGAGGGAGGGGCAGCGCATATTACAACTGTGCCTAGGGGTGCAAAATTTTAAATCCGCCATTGTAAATAGAATTATAATAATAATATAATATATGTTGATGGTGCTATCTTAGCATGAGTATGTAAGTTGCTAGCCTTCGTTTCTTCTGAAAGGTAAGACGTACCTTGCTTCATTCCACTATGGTGTAACTTATAAGTTAGCGCAGTAATACTATCAGTTAAGATAATATTGCTGCCTTACAGGGCACAACTGAGAGTACATTCACGTATCATGTTTTTAAAATGGAAAATATTTCTTAAACTTTGCCCAGTCTATTTATTTTGGTCAAGTTTATCGATACAATATATTCAATAAATTTGTTGTTTTTTTAACCATTTTAATACAAGGGTATCAGTTTCGGTGGTCGAATGGTCTAAGTAAACTGTCACTCTTGCAAAAGACTGGCATGACAATGACAGAGTTCGAATCCAGGTAAAGCATAGTGAGTTTTTTTTTTTTCCTAAATGATTTTACACTTTCTCTCCCCGCATATTCGGATACACTTCCTTGACGTTAAACCTTCCTCATCCCCAAAACATTAGAGTAATTAAAAGACCCTACATATGTTAGAGCCCAAATGGGTAGTGAGACCAGGTGTAAAAAAAAAACTACAACTAGGGTAAGTATACAGCGTAATATAATGCGGTAGAATTGTAAAATAAAGTTGCACCAGCCTTCACGGGGATAAAAGATGGAAAACCGCAGTTTGTTGGCGGAATTGGGGGTGACTGGGGGGGGGGGGGGGGGGCGACATGCCGGAAGGAGGACATCATGCTTTGGTGGAGCCGACCAGAATTCGAAACGATTGAACCTCAAACTCCAAGGTCAGAGTCAGATCCATTACAGATATGTTTAACATGTCAAACCGGCTATTACAATCTGGGTTGTTTTATAGTAGGAGTATTGCAATAACTGCCATGCAAACAAGTAATTTAGTACGTTGTTTACACAAAACAACTTTACAACTTTGCATGCCATTAGAAGAAAACAAGAAGAAACTATTGAATGAAAAAAAACCTCATTGTTGTTATGATTAATAACAAATTTATTTTATTCAAGTAACTCATTAGACAACGTGGAATACTTATGGAAAGCTCGTTTGTTTGTGAATTTTGTGATAATTTCTATTCTAGTAAAATCTTTTAAAATTGCTGATTAAGTTGAAAAAATATATTTGAAAAATATTATCATATTGGGTCTCGAAACCCGGATCTTAAGACTTAATTCGCTAGTGTGTTTCAAAATTTGATTAGTCTTTGGGTCCCTAGTTGGTAAAACAGTGACGCGTTTAGACAACAGTCCGGAAATCGAGTTTATATAATGGCATCTATTTTTCAAGTATATAAGTTAAGTTGTTACTTTATTTTTGATGATGGATGAGAAATTTAATTATAAAAATTATGTTGACTTAATATGTTAAGTAAAATATATACTTTGATAGATACTTTGTATAGTTCTGAAGTCAAGTGTTTAATTTGTGTTAATGCTATTTCTATAAGGAAATGCAAGTTAATTGGCTGTGAGTAGATGTTTTATAACTGTTAGTATAAAAGGATTTTTATAAAGTAATTATAAATTTTAAACATTACTTTATTTACTTTATATTTACAGTTATTACAACAGTTTTCGAAATGGTGAAGAGACAATGTTTTTTTTACAACAGTATACTACACTCATTATTATAAGCACAAAACTAAATTTTTAATAAACAATACTTCCCGAAGTACTAGTTTTATCTAATTTTACCAATACAATCAAATAATACAGGGTGGTAAAATTAGCAACCATACATTTTATTACTCCTCATAGATTCCTTTTTAAATTCAAATTTAAAGTTTTTATGGTGTAAGTATCACTGCAACATAAAATACCGAATTTCTTCGATTCTAAGAAGCACATTTTTTCCCCATTTAAAGGTGTTTATAAACGAGGTGCGTCTAAGAATCTACGGCGTCTTAGAATCTATGGTGTTTAAGAAACTCAGTTCCTTTTCGACCAACGCTCTTGAGGGTTCAGAAGATAATATAATGTATGATAATAAAGATAAAGAAGGCTCAAAAGAATAAGACTCTGATATTGATTCAGAAGGAAGTGATAAATAACATACCTACTGATAAATAAAGTACTAGTGTTTTTAGTTGAAATTTAATTCTGTAAAACATTTTCTGAGATATCCGGTATTTTAGATTCAGAGCTTTTAGCACTTTAACCTCATTAAAAAAGGACTTTATGACCAACATTTTCAAAAAAAAGGGAATGTTAGGGACCACATTTTTGCACATAGAGAAAACAATTGAGAAACTCTGAAAAAAAATTATAGTAATTTATTTATTTTATGTATTTTCCTAGTTATTTGCTAGTTAAGAGAACATCTGAAATGCATGTCAGATAGGCTACAATATTGATAAGATAATTAAATGGAATAAAATAATACATATTTTCACTCTACAAGTTCTTTTAACTACATACTATTATAATTTTGAATTGTTGTGATACTGATACTCACACAAGTGCAATAAATTGTATTTAGTGTGACACATTTCGAAAACAAAGCTTCATCATAAACAGTTATATGACTTGTGTTTTAATTTTTTAAGTAAAAAAAATGGATGTGTATGGCTTACCATTAAGTCCTTATTTTCATAAAATCTCATACCAAAAAGTACAATTTGTTGATTTTTGTTAATTTCATTTATTATTTATATTATTATTTATATTATTATTTTATTATTAAATAAATAAGTTGGCCCTATAGTATAACACATTTTAGAGAAACTCCTGGATGGGAAATGGCTTACTGGTAAATTTTTATTTTATTCCAATAAACTTTCGCTTGGTAACAAATAGGAATATTCTTTATAAAATACTAGTATTCGATTACAGATTAACATAAATATGATTTAGTATTGTCTAACTTAATGAAAGTAACAATGACCAAAAATATAACAGATTTTAGATATTGGACAATAATTAACATTAAAACTTGTAGCAGTTTTAAATTTACTAATAAAGTGAACTAAGACAATGAGGAGCACAAATTATATTTAAATGTCCACTCAGTTTACTTCATCGGGGGCAATTATTTAAATAAAATGGCACCACAATTCATTATATTCAAACATTAATATACTCAAACAGGACATGTTCAGATGTCAGATGAATTTGTAAGAAAGGAAAATTAATAAATGCTAAGCAATTTACCTCAACTTTTTTTTTTTAAACGATTTCAACTTTTGTAAACGTTTATAGTATTTTTCATCGGTTTACTAGTGATTTTTATTAATAAAAAGGGACTTAGGAACCAACATGTCAAAAAAGGGACTTTTAGGGGCCAATTTTAGAAAAAGGGACTTAGAGATCACCCCTAAAAGCCATGTAGATTTTTTTTCTCTTAGAATCTAACCTTTTTTATCCGTTGGTGGTATTGAAAAATTAAGGTCCGTCTTACAATCAAAGAAATACGGTAATAGTAGCATAATGACCACTTAAAAATGAGGAGTTGTACCTGAATATAGATACAATTTGTTGAATTCACAAATAAACAAAGTGTGTGTGTAGTAGACTCGTATAGTGACTTTTTTTACCACCTATGGTTGTGATGCAATATCTTGGTTTTCGACAGCGAGGTCATTCTTCTATAAGTCATTCAGTTCAGTTAGTCCAGTTGCATGCACACGCTACAGTTAGAGTAACAAACCTGTAGATTGCCCTAGTTCCATCATCTTATTCAACAGTTGTTCATCGTGGATCTTCGTTTCGTTTGACTCCCTCATCCCTATAGCAGCCTCCTCCTCCAACTCTTCGCTGTCCAGACCAGAAGACGACACTCGGACACCTTCCTCCTCGCCACTGTCTCCTGAATATTCCTCGTCCTCGATGTCAGAACCACTGGAAGATTCCAGCACGGAGATGTGCTCGTCAAATCGACCCTCTTCTTCAAAACCTTCCTGTGGGCGGCTTTATCAAGGTCACGGCGTTTGGAGTTGGGGCTGTCGATCTCCTCAGAGGAAGAATCACCCCCTGGAACGAGCAGAAACCTTTCCGTGTCTCGCAAACTCCTCCCTTGGGCCTCGTCTTCAGACGCCAATTCACCATACTCAACCTCTTCAGTGACGACGTCTTGCGGTTGGTCAGCAGTGAGTACGTCGGCTCCTCACAGAGCCACTCGTCCTCCTCTGTGGAGTTCTGCCTCTGCGTGGAGGAGTCCTCGTTCTCTGTGGAGTCTAACTTCTCGGTAGAAGAATCTTTATCGTCGGTCGAAGATTGCCTTTCAGAGGAGGACGTACTGTCGCTATCATTTTCATCCTCGCTGGAATTGGGGCTTTCACTGCTTAAATAGTTGTTTGTTTGAGGAGGCAGTTCGTTTATAAACTCTTCTTCGTTTGATGGGTCGTTCGGAAAAGGATCTTGTACATAAAATGTTTCTCCAGTTTCAAAATTTACTTCTTTGGGATGTTCTATGACGATTCTTGGAATAGGATAATGTGTCCCTCTACTGTTCCGCTGTGTGGATATACATTGTTTTTCTAATAATGGTGTGCTTTGTTCTGTTTCTATTTCTTCAAGAGTCATGTGAGTTCGCGATGTTTCACAGCTGCCATCGTGTTCGGAAGATCCTATGTTTGATCACCTTCTTCATCCTGTTCTTCGGTTTCTGGGGGCTCCTCAATAATAGGCAAATTTTCGTACTCGTCCCACGACGTCGACTGTTTCAATTCATTAAAAACCACCGGGTTCTCACTATTAATCATATTCAAAAGAGTCTCCTTGAATTCCTTCATCACTTTCTCCTTGCGATCGGTACTCTCAACCTCCAAATTACAAGAGAGTTTATCAAATATACAACATATTTTGTCCTGAATTATTTCTACATCTTTATCAGTGGTAATCAACGCGTCATCAATATTCTCCCAGGAACACACGCATGGTGGCGTGACAAATTTCTCGCAGCCGGAAAAACGGTTGTTTTTAAAATTCCCGTCCACGTTCCAATCAGGAAACCCGCCGGTATCGTAGTGGTCGAATAGTTGAGATGATTCGTCATAGTCTTGGTCATAATGGATACCTTCGGTCAAAAGATCATCAACTCTTGACTTGAGATGCTCCAGGTGTCCCACTGGTGAGGGTGCAAGTCAGTTTTATACCTAAAGTTAATAGAACAGTTACCTCTGGTCTCAAGACTGTCACAAAATCCATCCGAGTCTAAGTTTAACTTCTGTTTGTCACTGTTATTTAGCGCTAGGTCAGGATTCTCCCGCAGACAGTCACTGTAGTAGTAAGGACACCTGTTGGATCTTGGTTCATTATTGAGAGTGTTCTCAGAGTACGGACTCTTGAGATCCGACGCAGAGCAGGTGTTTTCGTCGACCTCCTCTTCATCTATGAAGGAGAAGGCCTGCTCGACGATGCTCTCAGGGGTCCACTGCTGGTTGTTGACGTATATGGCATCCTGGTGGTTGTTGTTGGTGAAGTCATGGAGCTCTCGGTAGGTCCCCCTCACGGATTCCTCCAGGTCGGACGGTACGTTAGGGAGGAAGGCGACGCCCTCAGGGAACTTGCGCTTGAGACGCGGGGTGAGGGCGTTGGACGCCTGATGGTCAGAAGGGATGTAACAATAGTCATTGTCTGGCTCGCAGTACTTGCCGCGCTTGTTCTTCTTCGCGCAACCACACAGAAGACTCATTGTTCACAGCCTCTCATTCATCCTTAACACGACAGTTCTTAGCAAGGAAGACGTCACTCGCAAAACACTAGAGCTATAGCCGTAATAAATAAATTCACAATTATATATTTATATTTATACTTTCATCGAGCTCACAAAAACAACGTTGGTTTAAAAAAAAATAGCAAGATTGTTTTGATATGAATACCGGTACTATATTTTAGTTAGTATGTTTAATTACAAACTAAAAATAAATAAAAGTATATTTATAAAACTAAGAAATACACTCTCCATCAAGAACCTACATCAAAAGGAATTTAAAAAGAAAATCAAAGCTGGCATTCTCTCAAATATTTAAAACAACGAAAATCAAAACAAATATGGACGTTGAAATTTATGGTAAGCTTCCACAATTGAAAAGTTTTAAATACAGGCTACTTTTAATTTTATTTGACAAACATAGTTTTTTATTTGAACTTAAGTGAATTAAAGTTTATAATAATGCAAATGTTAAGAGATATTAACAGTGCTAGTGTGGTTATTAGTTAGTAGTGCCGGGAAACATCTCTCACGCGACACGCCCTGATGGACGGCACTAGGGCTGAGTATCCCCGGACATAAAGCAATCCCGCACGGTCCACACGCACTCTCGTACTGATCCTGTCTCCGCCCAAAACCGCCCATCTCCCCGCCCCGAAAGTGTTATTTTTACGTCCGGTCCATCCTGAACTAGAGACAGTCAGTTTGTTTGCAGCCAGAGAAAAGTTGGAAGCGCTTCACCACCAGAAATAGACCAAAAAGCACCCTCCTCTCCTCCCCCCTTCCCCCTCAACTAGTTTAATAGATGTTAGACTCAGGGATGGCCCCTAGTTATTACGTCTGACGGTGGTATTATATGACAGGGCCTTACAGGGGGCGCGGGGGAGGGGGCTCAACTACCCCCATTCTCCTCCCAAAATATTATTAATAATGTATTTTTTTCTATTCCTCCTCAATACTTATGCGAGTAAATTAAGTCTTAAAAAATTCACAACACTGCTTCAACTTCTTATTTTGTTTCATACATTTTTAAAAATTAATTCAAGAAGATTTCGATGACACATTTTTGTTTCCATCTCCAATTTGGGGGACTTCACACCAAAGCTACCACAGGTAGGAACCAAAAGTACATCTCTGTGTACGACCCTCGAACGATACATATCCCAGTGTATGGGAGATTGCTGTTTTATCAGGCAAACTACGTTATCATGCCAGTTTTCAGAAATGTAACACGTGCATGTTAGCAACACATGGAACCTTCTTATTCAAGGGTACCTCGAGACACTAGAATACAAAATATACCTACATAATGTATTCAACAAAGAGTGGAAGACGGGACCTTCTAACATTTATAGCAGCGCACTAGCAATTTTATTTACGATAAAGTTATAAAACTGTTCATCATGTGTAAAAATAAAATAATAAAAAAGAGCAACGTGTCTCACTATTGGTTTGTGTTACACTCACATTTATTAACTACACTAATGTATTAGGAATGAGGATTGTTTCATTTCGATAAGGTGTACCCGCATTTACGTGGAGGTAGAATGGAAAACCATTTAGTAAAAACCACTACCGGTGCACCGGACCGGTATTTGAACCCTGATCTTAGGGGTGTGCAAACGATGCGGTAAAGGCTTTATTATCTCGATTCGTGGTGAACTACCTACCGTGAGGTATTAATTATATCAGAGATTATTTCAGAGTGACTATTAAAATACCTCCCTTTATCTAATATTCTGGCCCTGAAATACTGGCTTTGAACACCGGAACTGAAGCATTAGTTCTGGAACAGAGGTTCTAAAACATTGGTTCTGGAACTGGATTTTAAACACTGGCTCTAAAACACTGGTTCCGACACAGTGGTTCTGAAACATTGGCTCTGGAACATTGGCTCTGAAACATTATTCTGAAACACTGTTCTAAACATTGGTTCCGACACAATGGTTCAGAAAATGGCTCTGGAACACTGCCTGAAACACTGGCTCTGAAACATTATTTCTGAAACACTGGTTCTAAAACATTGGTTCCGACACAATGGTTCTGAAACATTGGCTCTGGAACACTGGCCCTGAAACACTGGCTCTGAAACATTATTTCTGAAACACTGGTTCTAAAACATTGGTTCCGACACAATGGTTCTGAAACATTGGCTCTGGAACACTGGCTCTGAAACATTATTTCTGAAACACTGGTTTTTAAAACATTGGTTCCGACACAATGGTTCTGAAACATTGGCTCTGGAACACTGGCCTGAAACCTGGCTCTGAAACATTATTTCTGAAACACTGGTTCTGGAACATTGGCTCAGAAACACTGGCTATGAAACATTTACTTTGAAACGCTTAGTGTGTGTATATATATATATTTATATATAACTTTTTTAAACAACTACCATGCAATTTTAGATACATGCATTACAAGTTTTTCTCTTAAAAATGTTAAAATTGCCTGCATTAAAAAGTGAGAGAAAAGCGAAATCCGGGGTTTGGCATTTTCCATTGAGTTAATCGCATGTAAACTTTGTAAGGAAAGTATTTAGACCACTTAAGATCTGGAGTTCAATATAACGGCAGGAACCTTAGTCGTTAATCCTAAATTCCATATAAATGTTGGACAGGAACATCTATGGAGAGCCAGAAAGTTTCTACTAAGAAACTAATGTAAGAAAAAGAGTCAACATACTTTTTGCACGGAGCGTACAAGTGATTTCTCTGGCAAGATATGTTATTTTCACTTGGCGAGTCACTTCAGAACAGAGTTCACCCAACTGTGGTTTCTGGAGATTAGTGGGAGAAATAATAAGTCATATTTCCGCACAACCTGGTTCTTTATCTAACGTTTCATTGAAAATAACTGCCCTGTATTTTATAATTAGACTCTTAAGTTATATTTCAATCTAGTTTTTAAATTAAGTGAACGTGAAAGGATGTAAGTATAAGATTCATTATCAAAGCTGTATTTTCACTTTAATGTAGCCATTATGAACCATCAAAATTACTAAGAATTATACATTTCTAAATCCTCACTTAATAAATTTTAGGGGACCTGGTGGTCTAGGGGTAAGGTGTCAGACTTCTGTGCTGGCGGCCGGGGTTCGATCCTCGGTCCCGGCACAGATTTATCTGATTACCAAACCCTTCCTACACCTCTGACAAGACATCTTGTGAATGTGTGGAATGCCAGGTCGCCACCGTGGTTCGGATTCCACGTTAAACTGTAGGTCCTTCATTTCATCTCACTATCACCCTACCATTATACATTAGCGTAAGTGTGTATAACCCGAACGGTTAGTAAGACGCGGTGCTAATAATAAATAATAATAAATTTTACTTTATTACACCATGCTTTAGTACCCATCCGGATATACGTATAGTCAAAATAATGGGGATAAGGATAGCGTAAAGATGGTGTCAATTTAGAAGTAAAGTACCCGCATTTACGTGGATGAAAAACGAAAACCCATTTGAGTAAATCCTGACGGGGTTTGAACCTCTTCCTCCGAGACACCCACAAACAACACTAGACGAGCCTGACGTCCAGTTCACGGGCCTGCCGATACAATTGCGTTCCTTCTCGACGAAAACAGGAGGAATAATACTCGTCACAGCAACCTTACATACAGTAGCCCCATGGCTTCTTTAGTGCTGACTGACAGTTCACAGCTGACTTCTGACAGTCAACATTTAGGTATAAACCTAAGTTTTGACTGTAAGAAGTGACAGCTGCTAAACACATGTTTTTGCAGATCATTTGGTTTCGGTGTAGGGATACATAATTTGGTCTGGTAATTTTTCAAAGCCGTCAGATGTCTGCTGTGAGCTGTCAGTCAGCACCAAAGAAGCCATGGGGCTACTGTAGTTATCTAAATTTCAGAATGTCTTTTTACGACAGAACCAGAGTCGTAAATGTGGTTCTACAAGGGAAGTTAGGAGGTTGTAAGAGTGTGTCTAATTAGGTGAGGTGATGAAGGAATGTGGATGGTCGAGTGTTGCGTGGAGGGTCCACCGAGTCTGTGAAGGAGCTATAGTCGACAAACTTCTCCAGACAGTTCATAAAGCTACTATAGGGATAGGGAACACACCAGTATAAAAGAGTGGCAGTCCACAAAGTCACTAGCTTTATTTTTATTCGCTCAAGACCAATCATAAAATAAATGATAAGGCACATCGAACAGAATTTCTCCCGCTTTTATCTTAAAAATAAACATTTACTAAAAACTCGTAAGATTTGTGAAACTAAATAATAGGTCTATACATTGTTGTAGAAACACAACACCAAAGATTATAAATCGCTTCACAAGAAAGGTAGTTTTTCTTTGTTAAAAATTCGTTTTATAATATTTAGATACAATTGGAGTCAAATTTTATTCCCTCAAAACAGTTAAATGTTTGTTTTTTACGAATCCTAAAATAACATTTCTCATCGAATTAGAATTTTTTTTTTTAATTGTCCGGCAACACAATAGTGTTTTGTATTAATAAAGCTATTCTATATAAATTCACTTGGTAAAAATTCTAGTTCTATAAAAAGAAACAAGAGGCGTACCCTTTTGATTTTGCCAAGTATTCAATTATATTTTCGTTATGATCCCAGGAATATTTCATCGTAAAGTGATAGAGAATGCTTCGTTATCCGATTATAAAGTAGTGTACGTTTGAGAATAGATAAATGCGAAAATCACACATACAAATTAAAATTCATCGCAGCTGACCTTTCACCTTTGGCTCTCTAGAGGGAATTAAATTTTAATATAAACATCAATATTGATGAAGCTTTTCAAACGAAGTAAAATATTTGTGTTTGTGTGTGTGTGTATGTGTGTAAATAAAAAAAAACTGGCTTCAAATAAAGGAGTTGTGATCGTTGAATACCTCTCGTCGAATCGGGCCGTTGTGCGTGTTGTTTTTAATAAAACTTAACTCAACTTGAATCGAAACTGATATATATATATATAGGTATTGAGGGTACCACGAGAAAGCCCTAAAAAAGTTTAATGATATTTCACGAATACTTAATTAAACCCATTATTTTAAAATATAAATATAAAGCGTGATATTAGTATTTTTACAGTATCAGCAATAAATTAAGTGCATACTATGTATACATTAGTAGTTCTGTAAACAGTAGACTTCACGACTTCCACTTTTGATTTTACTATCGTTACTACAATATTAAAATGTATCTGTGAATATCAAGCTTAAATATCTCTTATAATTTTTTCTTGGACTTGGGAACTTGATCAAGTAAGACAGAAAACAAATTAATATTATAGTCAAAAGTACATGTTATGAATAGAGAATAGGCTTTGTTCTCACGGTTTAAGACGTATGTTTTAAAATATATGTGAATTATTTTTTTTATGCCAAGGTACTCGATCGATTGTTTGGAATTAACAAATTAAATACACTGTATATGAGCTGTTAAAATATTATTTAACCAACTTCGGTGGTCTCATGGCCTAAGACATCTCTCTAGCTTTAGACTAAACTGCCTATGATGTGGAGATCGTGGTTCGAACCCATTCGGGTGTACTGAGGGTAGTTTTTCCTAAATGGTTTCCTACTCTATATCTCTATGTCAATGCGGGTACATTTCCTCTAATTTAATTCTTGCCCATCCCTATCCCAATGGCGTATTTAGTTCCTAGGCGTATAACCCGAACGGGTATTAAGACGAGGTGCTAAAACATTAAATTAATAACATCTGAGATCCTGGGGGGTGAATCTGACGACAAGATACCGACGCAACGCACCACATGGTTCATTTAACTACTTGAGGAGAGCATAGACGGCCAGGAATACCCGCCCGATGGTAAATACATCGTCAAGAGCGTCTGTTGCCGCTACAGACCCGCCGAGGCTTTTATTTATTGGTGGAGGCTATAAATAATCCGGGGGGTCGTTAACGTTTAAACTTTTCAATTTCGAAAATCGTTCGTTCTCAGCCATCATCCGTTAAACGACACAAGCATATTGTAGCTTCAGGAGTGATTCATCGCTCCAATTTGAAGTGGAAACTTTGGCACTTTAACGAGGGTTACCCCGCGTTCCCAAGACAAGGACGAGAAGGAGATATAGAGGGTGATGCGAGAGACTGCTGTTCCATCCTAACTGGCTGTGTTGTCGATTGTTAAATCGCCATATTGTTTCCACCATCTCCCTCAAGGTGAGAGGGAAGGGCACGCGAATAAAGGTCAGTATTCAACAGTTTTTATAACTAAACACCTTGTTTTAGCCTGTATGAACAAAATACAGTAAAACCCTGCTAGACCTAATAACGGTTATCCGAAATTCAAAATAATCCCAAAAACATCTTTGGAAAATGGGGGTTAGAGGTGTCAAACTCAAAGTTAAAAGATAATTGTAAGAAACAATGATAATAAATGCTTTATATTTAGATGGTTTAGTCAACACAATATGTTTTCCTGTAAATCAATCTAAATTTTACGAAACTCTTTTAACTGTGATTAAAAATCTATGAATTATACTCGGCCTCCTCGTAGACCTTTCGGTATTATCCCGATTAATTTGAATTTTCGTTAATCTGGGCAAGCTTCAGTCCTAATTAGCTCAGACTGACGAGGTTCTATGTTATATTGCTCCAAAAGATAGCATTAGTTTAGTTTAGTTTTAAACTTATAGCTGTGTCAATAAATCTTGAATCTTTATCATTGGTCATCGCAAAATTTGACCAAAACATTTTCTTTCATTTAAAAAGTGCCTATTCATGCGTCACTGTGTTCAAGACGAATATTAAAAAACTGTTGGATTATACATACATACCCCATCTAATCACTCCGTTCCCTCAAGGGTAGAGCAAGAGACTGTGCACATAGCTTATAAAACAACACTCCTTAATCCATCCTCACCAACTTTGCCTATCCTTGCACATTCCCTTCGCTTCAACAACATCCATACACCAAGTCATAAATGCTATTTTATTCTTAAAACTCTTAATATTTCTATTTTTCACAAATTCGACTACTACATTTAGCCACATCTTAAATGGCTTACCCCTTCCTTTTGATCCAAACACACTACCTTAATATATTTGCTTCATCCCTTGATACACACTGTTCCTCTCAACATTTCCAAATCAACGTAACACGCTTTTTTCACAGTGACACGTTGAATTTCCTCTCAAAACGCACCCCTTAAGTTTTTCTACAAACATTTTTAGACATCTCATTTCCAAACGAATTCAGCTTGTTCTTGTGTTTCTCCTGACAAACTCATGCATTACATCTATAAATCAATATTAGCGTTAACATACTTTTAAAAACTGCTATCTTTGCTTCTTTCGATATTACAATAGATATTAATCGCTAGGGGAGCCGTATGGTTACAATAATTGGGAAAAAACATTGTAATTCTCTCGTTTTTGTGTGGTCACTTTCCCCTCAAATATAAGCTAAGTCTCGCAACGTTAGTTAATCAAGGTTGCCAGTAAGTAATTCCTTACTACTCCAGCACACCACCTTCCGACATAACTGAAAGATAGGAAATTTGACAACAGTTAAATGAGAAAGAGCTCTATAAGACCCGCAGTTCCCTCCGAAATAATAATGGGTGTACTTTATTCTTTGCAATAGTCCACATACATCCAACTACTATCTGAGATGTATTCAACCATATGTCAATTTCACCATCTTTTCTTCCATGTTTATAGAATATACTATCCAGACATACACACCCATTCAATTGTTCTGTTTTCTAGTTATACAAAGCTGACACTCATGTAATGATCCGTCCTTATCTAAAACTATTACCTCAGTTTTGGAGATATTTATACCAAGATCCATTCTGCCCCTCGCCACAGTCATACGATTTAATGCATTCTGCAAGTCATTTTCCCTGATCGCCATTAATACGGCAACATCTGAATATAGCAGCACTCTCACATTCATGTAGTCCATTTCTAGGCCACCGCGTCCTCACTACAACCCTCATTCACTTATCCATGAATATATTAAACAGCCATGGAGACATAACACAACCTTGTTCAGTGCCAAACCATTAGCTCAAAGCTCTATCTACTCTGACGTACGCTTTACTTCTATCATACGCCGCCATAATTACATTTACTAACCATGCATCTATACCATACCACTCAGAACATTCCATAACACACTCCTTTTCACCCGATCGTACGCTCTCTCCACATTAATGAATGCACAATACACTTTCTTCCTTACTGCCATACATTTCTCAACCAGTATATAATTAATTATTGTAATATGTAGAAAAGTAAACTAAACGCTTATACTGAAAAAATATATTGTATTTAATTTGGCAAAAAAAAATATTTTTTTTATGAAAACTGTAAAAATACTGGCCTTTACGCTCGTTCACTTCCCTTCCATGATTATTGGTATAAATGTGTTTATATTACTATTTACATATGTCTCGTATTCACTCGTCCGGGATATCTTCGTCTAGCTGTACTAATGAGTAGGAATGAAGATAAAGTTTAAAGGAAATGTACCCGTATTTGTGTGGATGCAGAATGTAAGCCATCCGGGTCTAGACTCAAGCCCAGATTTTCCCGTCACCAGATGAAACTGACGTTATTCCACGTGCCAACCTGTGCAGATGTAAAGTTCTACACCTTATTCTCATCTTAAACCCTTATATTATCAGTGTCCTCTTAAGATATTTTTTTCCAGCTGGCTGGTTTGTTAAGTATCCGGTCGGGGGAAGTGTGATACTTTGCAATATCTGATGATTTTTGCAACAATCATCGATTTTAACCTCGCAATTAGTAAAAAATCAACCGGACCTGTTCAAAAACCCGGGGGGAAAACATTATTACTTTGTGTATAATTTATTCAAGTTGGGGATGTAAGGGACGCGAGAAAAGGTAAGTGTTTTTTTTCAGTTTTCATATCAAAACTTTTTTTTGTCAAAATAAGTAAAATATTGTTTCAGTACAAGCATAGAGTTTAATTTTCTTCACTTGGGGATATTAACAGTTGTTGGATATCTGTCAAAGGTGTCCTGAAATTTAATGACAACTTTTTGTCTTCATTTAAAAAGTTGGTCATCTAATGCCGCTATGGTCACGACAGATATTCAACAACCACGTGAATAAAATAACACTCTTTTGTAGTGAAGCAATAGCCCATTTCATTTAGTTTAACCAAAAAATGTTTTCCTTTAAAACTGCAAAAACACTCACCATTTCTCGCGTTGCATATATTTCTACTCAAAGGAAAAATAAAATAAAGGAAAGCTAAGCGATACAGGGTGTTTCCAATATATATGCAAAATAGCTCATAAGGCAACTTTAAGGAATCGAGTAGTTGAAAAGGTTAAACATAGGATTAGAATCGCTTGTATGGAAATTAAAAGGTACTTATAATTTATATTTATTATTATTTTTTATTATTTAGCACCGCGTCTTACTACCCGTTCGGGTTATACGCTTAAGTACTAATTACATTAATGGATTAGGAATTGGGAAGGTTGAGTTAAAGGAAGTGAACCCACATTTGCGTGGAGGGAGAGTGGAAAACCATTTAGGAACCTCCCCCCCCCCCCCAGTTCACCCGACCGAGATTCGAACCTCGATCTCCCCGTCCTCAGCATTCGGGCTCAACACGACAAGCGCGTTAGCCAACTACGCCACCGAGTAGGGTCATATAATTTTTTATATTGATTGATTCAATCAAAAAAGTTTTTTAAATAAATACAATGTGTATAACATTGAAGCATCAAACTTTGGTGGAAAGCCCTTATTGGAAAATAGAATGTGGATGGATGGGAAAAAAACAAACAAAAAAAACGTTATTATTTGATGACTCAAATTTAGCTTATAACCAGTCTCGCAATTAAGATAAATTAGATATGGGAAGAAGTGGAGGAATTAAATTAAACGTAAAGTGAATTGAAAACTAAACATCAATAGAACTTTGCTTACCAGCTGTGTGAATTACAATTAAATAACCAAAATGTATTAAAACTAAATTTTTAAAATTCAGATTAATAATTAAAGCAGTGGCCCACCAACAAGACCTGTGCAAGTGGGGTGTCAACAATGCGCATTCACACAGAGGGTGAAACTTTCGAGGGCTGGGAAATATTGTGTCCAAACTGTATCATGATATCGAGAGGAAACATTCACAGAAACATTATTTCCATTTTGAAGTAACCAGTTGCCCGTTAAAATATGAAGAGGAGTCAGTAGAATCCACTGTAGATTCACACTGTTATTCCTTATTTCCATTAGAATATCCTCTCCACTGCCATGATTCTCTTTCAATTTGATGACCTCTCGTCGTACATCCACACCTCAAGTTATTATTATTAGCACCACGTCTTACTACCCGTTCGGGTTATACGCTCTTACGCTAATATGTAATGGTAGGGTGATTGTGAGATGAAATGGAGGACCTACAGTTTAACGTGGAATCCGAACCACGGTGGCAGCCTGGCACTCCCCACATTCACAAGATATCTTGTCAGAGGCGAAGGAAGGGTTTGGTAATCAGATAAATTTGTGCCGGAACCGAGGATTGAACACACCTCAAGTTAATAGAGATGGTTTTACCATACTTTCAGTTGTTTGATTTTGAATAAAAATAAAGTGTAGACTATATTTTTTTAATGTAAGAGTACATAAGGTTATATAGCATGTGATAATTATCTGGAGCAGGATATAAAATAAATGGTACGACACTATGTATAGGTATTTTATTAGTTATCATGTAAACTAAACGATAGTAGGCTTATAAATTTTGAACACAACTGTTGTAGCTGTTTTTTTTTAATCTAACTTTTCACAAATCAGTCATCAATTTAGTTATTATAAAATTATTAGGTTTTATAAAAACAAATACTGTACTAAATATACAAAATTATGTAGTTGTAAATAACCTTATCAGATATTAATGATCGGCCAAATAATTAGAACCATTTTTTAAAAATATTTTTTAATTAAAAAGGTAGTCTAATAACTAACCTAAAACAATTTTTTTCCCGTAAATCAAGTATATAGTTTTATTTTTCATGTCAAACACTCCTTAAATATACCTTTAAACCAAATCGTTAGAGCTATTTTTGATATAATTAGAATTTTCAAAAATCACTTGTCAGTAAACTACTCTTAAATAAATTTTGATTCAATAACCAAGTATATAATATATATATTATAATATTATAATATTATATTATATTATACTCGTATAGCTATACAGTGTTATTTGGGAAGTAAAACACTTCCTATACATCCATTTTTACCCAATTTTCAAGTACACATTGCTATTTGGGAGGTAAAACACTCCCTATAGGCCTACATCCATTTTAAACACAATCGTTATAGCCATTTTAGAAAAATCTAGAATAAAACAAAATCACTCAATAGTAAGCTACCCTTAATACAAGGGCTAGGGTCAAAATCCAAATAAATGTCCTACGGTATAACCACATAATATCTAAGTATGTATATAGTTTTGAATAACATCCATCCAACCGTTTTGGATTCGTGGCCAGGGAGAGACATATAGACATAAATGAGGACAGACATATAGACATGATTACAATACTTTCTCTTTAGATAAGAAAGTAAAATGGTAGTCCTAACTATTTTATATATACAGTAGTGTTAACATGCGAGTCCGATGGGCAAAGAGGCGATGGAAAGAATGCAAGCTAGAAAAGGACTCAACATTTGCAAAGGGCAGCAGAGACTGTAGCCATGAATGCCAATTATAACACATTCACAACAAACTATAGCCTGACAACTTAACTATACCCATTTTTCAATAAACTATTCCCTACCTCTCATAAAAATGTTAATGATTAAGTTTATATTAGATGAATAAATTGTTCAAGATACTCTGATGCGTAATGTATTCTAGCTGTGACATAAACATGTAGATATATCTAAATGTCAGTCGGAATTAAGCCTTTATAACCTGTTTGTAAAAGTAAAACTAAAGTGGTGGGCTAAAGTACAGTTTATGTGTGCATTTGTTTGAACTAAGCGATTCCTGACAGAAAAAAAGGGTCATAATAGCCTCATTATCACATCTCGTCCTAGAGAAATGAACGAAAAGCTTTGTTTATGAAAAATAATAGTTCATAAAAATGTGTTTATGAGAGCGGTTTTAGTAAGCATTACTAATTTTCTGGATTAGATTATACTTTAGAAGTGAATGCATGACACCTGTCACATAGTTCATATTTAGTACCAATATGCGGGAACACTAACGTCACAATATTCTAGAATAAAACAAATTTAATGTGATGCAGGGAGAAATTTAATGCACCACTTCCCATGATGATGGCTTTTATTGCAGTACTAAAAATACAACGCGTAGAAAAACTGTGGCAATGAGGACAGCCACTAAGGTTTAAAACATTGTTTCCGTACTTAATTCAGTATATGTCGACTATACCGTGTTAGCAACCAGCAACTAAAAGCAAAACGAGTAGTTATGATACAAATTTAAGTGTATAATTTTTATTTATTTATTTATTTGTGGTATTTAACGTGCATTCTCTGAATCGACTGATTATATAAGCACACGAGAATTTTAATGAGCGAGAGCGAAAGGAATTCTTACAAACTTTCCACGGTTATTTTAAAAGCAACAGTCGACACGGGACCAAGGGCTCTACTTCCCTTTCGAAGGAAGCTGTGCAACGGATTTTTATCGCTCAAGAAAAATTCATCGACCCGGGCTGGGCTTGAATCCATAGACATCGGGTCTTGAGGCGAGCACTTTACTCCAAGACCACCGAGGTCAATTTTTTTTTTAATAAGATGTTTAAGTACGGAAGTATTCCCATAAGAGGTAGGTAGGCCTACTAGTAGTAGTATATTATAAAAGTGAACCGTTAGGTTCCAGTGTTTCAAACAAAAGTAGAACAAAATGTCTTTAGTTTTGAAAAAAAAAGTTATTAAATGTAATTTATAAACACGATCATGATTTAAAACATATTCCGGATTGTTTCAAATATACAATAAACTTTTAATATACACCTTCGTGTAACATTTTCTAAAACACATGTTATTTTTGTTAATATAATTAACTATCCTAATAACAAGGCTGAAAACAGTGAACATGTTTCTGTACAGTACATCGTATAGGCTATACAGTATAGTGTTTCTGTGTACAGTACATCGTACAGGCTATACAGTATAGTGTTTTCTGTCCAGTAACATTGTATAGGCTATACACTATAGTGTTTCTGTACAGTGCATCGTACAGGCTATACACTATAGTGTTTCCTTGGCCGGGAGGAGAGCGGAAAGTTAGTAAAAGAGAAAGCTTAAATACTATTATAAAAAATGTGGAAGATACAAGTCTTTCATTGGTTCAAATTCAAACTTTGTGACAAATTGCAGGAAGGCTGGCAGCATTGAAAGGCTTAACCGAGGTTAATAAGGTGCTAGAAATGATAGTAGAACAAACAGGGGAGGAGGAAAATAATAATTACAATACAATGTGTTGTGATCCCGATTTTTACATCATTCGATTCACAAATATCCATACCTCAGCAAACGGGGCGTAACCCTTAAAGGGGCTGGATCTGGCTAGCACTTCCTTTCTTTCTAATATTTGTTAAAATCCTGTACACTTTCTCCCAAATATCATTCATCTACTTAAATCTTTTACAACCTTCCTTAATCTTTGATAACAATAAATTTAACACGATAAAACAGGATAATTATCAATACAAATTAATCCTATATGATAAACTCTTAAAACAGTCAGTTATATTATACGCAAGTGATTTTATTACTCGTATGTATATTATATATCATGAAAGAAACAAGTCACAACTTATCTTCAATTAATAGATAAAAAAACGCGTGTAGCAACTGCGCACAAACTAACAAAAGCACTGTTTTTGGAGGAGCCATACAGCAACTTGTCGTACAGTATTGCGTAGCAGATTGTATTTAAAACCAGTAAAGGCGCCTAGAATGAGTGAATATTGTTTATAAAGGGTATTTGATGACCTATGTTTGCATTAATCATAATTGTTGATTACGCTTGGCATTGAATAAATTAAGAAGTGGTAAATTAGGCTTTCATTGCCTTGAAATATTAACTATATTCCTGTAAATATGCAAAGAGCAAGCACTTTTTGTTTTAAATTTTAACCTGATTATATTACTGTGTCAGTACTAGATATCACTAACTTCAATCCGCCATAGACTCGACTAAGAAAATAGATTAAATGGAAGTGAACCTGAATTACAATAAAGATGGAGAATAGGAACCAACAAAGAAAGCAAGATTCATGTACAACCAGTCGGGGATTGAACTCGAGCCTCGAAAGTCAGTGTCTGCTAAACTAAACGTAAGGCTACTTACCTGAATATTCTCTGACATTAAAATATCTTTACAACACTTCTAATAAAATAATTCGAAATTACAAAATGGGACAATTATTTGGCTATCTTCATAAGATGATGCCTAATTTAATTAAATGTTACTCGCTTCGGTGGCCGCATGGTGTAACGCGCTAGTCTCACATTAGACTAAATTGCCGATGACGGAGAGATCAAGGTTCGAATCTTGGTCGGATGTATACTGAGAATGGTTTTTCCAAGATGGTTTCGGTGAGCTGGCGGTATAAGGGTAAGGTGTCAGGCTTCTATGCTGGGGTCCGGGGCTCAATCCTCGGTCCCGGCACAGATTTATCTGATTACCGAACCCTTCCTTCACCTCTGACAAGGCGTGTATTAATCACAAATTGTGAATGTGGGGAATGACAGGCCTCCACCGTGGTTCGGATCCCACGTTAAACTGTAGGTCCTCCATTTCATCTCACAACCACCCTACCATTACACAATAGCGTAAGTGCATGTAACCCAAACGGGTAGTAAGACGCGGTGATAATAATAGTAATAATTAAAATTTACTCTTTCGAATGAACCTTTCAGTTTAATTTAAGCATTTAAAAATGTGTCACGAGTTTAAATAAGCTTTTTTTTTACTGAACAATAATGAGTAAGGTGAAGTCTAAGGAAAAATCCAACATCGGTCTGGAGAGAGAACAAAAAATTACGGAAGGTGGGGGGGGGGAGAGAGAGAGATAAAATGTATTTATTGTTCCCGCTCTGGTCATCAGGAACGTTAGCGTTTAGCCGTTTAGCTATAGTTCTCCGTAAATAAAAAGCTTACAAGATCCCAATAGTACAGTGCAGTTAGTTGGTGATTATTTATTTACCCTTGTGCGAGGGCAGTATATAGGTAATAGTAACCTTGAAGCGGTTCATAACGTGCCAATATATAGTGAAATATTGATGGTTGACCTTGAGTGGTGAGATGGCGCATTTTAGCAGCACACAGCGTCTTTCCAAGAGGGATGTCCCCGTTTCACCGGAATACGACCACACTCAAGAGAGGTATGATTGTTGTAGGTATGTTCTTATCGTTTAATTATTTAGAACTGAGTCTTACTACCCGAATGGGTTATATGCAGATGTAATAATTACGTAGTCTGTTTGTAGTTAGTAGGGTTGAATTTAGATAAAATGTACCCACTTTTTGTGTGGACGTAGTGTAAAATCATTTAGGAAAAACCACACTCAATACACCCGAACAAGTCCAACACTTAACTCGGTCGGTGGCGTGTCTGTTACTGAGTTAAGGGTCATGGGTTCAAATACCGTCATGACTGAAAGCTTTATCATTGGTGAAATGTGTGTTTACCCTTTCATAGTAATTAATTAACAGTCAAGGGCTGGATTTGTGTCCGTTCTAGAATTAAGTTAGTTTATAAGTCATGTGTTGATATAATCAGTCGGATCAGAAAGTGCACGTTAAATATCTTAAAAAAACACCCGAACGGGATTTGAACCACGATCTCCCCGTCATCGGCAATCCAATTTAATGCGAGTGACTCCTTATACCATGCGGCCACCGAAGCGGGTTCTGTTCTTAGAGGTGATAAGGTTCCGAACAAGGATTTTTAAAAACCTACCTGCCCAAATATTAATTAATCTTAGCGAGTCTTGCATCGACTCTCAGCAAAAGAAGAAAAAAACAAGTGGTGGTTATGAATTGATGGTCAGAGGAGTGGTTGTTGTGTCTCTTCTAAAAATGATAAAGTTTGTAAGTCATTGGTTCATAAAGTTCCACGTCAAATAACCTCGAGATCATATCGGTGGATAGATAGGACAAAGGCTTCAATTTAATTTTCATTCATTTGAGGTGCTTAACGTGCACTTTCTGTCTTTTTGAACCGACTGATTATATCGGCACAAGACTTACAAACTGACTTAAGTCAATACAGACATAACATCCAGTCTCCCGGACGTTAATTCATCACTTTGAAGGGGTAAACCCACATTTCACCAATTTTTTTTTATGGACATGCCAGGAATCAAACCCAGGACCCTTATCTCAGTACGATACCAACAATTTAAGATGTATGGCCAAAGGCGTCAAGCTCGCTCAGCTTGATTTATCTCTGACGGAAAGTTGAGGTTCTAATTTGAGTCGCCTGAGGGTGATTTTTCATCAATTATGTATAATTTTATCTCCATGCAAATGCTGGTACATTTCTTTAACATAGCCGTACTAATTTTTGACTCATTTGTAATTTAATCCCGGTTTACCTGAATGGGTAACATATGACGCGGTGGAGATAAAAATTAATACAAAAATGTAAGGTATTTGTGCATATACATGTTTGAACACAAATAAATTAAAAAGTGTTCGTATTTATTTACTAAACATTGTCATCTGAATTGGTAATAGACTGTATGATATTTGAAAATGTAACCCAGCACATCTCGCGGTGCCAGATTATGTGTGGCCAGACTCAAGCTGAACATAGTGTACAGGTGTAGCCACGAGTATTGTTCTGACCAGGGTGACACGTCTAACTCTCTCACACACACACATGTAATACACACACAGGGACTGGTCTCGAAGCTACGTTGGGTGCGGTCCCCTCATCACTCTTTTTTTATTGCTCTCTTTGTTTTTTCAAGTTCAACTCAGATAAGTTGAGAGTGGAGAGTTAAAACACGTCTCTTTTCTGCTCGACCCTCGGAAAGAGAAGTATTGTGATCGTAAAAAAATCAAACTCAAGATTTTGATAAATGCAAAGGTTTCATGACCCCCTGAAAGTCGAATGGGGTTTTCATAAGGTTTCCCCCGAGGAGTTCTTAGAATTAGATGTATAACCCTGAAATTAAGGGTAGGTTATGGAGGGCAAAAAAAGAGAAAAAAAATCGAATTTATCAAAATCTGCTTTAAAAAATGGGGTATTAAAATAAAACAAATCTTTTGGATGAGAGTGAAAAGAAATCGCCAAGAATGTAGTAAGATTACTCCAAAATATCCAAATAATTGTCATATTTGAATTTTTTAAGTGATGGTTTGATAAATTGTGGGAGGATTAGAAATTTTAAAACTAAATTTTTATTTTTCTATGTAAGTATTTTTGAAATTGGCGAGAGGGAGGTGGCGGATGCGAGTTTAAAAATTTCCTAAATCTACATAAGAAAAACTACTTATTACTGTGCTAGTAAGATTTAAATTTGTCAGGCAGGTATAAGAGCCACCTCAAACACACTGAAAACAATTTAAATTTCAAAATGAAGAATAGGAACCAAGAGGGGCCTCCTCACCAAAAATTTCCAAACTTGATTCTTTAAAATAGGGGGCTCTAAATTTCACACTCTATTATAAAAACCAAACTTTGTGTGATAGACAATTGAAATAATATAGGTAAATGCAGGGACCAATATATTATAATAACAGTCATTGTTTTCATTTATATGTCATTTGTTAAACTATGATCCTCTTTTCCACCCATTTTGTTTGCTCACAATGTTGGTTTTAATTCTCTTATGATCGCTTTTTGGCAGAGTATAGAATATTTTCAGAGCATATTCCTATTTTAAGATGCTGTTTTAGTTAACCTGCCTATTTTTAACGTTTAGTCACATAATTTAAACCAATTAAGGATTAAAAAATTTTGCTACTATTGGGTTTGATTAATAATTCTATTTTTTTTAATCTTCTTATAGATCGGCGTGTTAAGACAGGGCACACTAGCTAGTTTTAAGATGGACCAAAAAGAATGTGCGGTGCATCGTAGCATTTATTTTATTGGTAAACAATTATACTAAACAAATTTTTAATGAAAATAACAAATTGCTCTAATAAATATTTTTAAACGGGAGGTTGGCATCGAGCGGGCCCTGTCTACTTTATTTTTCATAATTGTTTTCTATCCTCTTTTCATAAGAATATCAGTGAATTTAATTAATTAGACCCTCTTCAACGCGTGTCTTTAAATTATTTAGTGGAATATGAGGTCAAACGGGCGGTGAGATTATCACCAATACTAAGTGTTTTAATTCCCTAAGAATGAGGACAACAGTGATGACCGCATAACAATAGAACATATTATATTATGCACGTTAAAGTGAAGGAAGAATATGTTTAAATGTGGATACATGTCAGTTTTTATTAACTGACGTAAACACTTCCACGAACAAACATCAGTGGATTGCACGCGAGAAAATGCGCCCATGCGCTGATAACAGATTTTAGGTGCGTCTTGCTACTAGTTCGTGAAGATGAAGTAAGATTTAGAGGAAAGTACCAGCATTATAGAGAGAAATAGTGAAAACGCTTATGAGAAATCAACTTGATACACCCAATTGGGATTCGAAACGCAACGTCATGGGTAAACCAGACCAGTGTGACCAACGCTTTAGTGCACATACCCACGGTTCGGGGCATTTTATTTTTATGTTAAGAATTTCTAGATATAGGCCTTCTAAATTGATCTAACCTTAAACAGGTTAATTATAGGTCCGCTGGCTCAAATCTATTCTAGACTCAAATAATTTATTTTTACAAATGAACAAATTTGACAGCTAGATAAAATTACTATAGCAACTTTCATGTAGTCATACGCCAGGTAATATTATATCTGGGTGTAAATTTTGATAGATTATCGATAACTATAAAACAACCCGCCTCGGTGGCGTAGTTGGCTAACGCGCGTGTCGTGTTGAGCTCGACTGCTGAGGACGGGGAGATCGAGGTTCGAATCTCGGTCGGGTGAACTGGGGGCGGTTTTTCCTAAATGGTTTTCCACTCTCCTTCCACGCAAATGCGGATTCACTTCCTCTAATTCCACCTTCCCAATTCCTAATCCATTAGCGTAATTAGTACTTAAAGCGTATAACCCGAACGGGTAGTAAGACGCAGTGCTAATAATAATAATAATAATAATAATAATAATAATAATAACAAAATGTGTTTGTATTTTCTAAATGGCGCTCCAATTAATGTATATATTCATGATAATTAAATCAAGATATACATAAAATACTGCCCTTTTGTTCGTTTTAGTGGTATTTTTTTAAATAGCTTCTAATGCACTTTTATTATCGATCACGACAATACATTAAATGTAGGCATGTTTTTACGGTGCGCTTAACTGCTATAATAACATTGGAATCGTTTGCGTCATATACTGTTAGAAAGAATAAACAAGTAATAATAGAACAAATATCAACTACCAAGGGAAATTGTAATATTTAACTATTCAAAGTGAATATTTCTCTAACCTGATCATCATCGCCATTATGAACTTCGAGTGATGATGACAAAGAAAGACTCGGGATGGAATCCCGGTAGGGATATGGTTTTCATGTGGCACGAAATCAGTTCAATTATTTTAGTGCTGTATCAGGCGGGTTCTAATCCGTTAAACGTTTGTAATAAATTATTTAAAATAAAAGTGCTTGTGAGTAGTGACTATAAATAAATTTAGGTTAATGTATAACATGGTAATAATATATAATTGTGATCTTAGTTTTGTGTTTTTAACTATAAAATATGATAGTAAAATAATCGATATTTATTAAAAATAAATAAAATATCATAGTTCCAAAGATCACCGCTTGAAAAGTTGATAGTTTATTTACCCGAATAAAAGAACGTGCTATTTAATCCAAAGAAGATGGAATCAAATATTAAGGAAATTAAATGAATTTACGGGGAAAAAAGTATGTAGAATGACTCAACAATAATTAGAATATATGTAATTATTGAGAGAGTGTTAGTAGAAATAACACCACACTATCTACCCATAAATTTAAAGGGTAGTTTACCGAAGGAGAAAAAATAATAAAAAATTCTACTTTATCGCAATCCGATATATTTATTTAATTACAATTTGCATCTAGGCATTGTCCAACATTAAAAACAAAGTGGGAATTCTCATTTTTCAATGAAAATGACTTTGAGAATACTTTACATAGCGGAACTTTCTAAATGTGATCATAGTTTCGCAACTATTTAAGATAAGAACTACCATATCAGTGTAAAGTTGTAGGGCTATTAAAAATACAAATTTTGCATTCAAAATATATTTTAATAAAGCCAATAGTTTTTGACAAATAATGAGCTACTATCAAATCTATTCTTACTTTCTCGCTATTTTACAGGTGGAGAAGTATTGTGATCATAAAAAAAATCTAACTCAAGATTTTGATGAATCTTGACGTTTCATGACCCCCGAATCCAAAAAAGTGGTTTTTGACTTTCCGTCTGTCTGTCTGTACCTCCAACTAGAGCCTAAACTATTTTACCGATCGGGCTAAAACTTGGTATCTAGGGTTTTCATAGGGTTGCCCGACGTGTTTTTGGAATTGGATATCTAACCCTAAAATTAAGGGTAGTTTACTGAATGGCAAAAAGAAAAAAGTCGATTTTCTCAAAATTGACTCTAACGAATTTGATTAAATTTCATTTTTAAACATTTATAAATATTCCAAACAAAATGGCTTCTCTCAATATTTCGGCAAAATGACTTTAAGGGCTCTGGTATGATGCTCAAATTATCTTTTTTTTTATATATCTCCTAAACTATTTGAGATATGAAATTACTTATCGTTACAAATATGTAGGTCTCTTTATAATACAAATATTTTATAAGAATATTTTTATAAAAACAATAACTTAAAAGCTATACGTAAGTATATATATTTTTTAACTTTTCGACCACAAAAAGTAAAAGTATTGCGACCGCAAAAGAAAATCTAAACTGAAATGTTGCTGGATGTCGACGTGTCAAGACCCCCCAAACCCTAAAAAGTGGTCTTTGCAATGACATCTGTCTGTGTGTCTGTTTAAACTTAAAATTAAGAGTAGTTTAAGAAAGGGCGAAAAGAGAAAAAAAAAATCTATTTTCTCAAAATCGACTGTAACGATTTTGATTAAAATTCGTACCTAGGTGTTGATTAAGATTATAAATAAACTGGCTATTTTCATTTTACCATGAAAATTAATCTTAGGGTACTTTACAGAAGCATAAACTTCCGTATCTCAGCAACTATTTGAGATACTAAATAACTTATCATTGCAAAATTGTAGTACCATTGAAAATAAAAAAACTTATATAAAATATATTTTTATAAATCAAACAGTTTCTGAGATATTGGCAAATATATTAAGACAATTTTGTGAGCTTTAGTTGTAGAGAGATACTACTTCAGTTTTGGGTGACCTGGTGGTCTAGGGGTAAGGTGTCAGACTTCTATGCTGGCGGCCGGGGTTCGATCCTCGGTCCCGGCACAGATTTATCTGATTTCCAAACCCTTCCTACACCTCTGACAAGACATCTTGTGAATGTGTGGAATGCCAGGTCGCCACCGTGGTTCGGATTCCACGTTAAACTGTAGGTCCTTCATTTCATCTCACAATCACCCTACCATTACACATTAGCGTAAGTGCGTATAACCCGAACGGGTAGTAAGACGCGGTGCTAATAATAATAATAATAATAATACTTCAGTTTTAATGCAATAACTCTCCAGTGCCATAGAGTAAATAAATATGAGTAAAGTTTATGTTGTTTTTCCTTTAAAATCTTAGGAGAAATGTTTTTACAACAATGATCTATATCCATTTTAGACTCAATAGTCAATATTTACATTTTTTATTGGTCAAAATTTATTAAATGAGGCATTTAATAGCAATGCGTTGACGTGAAGATTTGCAACACATAAAAAAATGTCGAAAATTTTAGCCGGAAGTTGAAATTTTAATACGAAGTGTTGACCCTTGTGGACCCAACATTGATCTTTTTTATCGGTTCAAACATACAAATGAGGACATTATTTCTTTACAAACAAAATTATAAAATTTAAAACCGGGACTAAAAAAAAGTTTTACATAAGTATAGTACAATTTATGCTTGGGTTTGCTAGTGTATATTATTTTGTTTCACATATATTATGAGTTTTGAGTAAATATTTCCATTTTCAAACAATAGAGCGAGAAAGTCCGCGCGGAGTTCCGTACCATTTATTTTTCTTTATGGAGCTCGATGAATATAAAGATTGGGTTTTATACTCTTCGGTGGACAGAGATGTTTCTGTAATGGTGTATATAACTTCATGTAAGCTCTTTGGTGGATTGTATATGCAGAAAATATATTATTTTACCTCACAAAGTTTACGAGTTTTTAGTATATGTCTATATTTTAAGATTAAAGAAAGAGAAAATATGTGCTTTGCATCATAAAATGTATTTAAAAGAATACGAAAAAAAAATCTATTGTAGTTTATGCCTACGTGTTCAAAAAATATAATATATCTTAGAGTTTATATCCCACCTATATATATATATATATATAAACGTAAACAAATTCCCTCTCCTTCCCAAGCACTGTCTCTAATAAGTTCAATGGCATGGGGTCTCACTTTGCTTTATCGATGGTGAGAATTACTAGGGTTCGAATCTTATCCGAGGAAAATTAGGTAAAATTGATTAATCAATTCCTAACTATTCCTACACACATATGCGGGAATACATTATTTCAATTATACTTTAACTAGCTTTATTTTATAAGAAGGATTTGCAGATATCCGGGATGGGTAGTAAGAGGCAACAACCAGAAATATTTAAAGAAATAGAAAGTCACAGCCTGTCTTTGAACGAATGTCTAGAGAAACCGTTGCTACGAACCTGGAGTAAGAGACGCATCGAAGCTTTGTAGACCGCTAAAAGGCCGGTAGCCAGTGAAGTTGTGACCGAGTGTACCGGCGTGGTCCAAGGTGAGCTGGGTGCTCAGCGGTGACGTAAATTATTATTATTATTATTATTATTATTATTATTATTATTATTATTATTATTATTATTATTAGCACCGCGTCTTACTACCCATTCGGGTTATACGCACTTACGCTAATGTGTAATGGTAGGGTGATTGTGAGATGAAATGAAGGACCTACAGTTTAACGTGGAATCCGAACCATGGTGGAGGCCTGGCATTCCCCACATTCGGTGAAGTAAAACACGGCATGAGTGGCTACACTAGGATAGCAGTAGTGTATCTCTTATAGACATCTACCTCACAGCTTACATCACTAGGATAGCAGTAGTGTGTCTCTTGTAGACATCTACTTCACAGCTTACACCACTAGGATAGTAGTGTGTCTCTTATAGACATCTACTTCACAGCTTACACCACTAGGATAGTAGTGTGTCTCTTATAGACATCTACTTCACAGCTTACATCACTAGGATAGCAGTAGTGTGACTCTTATAGACATCTACTTCACAGCTTACACCACTAGGATAGTAGTGTGTCTCTTATAGACATCTACTTCACAGCTTACACCACTAAGATAGTAGTGTGTCTCTTATAGACATCTACCTCACAGCTTACACCACTAGGATAGCAGTAGTGTGTCTCTTATAGACATCTACTTCACAGCTTGCACCACTAGGATAGTAGTGTGTCTCTTATAGACATCTACTTCACAGCTTACACCACTAGGATAGTAGTGTGTCTCTTATAGACATCTACTTCACAGCTTACACCACTAGGATAGTAGTGTGTCTCTTATAGACATCTACTTCACAGCTTACACCACTAGGATAGCAGTAGTATGTCTCTTATAAACATCTACTTCACAGCTTACACCACTAGGATAGTAGTGTGTCTCTTATAGACATCTACTTCACAGCTTACACCACTAGGATAGTAGTAGTGTCTCTTATAGACATCTACTTCACAGATTACACCACTAGGATAGCAGTAGTGTGTCTCTTATAGACATCTACTTCACAGATTACACCACTAGGATAGCAGTAGAGTGTCTCTTATAGACAACAAAAGATGGCAACAAGAGAGAATATGGTTAAAAATTTGCGACGACAACGCTTTTGCTGTCGTCGATGGCGTATACTACCGCGTCACATGGCACGTTGCCAAGTTAAAAAAAAAAAAAAAATTGATGGATCAGGAAATTGTTTCTGAACATGTGGTATTGAAAAACAGCAAGGGAGGAATGAACAAGGGTGTTTTCTGGTATTAAAACATGACTTGGGAGCTAAATGCCAAAATGAATGACATATTTAATACATATTATGTTTATATGGAGCAAACACGGAATTGGTGAATTCGAGTGCCAAAAATTGAACATAAATACAAATTAGTTATTTAATTACCCGTTTCAGTGGTAAAATAAATGATCAAACGCATCACTCTCGTGCTTGACTGGCCTGCGGGTGACAGGGAAATTAAGGTTCGAAATCCGGTCGGGTATACTTAACCAATAATACGTTAACATGGAATGCTGATAAAATCTCCGCGATATAAACACTAGAGCTACTTGTGAAGGTCGAACACAGGACCAGCTAGTGACAGGTTTCAGGCACTGTAAAGTTCGTTGAGAGGTTGAGCTTCAGGCAACGAACAATCACCTCTGAGTGTCTTTAGTTCTAATCCCGATGTGGTCGAGATGTATTGTTCACGTGATTCTATAGCTGGCCCTGTGGAATCTATTTGAAGTCTACTCCAAGTGCGGTCCAACGTACTGATGAACACCTACTTGTGTGTGGAGTGTCTATAACAATGATAATACTAATAATAGGTTAGTAACACACTGAACACGTGACCAACCCCGTCAATGTGAACTTAGAAAAAATATAAATTGGTTGGAATGATCAAGGATGACATTTGTTCATAGAAGTTGTTTTAAATTAGGCCTGTTCGAGAAAGACATTTTGTCTTCGGGAAATTTTCTGGCGGGAAGTAACGATTACATGCATGAACCGGAATAAAGAAAAAAAATCAACTTTAAATTAAAACGAACATAGCGTGAATTTTAATAACGATTTTCATAGAAAAAACATCAAGATGTTCAAACTAATCTGAATAAATAAAAGGGTATCGCAGTCTCTTCCATAAAAATAAAAAACACATTTATCAAATGAGCCAGTGTACCCGGTTGCCTCTTACTTTTTAGTTACTAAATAAAGCTTAAAAAAACTATTGGATTTCAAAAAATATTAGTACATCCAACTATTATTATTTATTACACAAAAGCAAATATATGCTATTCAAAATTTGTACCTTTACGTAAATAACGTGTCTTTTATCAAATAAGTGAAGTGAAGATGTATTTTGTACATAATTCAAAATTTAAAAGCCATTTATATAATTATTTTGCGCTAAAAATATGTTTTCCTGCCTTAAATATATTCAGGGATAAATATTTCCCTCAATAATATTAAGTGTGGCTATGTTATTTAATGGCACTCAGTTTAGTTCTAAGGTGATGATTATAAGATAAATACTACTTCACGAAAGCTAAGCTTAATTTAATGTAATAAATAACTAATATTTTTAGTAAAAATAAATACAAATGTGACATTGATATAGAGTCCTTTTAAGTGTGTGTATATATATATATATATATATATATATGTTTTCATGAAAAATACGAGGGAGTATTTTCTCCCAGCCGAGTTTTGAGAACAACCAATTTTCCGATTTTTTTCCCTCCGAAGTTAGGGATCTCGCACAGTCCTAATTTAAATATATTGCTAATATGACAGCCGGACATAGGAATCGAAACCAGGACCCTCTAAACTCTTGACTCACTCAACTTCTCAGTAACACCACTGTGTATCAGTAAAATGGGGTCCAAATGACAATCGTAGGAGACTCCATTATTTCACCCAAATAAAATGGCTGAGACCATTTTTCATTCAAACATAGACTGGTCATGTTGCTTGGTAGCCCCAGCCCAAGAATCAGGGGTGGCTATAGTGGGGTCACTTAAAAAACAACCTTAATCGACAGTTAAAAAGCTACCTTAACTATTTTCATATAGTGATGCGCCAAGCCATGACGTTCTTTTTTTCTTTTTTTTTTTTTTGTGTTTCACGTCTAGCCACCCGGCTGAGTTTTCCACATATTTAGACTAATTGAAAAGTGATGAAGGTAGGTATAATTTATTAATATAATTTTTATTTATCATATCGTGGTGAATTGGTGAGTCAATATAAAGCCCGATTCTTTTGTTTATGAAATACCAGTGATTTAAAAATAAAAAAATCAGTTTGTTTGTACATAAATAAGAGGCTGTTGTTTGTAGGTTAGAATTTGAAACATTTAGAATGTTGTGTGTTATGTTTAGAATAAATTTTAACTCAGCCGGTCATCGTTAGGGGCATGCCACTTTTAAAATAATTTTTTATTTATCATTATTCTTATACATTTGTTTTAAATACTCTTGACATGATAACATTAGGAGTAATAATAATAATTATTATTATATCATTATTTATTATACTATTATATTTATATTATTATAAATTATTGAGAGTAATCAAATTCTTAAGTTAAGATTAGTAATGTAAACTTAGTATTGTAAAATAAATAGAGGGGCTTATCAAATATGTATAGTCTGGTTAGTGGAAGCTCCGTTCCCGAGAATGGTCCTGGAAATCAAATCCATGTTAAATATGAGCTGACTGTAACTTTAGCCCCATTTTCATACATAGACACTTTTTAAAGGCCTTATATCCTACCATAACCTTACTATATAATAGAATTCTGGTAGAAAATAAGGCCTGCCAGATGATTATTCGTAGGAAAATATGGCTATAGAATGCTTTGGGTAAAGTAATTATTGTATTTTAATTCATAGCGTTTTACTTTAAACTAGAGATATCCACACATCTACTCTACGGTGATAATAATGTTGAAGGTAGAATTAAGAGTAAGTGCACCTGTATTTGCGTGGTGAGAGAGTGGTAAATTTATTTTTAAATTCATTACTGCATGCTAGGATTCAAATCCAGACATTCCTGTCACCGTAAAATCCAGTCCATCACGTTAGTGGTACCAATGTTATTTTCAACAGTTTACCCCTACTATACTGAAAACGAAGACGAAACCAATAATCAGGTTGTATCACAGTAGCAACTGACGAAACCAATAATCAGGTTGTATCAAAGGAGCAACTGACGAAACCAATAATCAGGTTGTATCACAGGAGCAACTGACGAAACCAATAATCAGGTTGTATCACAGGAGCAATTGACGAAACCAATAGTCAGGTCAAATCTCAGGAACAACTGACGAAACCAATAATCAGGTTGTATCACAGGAGCAACTGACGAAACCAATAATCAGGTTGTATCACAGGAGCAACTGACGAAACCAATAATCAGGTTGTATCACAGTAGCAACTGACGAAACCAATAATCAGGTTGTATCACAGGAGCAACTGACGAAACTAATAATCAGGTTGTATGACAGTAGCAACTGACGAAATCAATAATCAGGTTGTATCACAGGAGCAACTGACGAAACTAATAATCAGGTTGTATGACAGTAGCAACTGACGAAATCAATAATCAGGTTGTATCACAGGAGCAACTGACGAAACTAATAATCAGGTTGTATGACAGTAGCAACTGACGAAACCAATAATCAGGTTGTATCACAGGAGCAATTGACGAAACCAATAGTCAGGTCAAATCTCAGGAACAACTGACGAAACCAATAATCAGGTTGTATCACAGGAGCAACTGACGAAACCAATAATCAGGTTGTATCACAGTAGCAACTGACGAAACCAATAATCAGGTTGTATCACAGTAGCAACTGACTAAACCAATAATCAGGTTGTATCACAGGAGCAACTGACGAAACTAATAATCAGGTTGTATGACAGTAGCAACTGACGAAACCAATAATCAGGTTGTATCACAGGAGCAACTGACGAAACCAATAATCAGGTTGTATCACAGGAGCAACTGACGAAACCAATAATCATGTTGTATCACAGGAGCAATTGACGAAACCAATAGTCAGGTCACATCTCAGGAACAACTGACGAAACCAATAATCAGGTTGTATCACAGGAGCAACTGACGAAACCAATAATCAGGTTGTATCACAGGAGCAACTGACGAAACCAATAATCAGGTTGTATCACAGTAGCAACTGACGAAACCAATAATCAGGTTGTATCACAGGAGCAACTGACGAAACTAATAATCAGGTTGTATGACAGTAGCAACTGACGAAATCAATAATCAGGTTGTATCACAGGAGCAACTGACGAAACTAATAATCAGGTTGTATGACAGTAGCAACTGACGAAATCAATAATCAGGTTGTATCACAGGAGCAACTGACGAAACCAATAATCAGGTTGTATCACAGGAGCAACTGACGAAACCAATAATCAGGTCGTATCACAGGAGCAATTGACGAAACCAATAGTCAGGTCACATCTCAGGAACAACTGACGAAACCAATAATCAGGTTGTATCACAGGAGCAACTGACGAAATCAATAATCAGGTTGTATCACAGGAGCAACTGACGAAACTAATAATCAGGTTGTATCACAGGAGCAACTGACGAAACCAATAATCAGGTCGTATGACAGTAGCAACTGACGAAACCAATAATCAGGTTGTATCACAGTAGCAACTGACGAAACCAATAATCAGGTTGTATCACAGGAGCAACTGACGAAATCAATAATCAGGTTGTATCACAGGAGCAACTGACGAAACTAATAATCAGGTTGTATCACAGGAGCAACTGACGAAATCAATAATCAGGTTGTATCACAGGAATAGATCTGTGCCATTTGTTAATACTTACTCCTAGAATGTATTTCCACTCTTTAGTGAATCTGGACCGAGGTTTCTTAAGTGCCCATACACATAAACATTACGCATAAAAAGTCCCCTCGTTCCCTGCCCTGTCCGGTCGGCGACCTCGCGTCGAATCAATCTTCCTTTGAAGCGATGCGTGGAGTGCTTTCCACGCACGACTGGGACGCGCACCTGCGTCTCCCACGCACCGGCACCTTACAAGTCACACGCACACGAGCTTCCTGTTAGCAGCACAGTCTAAACACTATGGCACAAAGAGTGACAGCCCCTTAAATTATGTATTATTATTAGTTGGTGTTTTCACTACAGCTTACCAGTTACCCGCTAGGGCTATACCCAAGTATACTATATTACGCTAATATTTTAGGGGTGAGGAAGGCTGAGTTTAGAGGAAATGTATTCACTTTACCGCCGAGGGAGGGTGGAAAACTATCAAATAAAAACGCCTAAGTGCATCCGGTTGGGAGTTAAGCACTAAACTCACCCACAAACTAGAGGATGCAGACGACTTTGTCTGCCTGTCCAAGAGTACGGGTATTTATAGTCAGTAGCCCTATTCAAGCCGAGGAATAAGTAAACCAACGTATTGCCGTAGGCATATATAGTACATTACAACAAAAAAGCCTGTAATATAGCCTAAATAATGTAATTAGTCAATTATTTGAAATAGTACTATGTATTTAATTTGTAAATCAAAAGTAGACCAGGGATTGATTTTTTTTTAAAGTTACAGTTTAAGAAAGTAGTGTAGGGAACGCGAGAAAAGGTAAGGTTTTTTTCAGTGTTCATAGCTCAAACAATTAGTTTTATCAAAATAAATAAAATATGTATCTAGTATAAAAACAAGGTTTAATTTTCTTTAATAGATAGTTATCTCAACCGTGTTTGAGTATCTGTCACGAGTATATTAGTATTTGATGAGAAACTTTTTAAATTAAGAAAAAAAATGTATCATCAAACTCTAGAACACCCTTGACAGCTATTTAATAAATGTTGACATCTTCATGGGGAAAATATTAGACTATGTTTATAATGAATAAAAAATTGATTTTTCAACAACAACAAAATAGCTATAAATACTGCGAACAACACTATCCTTAACTAGCAATCCCTTTCATCACATCTTAATGTTATTAAATGGAAACGATAGCTAATCCCGACGTGAGGATTCCTGAAAATCCCCTGACATAAGTATAATAATAAAAATAATAATAATAATAATAATAATAATATTAGCAGCGCGTCTTACTACCCGTTCGGGTTATACGCTTTAAGTACTAATTACGCTAATGGACTAGGAATTGGTAAGGTTTAATTAAAGGAAGTGAACCCGCATTTGCGTGGAGGGAGAGTGGAAAACTATTTAGGAAAAACCCCATCCAGTTCACCCGACCGAGATTCGAACCTCGATCTCCCCGTCCTCAGCAGTCGAGCTCAACACGACAAGCGCGTTAGGACATAAGTATCAACGTGATACTTAATTTAATCTAGAATACAAGCTGTTCCATCTTACTCGGTAACTTAACTCGTTAACATAACTAACGATAAATGCAATGGCGAATATAGCTCATAACTTCAACTTTATAGTATAGTGTGGCATTTCCCTATTCTCCTAGCAGATCAGTCGTAGCCTATTGCCCGTATTTTAACATTTTTTAAAGTTATTTTGTAAGTTCTAATACTTGAAATAGTTAATACCAACTTAATCTAAAATAAAGGCATACCAATTTAAAGGAAGAGCCCTAGAATGTGCCTGAAAAGAGGATGACAATAATATATCGGGGGAAAAACTATCCCCAGTGCAACCAGTCAGGATCAAACTCCGGACTCTCATCAATTAAGTTCGCCAGTCAACTCCTTATATACATATTAGACGACACACGCCATTTATAAAGAAAATAACTCACACCGGTGGACACACATAAACAAAGGCGTCAGTCTCGTCTCATCTGGTTTGCCAATGAAAGGGAAGTTGGAGTTCGAATACCATCCGAGTGCACTTTTCTTTTATCACCGCATCTTACTACCCGTTCGGACTATACGCATATGTACAAATTACGCTACATGCTAGGGATGAGGATGGTTGAATTTAAAGAAAGTATAACAGCCTTTGTGTGGAGGTAGAGAGTAAACCATTTGAGAGTAACCACCCTCAGTATACCTGACCAGGGTTCGAACCTCAATCTCCCCCTCATTGGCATTCTAATCTATAGCAATAGCGACTCCTTCTATTCGATCACCAAAGCGGGGTCCGAATGCTCTGAGGTGGGTTTTTTCCTAAATAAGTTTTCCATGTTTTCTTCGCGTAAATTCGGGTACATATCTCTCTACTTCAAAAGTATGTAGGTATATGTTAACAGCCGGAAGGATAAAGAGTATAGAAAAAAAATGCAAGGGCAAAGTTTCGTAAAAAGAAGAGGTTATATTTTCAAATAAACGGATAAAACCTGAGGCCGTTTACAAGTGGCTCCAGTATTTCCATTACATTCCAGTCTTCGTGATACATTCTGGAACTTGTTCTGTTGAAAAACTGAAGTGGAGTCGACTGTTTGAGGTCTGGTTGTTTGCTTTGTTTTAATAATATCCGGGGAAAGGTCGTCGCTGTTAGTAATGGCAGTCACTAAAAAAGGTAGGCTAAGACAAGAGAAATGTGCGGAATGCCGACCGCAGAACATAACAAACAAACAAACGTACAAAGCCACGAAACGCGGGGCCACAACAAGAAACTCCGTAGCTCCAAGGAACTGACACAGACCTACGTAGACGACGAGGAACAAATATAGTTCAGCTGGGTTTTTGGCTTACAACATGACCCTCTCGTTCGATACTCGGTGAACTGACATCAGCCGACGTACTTTTAAATCGACTCGGCGTAGTGATGATAGGTTACACCACAATAATGTGGCTCGCGGACAGGGAGGGAAGGGGGTACCAATCAGGGCATCCCCCGCCTTTTTACACACACACCAAATAATATAAACAAAAGCCTAGAAAATAAGTAGGGCCTATATATATTAATAATAAAAAAGAGTTCTGAAGAAGTGTCGAATGCATTAGCTACATTTTAAGCCCCAGCTTGATATTATAAAGATGTATTATTATATTATTATTATATTATTATTATTATTATTATTATTAGCACCGCGTCTTACTACCCGTTCGGGTTATACGCACTTACGCTAATGTGTAACGGTAGGGTGAGTGAGATGAAATTGAGGACCTACAGTTTAACGTGGAATCCGAACCACGGTGGAGGCCTGGCATTCCCCAAATTCACAAGTTGTGTCTTGTCAGAGGTGAAGTATAAAGATTTACAGGCTGTACAAATTAAAAGGGGGCCTAAAATTACCCACCGGAAAAAATAACATATTAAAGAACAAGGTTGCCACTATTTTCTTAGCGTGCTTAGTTCTTCAATTCACTTTTTCTTATGTGCAAAGACCTACTATTTAAAGCTTGCGGATGGACGCCATTCATTAACAAATATTCAAATATTGTATTTAGTTGGGATTTTTTTTAAACCACCTGTTTTTTCCCTGCCTTTTATATACACATGGATTTCACTGTGTTCTGAATTTTATTTAGCTGTTAATTAGCAGCCTAGTCCCGTTTGTCAAGACTGTTATTATTATTAGCACCGCGTCTTACTACCCGTTCGGGTTATACGCAATCAAGACTGTTAATTTACAGGGAAGATAATGCATAGGACCTAAAAGATATATTGTTATAAAGATTTACAAACAAAAGACAATAGTAAATAAAATTATTCATCTAAATTATAGTAATACTAATTTATTATCCAAGGAACACCCAAAAACAATACAAAGGATTTAATTCTAATGAAGAGATATTAGAATTAAATCCTTTGTATTGTTGTTGGGTGTTCCTTGGATAATTAATTAGTATTATTATAATTCTCCTTACTATATCACTATGAATGTAACTAATAAATTATAGTATGTTTTATTAAAAAGTTAGTAAAATCTCCGGTAAATAGATAACAATATTTTAAGTTTACATTGTAGGCTATGTGTACTTTCTTTGAGTATCCAATAACATTCGTTTACTCAAGGTCAATGCGATGTTTGTTTAGTACAAATTCTAATCTACTAAACTAGCTAAACAAACTTAGCATAGACCTCGAGTAATCGAATATTAATGAATACTTTAAGAAAATGCAAATACATATTTATTAAAAGAACTATATATCATATTTTTAGTGATTAAAATAGAAACAGTCCAACCATTTTCAAAAATCAATAGAACACCATTGCTTTGAATGCAATATAAAATTAGAGTTTTAATTGGGTTTTTTAAAGGTGGTAGTGTAGAGAAAACGGATAAAGGGCATTATTTTTACATCTTTTTTAGAGAAAAAATGTTTTTCGTTAAAATAAATCAAATAATTGTGCAGTATAAACATATAGTTTAATTTTCTTCAAATGGTGATATCAGCCGTTCTTGAATATATGCCATGAGCATAGCACTGTTAGGAGACAAACTTTTTAACCGAAGAGAAAAAGTTGTTATTAAATTCTAAGGCACTCTTGATAGATATTCAAGAACTGGTGATATCACCATGTGAATAAAATAAAATTATATGTTTGTATTGAAGCAATATTAAATTTCTTTTGACAATAAATTTGTTTATATAAAACTACAAAAATACCAAGCTTAATTCTCATTCTAGGTGAACTTTTTTGATAAAAGCCGAGTTTTTTTATGGGGGGAGAAGGGGGAAGAGGGGGTGTGGGTAACGTTATAACAGCCCTGACGCAAGAACAAGAGAATGACAACGCGGTTTCCCAATAGCAGGGATTCAGAGATGATATCCATTGTAGCCCCGTGTAGCAGTCAAGGTCACCGCGGTCGGTCCACGGAGGAGGAGTGCTTGCGAGGCCCCAAGTCTACTTCGTCCTCAGGAATCTAGAGAGGGGTCTCACCTGGTTATCCTTGACTTGTCTCTCTCCTGCTTGGCTTGGCACCTCAGCTCAACAACACGAGGCACAGGGCTCCCTCCGTGCGGGCTCAACGCTAGTCACACACACACACACTCCCATTGGATGACGGATACAGTGGACACCAGATCTACTTTCAAGTATTTATACGTCAAGCCACGTGGTCGGCAGCGGTTACTTTTGATACATGTTATCAAAATAGCACTAATTATTATTAGCACCGCGTCTTACTACCCGTTCGGGTTATACGCACTTACGCTAATGTGTAATGGTAGGGTGATTGTGAGATGAAATGAAGGACCTACAGTTTAACGTGGAATCCGAACCACGGTGGAGGCCTGGCATTCCCCACATTCACAAGATGTCTTGTCAGAGGTGAAGGAAGGGTTTGGTAATCAGATAAATCTGTACCGGGACCGAGGATTGAACCCCGGACCCCAGCATAGAAGTCTGACACCTTTCCCCTAGACCAAATAGCACTAATCTTATAGTAAAATGTTAGCAATGTTGACTTAAAAGAAAAATATGTTTGTATTTTTTTAGCCCTTCTAGCACTCAAGTATGAGCACGGTAGGAAGGAAATTCTTAGGCTAAAAAAGTCCTTATATCTACTTAATATATGCATACGCCAAGCCATATGATCTGCAGATATCAATTTTGATAACTATTAATCAAACCTATAATATACAACTAGTTATTATATTAGCGCCGAGTCTTCCCACTCGTTCGGTTTATACGCCTATGTTCTAATTACACTAATGTGTTATGGATTAGGAAGTTTAAAATTAGAGGAAGTGTACCCACATTTGTGGGGAGGGGAGTGGAAAATAAATCAGGGAAAACCACCCTTAGTAGAGCAGACCGGGAACTGCAGTGACGACTTAGGGTTTAGACCACACGGGCACTGAAGTGGGTTAATATCACAAATAATGTGATAGAATGTCGCCACCCTTGACCTAAAAACGAATATATTTGACTTTTATAAAATATATTTCCTACCATGTTTTTACTCTTATCATCGCATGACTTGAGCCATGTGGCGTTTAAAAGAAATACCAGGGTTCAGATCTGTCCTGCTAAATATATTAATACTACTAATTACTAGAACTTCTTTGAAAAGCCTAAATTATAACAATAGCCTTCATTAGAATAACACGCAATTTATTAATAATTAATGACGTTGTGCTCTTTAAGGTGTTCGCAATGTAATTATTTATATATTTTTATACCCTGAATGGCGCATTCAATTTCAATAAAGGTATAGGCCTACATATGAGGAAAGTAGAATTGAAAAGAAATGTGACAATATTTACGTGAAAGGAGAGTGGGAAACCCTATAAAGAATAAAAACCATCTTTAAACTAGGCTGGAATTCGAATTGCTGTCTCCCCATAACCCGAAAACCATACTTTGCGATCTTGATGCTCAGTCTGCGCCCACCAGTGAGGATATTGCAATAAATACAGACAATTAGGCTCTAGCAAGGAAATGCTTGGAAGTGAAAGCTGAAAAGACTACGTAAATGATCACACAGAGAACACAGATCGAGGACGATAATGTATAGATTACTGCGAACAACATATCATTTGACAGGGTAAATGAGTCTATGTACCTATGTAAGAACAATTTTAACTAGTAAAAAGGAGACCTGGTGGTCTAGGGGTAGGGTGTCAGACTTATATGCTGGCGGTCGGGGTTCAATCCTCGGTCCCGGCACAGATTTTCTGATTTCCAAACCCTTCCTTCACCTCTGACAAGACATCTTGTGAATGTGGGGAATGCCAGGCCGCCACCGTGGTTCGGATTCCACGTTAAACTGTAGGTCCTTCATTTCAACTCACAATCATCCTACCATTACACATTAGCGTAAGTGCGTATAACCCGAACGGGTAGTAAGACGCGGTGCTAATAATAATAATAATAATAATAATAATAAATAATAATAAATAATATAATATAATAATAATAATAATAACTATTAAAAAATATAATAGAGCGGAAATTAGGTAAATATTACATTGGAAACGCATGATATTGCCTACTCAGTCAGTAAGTTGTCGATATCTCACCTGCTGTCCAGGAATGTAAAATTCAGAATATACAAAACAATAATTTTACCGGTTGCTATGCGTGGTTGTGAAACGTGGTATTATACCTCACATGACGAAAACAAATTTAGGGTGTTCAAAAACAAGATGCTTAGAAAGATATTTAGTTCAAAAAGGTATTAAGATACTGGGGAGGAGAGGAGGTTACATAACAATGAGCTACATACACTGTAATCATCACAAGACATTGTTAGGCTAATCATATTATTATTATTAGCACCACTCTTACTACCCATTCGGGTTATACACACTTACGCTAATGTGTAATGGTAGGGTGATTGTGAGATGAAATGAAGGAGCTACAGTTTAACGTGGAATCCGAACCACGGTGGAGGCCTGGCATTCCCCACATTCACAAGATGTCTTGTCAGAGGTGAAGGAAGGGTTTGGTAATCAAATAAATCTGTGCCGGGACCGAGGATTGAACCCCGGTCACCAGCACAGAAGTCTGACACCTTACCCCTAGACCACCAGGTCACCTACATTAGGCTAATCAACTCTTGCAGATCACGATGGGCAGTACATGCAGCGCGAATGAGAGAATACAAACTTTGTTCAGAGTACTGACAAACCCAATGGAAAGAGACCATTGAGAATACTTAACACAGATAAGAGGGTAACATTAGAATGGAGCTGAAAGAGATGGGGTGTAATGAGGTGGACTGGGTAGAACTACCTCAAGATAGGGATAGGTGGCGTACTTTTGTAAGCGCAGGATTTAACTTTCGAGTTACTAATAGGGCCCCTATACGATCAGTCAGACAGTCAGTATGCATCAGTATTTACAACGAGCCCTTACACGGTCAGTCTTCGTTCGTGTCATTATTTTGATCAGTCTCAGCTCCTGCATGCACCGTGCAACAACATGGTTGATAAAGAAACGGCGTGGGCATTCTATGTTTGCTACTGAGACTGAAGAAATACTGACGAACGCGTGCACATGTCAGTCATAATGTCAGTATACTGTCAGTCTCTCCCCCACTTGCAAGACTGATGGACTGAGACCGATGTGATCAGACAATTCGGATCACGTCAGTATTTTCATAAGTCCATCAGAACTGCCCCTACACGGTCAGTCAGACTGTCAGTACAGTATTAATACTGACAGTCTGACTGATCATGTAGGGGCCCTAAAAGGGTTTCGGCTAAACTGATAAGCGTGCGAGCGAGTGAATGAGCGAATGAGTAGCCAAACTGGCAAGAGAGCGAGCGAGCGCGTGATTAGCAGATAGCTCTCTGATAGTTGTTGACGAGGAGACAAAGGTTTGAATCTTGGCTCAGTGAAATAAGGGTGGTTTTGACAAGTGATTTATTGTTGTGGTTTTCCCAGCCTCTCTCCGGCTTAAAGGTGATTCTTATTTGTAAAGGTCTAGTTTGATTATAATAGAACTATTTTAACATATCAGTTTTACACAAACACACACACATAATATAATATAATATATGGTTTATGATCTTTAATCGATAATTATAAAAAATTCAAATATCGTGTCAAAATGAGAAGTTTTCCTAGCACTCAATGAAGCAACATACTGTAAACTAGACTGTACGGGTCGGTCGCTCGCTCGCTCTAGTCTGGTCCGTACCCTAATGCCATAGATTAAATAGGAGATGCATTTTAAATTCATGTTATTAAAACGACTTAATTATTGGAAAAGTTAAGAGGGTCATCACAATGATTTGTACCAGCATTTATATCGATATAGAACGTAGTTGGTGGAATATGAACCTCGGAGCTCAGCTTAAATTCAGCCGTACTAACCACGCGGCCAGCTTCGCTGATCAGGAACAAAACACCGTCTTGGTGTAGTACAAGAGTAGAATGGTATTTCGGAGTTCACAATGAGCACGTTCCTAGAAGTCATCCTCGTACATCTTACTTGTGTTAAAGGAATGTATTCGCCCATAATGCGTAGAATGGAAGCTATGAACTAAGATTATTATTATTATTATTATTTATTATTATTATTTATTATTATAACCACGTCTTACTACCCGTTAGGGTTATACGCATGAACTAAGAAATCCATTTCTAAGTTTTATTAACGTAGGTCATTTGGTGCACTTACAATTTGAATTGGTTTTTTATTAGGTAAACTCATGCCCTTAGAACGCATGCCCTTGTTTTATTAGGTCAATTCATGCCCTTAGAACGCATGCCCTTGTTTTATTAGGTCAATTCACCCGCCTTGGTGGCGTAGTTGGCTAACACGCTTCTGTGTTGAGCTCGACTGCTGAGGACGGGGAGATCGAGGTTCGAATCTCGGTCGGGTGAACTGGGGGTGGTTTTCCTAAATGGTTTTCCACTCTCCCTCCACGCAAATGCGGGTTCACTTCCTCTAATTAAACCTTCCCAATTCCTAAATCATTAGCGTAATTAGTACTTAAAGCGTATAACCCGAACGGGTAGTAAGACGCAGTGCTAAATATTATTATTATTATTATTATTAAGTCAACTCATGCAATTAGAACGCGCGACCTTGTTTTATTAGGTAAATTCATCTGACACTTTTATTAGGTTTCAGAAGCTTGTTTATTAGGTCAACTCAAGCAATTAGAACGCGCGACCTTGTTTTATTAGGTCAACTCATACCTTAGAACGCACGCCTTGTTTTATTAGGTCAATTCATACCCTTAGAACGCGCCCTTGTTTTATTAGGTCAACTCATGCAATAGAACGCGCGACCTTGTTTATTAGGTCAATTCATATAAAACGCACCTTGTTTTATTAGGTCAATTCATACCCTTAGAACGCACGCCCTTGTTTTATTAGGTCAACTCATGCAATTAGAACGCGCGACCTTGTTTTATTAGGTCAACTCATGCAATTAGAACGCGCGACCTTGTTTTATTAGGTCAATTCATACCCTTAGAACGCAGCCCTTGTTTATTAGGTAACTAAGAAAAGACGCGCGACTTGTTTTATTAGGTCAACTCATGCAAGAACGGCATTTATTAGGTAATTATACCGAACGCACGCCTTGTTTTATTAGGTCAACTCATGCAATAGAACGCGCGACCTTGTTTTATTAGTAACCATGATGAACGCGGACCGAATTCATACCTTAGAACGCACGCCCTTGTTTTATTAGGTCAACTCATGCAATTAGAACGCGCGACCTTGTTTTATTAGGTCAAGTTATGCACTTACAGCTTGTGCCCTTGTGATGGCGTGTAAAACACACTAAGCAATCGCAAGAACTCCTTTTCATGGGCGAGTAATAAAGATGGTCGTATTCAGAGCTAAGAGATTCTGGATCAATCCCTTGAAACCCGGCAATCCCCGGAATTAAACTCGAAGTGCACTTTATCAAAGTTGACGGGAGAGGTCGCGGTCCAAGTCCCGGCCGAGTGAATTGTAAGGTAAAACCCTTCTAGACATAGTGATATTCTGGTAGTAAGAACACTATCTGACTGTTACAAACGTTACTAAAACATTTTATATGTATTTATACGTCAAGTTATATATTACGTCAACCATAACGTGGGATAGATACTGTCAACATCTATAAAATAATATAATGATCTAGCAAAACTTTATCAATGTTGACAAAAAAAAAACTCTGTCAGTTTTTCTAAACTGTTCTCCAACCAAAATTAGACCACAAAACTTTCTTCAATATTTATTAAATGGCGAATGGCGATGTTTGTCACCGCGTCTTACTACCCGTTCGATTTATACGCTTAAGTACTAACTACGCTAATGAGTTAAGAATTGGGAAGGTTGAATTTAGTGGAAGTGAACCCATATTTGTGTGGAGGGAGAGTGGAAAAATCATTTAGGGAAAACCACCCCAGTTCACCCGACCGAGATTCAGCAGTCTAGCTCAACATGAAACCAGTGCGTTAGCTAACTACGCCACCGAAGCGGTCATTTAAATGAAAATAATCTCCAGTAAGTAGACAAACCCTAAATTTTAACCCTGACATCATCAGCGAGAAACAAAACTAAATTAGATGGAATTTCGTCACCGAAGCGGGTGTTGTCATGTGTTAATTTAGTTTTTAGATTCTGTGTATAAAGTACATTTTAAATATCTATAGTTTCGTTTATCTAAAGGGCTAATAAAAGAGAGCTATCTTAAATGCTATGTAGTGGGTGAAATAGACCAGCAGAGGGATAATTACTATGTGGCCCTCTTGCACGCTAGGGTAGTTGGTTTAATAGGCCTGCAGAAGAGGAATGGTTTTGTGGCACTCTTGCACGCTAGGGTAGTTGGTTTAATAGGCCTGCAGGAGAGGAATGGTTTTGTGGCACTCTTGCACGCTAGGGTAGTTGGTTTAATAGGCTTGCAGAAGAGGAATGGTTTTGTGACTCTCTTGCACGCTAGGGTAGTTGGTTTAATAGGCTTGCAGAAGAGGAATGGTTTTGTGGCACTCTTGCACGCTAGGGTAGTTGGTTTAATAGGCCTGCAGGAGAGGAATGGTTTTGTGACTCTCTTGCACTCTAGGATAGTTGGTTTAATAGGCCTGCAGAAGAGGAAGGTTGTGTGGTTCTCTTGCACGCTAGGGTAGTTGGTTTAATAGGCCTGCAGGAGAGGAATGGTTTTGTGACTCTCTTGCACTCTAGGATAGTTGGTTTAATAGGCCTGCAGAAGAGGAATGGTTTTGTGGCACTCTTGCACGCTAGGGTAGTTGGTTTAATAGGCCTGCAGAAGAGGAATGGTTTTGTGGCACTCTTGCACGCTAGGGTAGTTGGTTTAATAGACCTGCAGGAGAGGAATGGTTTTGTGACTCTCTTGCACTCTAGGATAGTTGGTTTAATAGGCCTGCAGAAGAGGAATGGTTTTGTGGCACTCTTGCACGCTAGGGTAGTTGGTTTAATAGGCCTGCAGGAGAGGAATGGTTTTGTGACTCTCTTGCACTCTAGGATAGTTGGTTTAATAGGCCTGCAGAAGAGGAAGGTTGTGTGGTTCTCTTGCACGCTAGGGTAGTTGGTTTAATAGGCCTGCAGGAGAGGAATGGTTTTGTGACTCTCTTGCACGCTAGGGTAGTTGGTTTAATAGGCCTGCAGAAGAGGAATGTTTGTGTGGTTCTCTTGCACGCTAGGATAGTTGGTTTAATAGGCCTGCAGAAGAGGAATGTTTGTGTGGTTCTCTTGCACGCTATGATAGTTGGTTTAATAGGCCTGCAGAAGAGGAATGTTTGTGTGGTTCTCTTGCACGCTAGGATAGTTGGTTTAATAGGCCTGCAGGAGAGGAATGGTTTTGTGACTCTCTTGCACGCTAGGGTAGTTGGTTTAATAGGCCTGCAGGAGAGGAATGGTTTTCAGGCACTTTTCACAGTGTGAATACTATGTAACATTTATATCCGGCACATCTCGGTTTCTTTTTATCACCGAGTCTTACCACCCATTTTGGTTGTACTCTAACATCTCTGATGGAAGGAGTGGAGTGCTTGATAAGGATTTCTCCATTGTTGTGTGTGTCATAGCACGTACTGATCTAGAGTCTTACTAGTGTCACGAACACACTATCGTAAATGTGAATGATTCATCAAATGCACTTTGAAACACAAGGGCAGAATAAATGTATTTATTTCAAAAGAAAGAGGAATGCAAACTTTTACTTCCCTGATAAAGACAAAACGAACCGTTCCTACCTCCAGGTTTGTGAAGTAAATATAAATACAATTCAACATGAAATTAAATTAAAGATACAAAGTAGTGAGAGAAAACTTAGGCTTATTAAAATCAGGTCACGGCCACAGTAACAAAACATATTGATAGTGTAGGCCTAATTTTGTTTTTTAAACTAAAACTTCAAAGCAATCAATTACCTAATTAAATTTAGTTTTTTGATGATTTTTATTAATGAACGGTAAATTAGTTAAGTTAGGCCTACACATATTTATTAACAATGGCAATTGCAGTTTAAGAGCTTGGTAATATGAAAATAAAGGCTCGAATAAAAATAGTTCACAAAAAGTATAGTTTTTACGCTTGTAGCTTTAGCTTTAATTTAATTCCCGAAACTGTAATGGTAAGCAAGCAGTCTTGGATATCAAGTTCAGAATACACTAGATCGTTGTTGACGGTAATGTCGAGATTAAAATCTCAGTGGGGTGCACGGGGGGTGGGGGGGGGGGGTTGTTTTCCCGTTTCCTTTCAACGCTAATATAGGCTCACTTTCTCTCGTTTGTAAACCTCTTCCTTGTCCTTCATATTGAGACGTCACTGACCATGACGTTATTAGCAAAACTGTTACCAACCATGGTGTTGCTAACCATGGCGTTATTAGCAATACTGTTACCAACTATGGTGTTGCTAACCATGGCGTTATTAGCAAAACTGTTACCAACCATGGTGTTGCTAATCATGACGTTATTAGCAATACTGTTACCAACTATGGTGTTGCTAATCATGACGTTATTAGCAATACTGTTACCAATCATGGTGTTGCTAATCATGACGTTATTAGCAATACTGTTACCAACTATGGTGTTGCTAGCCATGGCGTTATTAGCAAAACTGTTACCAACTATGTTGTTGCTAATCATGATGTTATTAGCAATACTGTTACCAATCATGGTGTTGCTAATCATGACGTTATTAGCAAAACTGTTACCAACTATGGTGTTGCTAATCATGATGTTATTAGCAATACTGTTACCAATCATGGTGTTGCTAATCATGACGTTATTAGCAATACTGTTACCAATCATGGTGTTGCTAATCATGACGTTATTAGCAATACTGTTACCAACAATGGTGTTGCTAATCATGACGTTATTAGCAATACTGTTACCAATCATGGTGTTGCTAATCATGACGTTATTAGCAATACTGTTACCAACTATGGTGTTGCTAACCATGGCGTTATTAGCAAAACTGTTACCAACTATGGTGTTACTAATCATGACGTTATTAGCAATACTGTTACCAACTATGGTGTTGCTAATCATGACGTTATTAGCAATACTGTTACCAATCATGGTGTTGCTAATCATGACGTTATTAGCAATACTGTTACCAACTATGGTGTTGCTAACCATGGCGTTATTAGCAAAACTGTTACCAACCATGGTGTTGCTAATCATGACGTTATTAGCAATACTGTTACCAACCATGGTGTTGCTAATCATGACGTTATTAGCAATACTGTTACCAATCATGGTGTTGCTAATCATGACGTTATTAGCAATACTGTTACCAACCATGGTGTTGCTAATCATGACGTTATTAGCAATATTGTTACCAACTATGGTGTTGCTAACCATGGCGTTATTAGCAATACTGTTACCAACCATGGTGTTGCTAATCATGACGTTATTAGCAAAACTGTTACCAACCATGGTGTTGCTAATCATGACGTTATTAGCAATACTGTTACCAACTATGGTGTTGCTAACCATGGCGTTATTAGCAATACTGTTACCAACCATGGTGTTGCTAATCATGACGTTATTAGCAATACTGTTACCAACTATGGTGTTGCTAATCATGACGTTATTAGCAATACTGTTATCAACTATGGTGTTGCTAATCATGACGTTATTAGCAATACTGTTACCAATCATGGTGTTGCTATCATGACGTTATTAACAATACTGTACCAACTATGGTGTTGCTAATCATGACGTTATTAGCAATTCTGTTACCAACAATGAACTTACCAACCATGGTGTACTAACCAGCCATGGCGTTATTAACCATGTCCTTAAGTGTCCTATTGGGAAAAAAAGTTACTTTAATATTAATTTTTCCATACAATTTAAAATAAATAGTTTAGTTTAGAAAATTTAGAATCAAGTGGCATTATTTGGCGTTTAAGAAAGACTATCTAATTATAGCTACCTCCAAACCAACAGTTCATTCGAGCCCGGATTCGAACTACGGTCATTCCATAATATATAATGACACACTTCGTGTGCACTCTCTGGTTTTAAAAATGCTCTACTAACGTGTATAATATTTTACCACAACCAAATGTTGACGAATATAGTTCTGCTTGTGACAATATTAGGCGTGTTTAACCTCGGTCCGGGTGTCACGTCGCACGTGTCAATCATATCTGCGGAGGATTGTTATCCCCAAGAGTCACGAATGTCCATCCAGTGGTTCTTTGGCAATACTACTTGGCGGACACCCCCGTGTGACTTGAGACGCAGCCCGCACACCACCCAATATACATTACTATACACCGCGTTTTACTAACCCTTCGGGATACCCGAGGTCAGTTACGCTACTGGGGCAAAGATTAAGAAGGTATAATTTAAAGAAAATATGCCCGAATTTGCGTAGTGTGAGAGTGTGAAACCATTTAGGTAAAACCCACCTTCAGTGCGTACATCCTGTTAGGATGCAAACCCTGACCTAACAGTCACTAACAAACCAGACTTGAGGAAATGGACCAATCTGGGTAGAGCCTCATCCTACTCCATAAATAACACCTTAAGCCCACACCGATGGTCGAATGTCCTAAGGCGTTACTCTCGCAATAGACTAGGCTGCTGATAATGAGGATAGCGGGGTTCGAATCTCGGTGTGGTGACCTGAGAGAGTGTTTTCTCAAATGGTTTTACCCTCTCTCCCTCCATTCAAATGTGGTTACATTTTTCCTAAATTTAACCTTTATCATCCTTAACACATTTAGCGGAATTAATACACATGCGTTCAACCGGTAAAACGCGGTGACAAAAAAATACACCTTCAATGTTAGGTTAAGATGGATCAGTTATGATTGTATTTGGTAGTTAAGATAAACCTAACATGAGTTATGGACGGTGTTTTCTCAGTTTTTATAGAAACACTTTTTTTTTTGCTAAAATAAATAAAATATTTCTTCAGTACAAACATGGACCGTAACTTTCTTCACATGGTGATATAATCAATTGTTGAATATCTGTAATGATCAGGGCAGTCTTAGATGACAAACTTTTTAAATGAAAAACAATTGTTATTAAATTCCAGAACACCCTTGACAAATATTCAAGGCCTGTTGGTATCACCATGTGAAGAAAATTAAACTTTATATTTCTACTGGAGAAATGTTTAATTTATTTTGGCCAAAAAATAAGTTTTGCTATAAAAACTGTAAAAACAGTTACCTTTTTTCATCCCCCCCCCCCCCCCATTTCCACCCAGTGATACCAATAATATCCCACAACGAATGTAAACAGTTTTACGTTTAAATTGTATATTCAATGGTGATGGGAGGGTGACCTGGTGGTCTAGGGGTAAGGTGTCAGACTTCTGTGCTGGCGGCCGGGGTTCAATCCTCGGTCCGGCACAGATTTATCTGATTACCAAACCCTCCTTCACCTCTGACAAGACATCTTGTGAATGTGGGGAATGCCAGTCCTCCACCGTGGTTCGGATTCCACGTTAAACTGTAGGTCCTCCATTTCATCTCACAATCATCCTACCATTACACATTAGCGTAAGTGCGTAAAATCCGAAGGGTAGTAAGACGCGGTGCTAATAATAATAATAATAATGGTGATGGGATAAATAGTTTAACTTAGCTATGTCATGAAATGCATCAGCATTTGTGTAGAAAAAGGACGAGTAAATAATTTTGAAGATCAAATGTGGAAGGAAAATCACCCCAGTGCAGATGTGAGTTCCGGGCTCCCGTCAGCTGTAATCCAGTTGATTGGGAGAGTAATGCCTTGGGCTTAGGACCTGGATCATGTGACCACTGATGTGGCTTTATATCTTACTTCCCTCATCAAACATTCACACATGTGACCATTCATGACCATCACTCAAAGGTGACGATGTGAGACAACATGTGTATTCAGGAATGTAATATCTGTGTCATTGAAAGGAGGGGTCGATTAATAATCCAATTTAATGGTAAATTTAACCCCCGACTCCGTTCATGTCCTTAATAAAAAGATTTGTTTCGACAAACTGTTCTGGATGTTTGTCAGATGACAAGGTCAAGAGTAGCTCTTTAGAACTTTGCAATTCGCTCGGATACCTAATACACACAAAGCCGAAATATGTAAATGAAATAAATGATACAGTGCACCGCAAACACTTTCTCGCTCTCATACCTGAAAATGGAGACATTAACTTAAAACTCATAATATAATGTGAAACTAGATTTAATATACACTGTTGTAAGAAACACTCTACCAAAGAGCATAATGAAATAATATACAATATTCCAGAAACATATTGAGGAAAAAGTTGTTGACCAACGAGTATAAAAATCAATTTCCCAGACCTAAATTTAAAAAAAAAATATTTTCCAATATCTAAGAATATTTTTTTTATAAAAATACATTTCAAATAAATGTTATTTTTGGTATTTAATAGCACTACAACCTTGCAGTGGTAAACTGTTTCGTATCTCTAAGAGTTACGGAGATACATAATTAAAATTGGAAACTACTGATACAGAGTATGTAAAGTACCCCTGAAGCTATTTTCATGGGATCATGGAGTTTCTATCTTGTTTTTTATGTTAAAGAATTACTGGGTACTAAATTTAATCAAAATTGTTAAATCAGATTTTGAGATAATCGATTTTTTCTCTTTTCACTTTCAAGAAAACTGCCCTTAATTTTAGGGTTGTATAGACAGTTACAAAAACTTATCTGACAAAGACAACGATACCAGGGTTCGAGTCCTGATCGGATATACTAAGGGTGGTTTTCCTAAATGGTTTTCCACTCGTCCTTCATGCAAATGCGGGCACACTTTCAATAAATTAAACCTTCTTCATCCCTAACACCATAGTGTAGTAGGTACATAATTATGCGTATGACCCAGACGTGGTGCTTTAAAAAAAACAGGATCCTCACAAAAAAATGTGAAGATAAGTTATTTAAAAATGTTTTAGTGTTTTTTTTTATGCTTCATGGCTGCACAGTGCAGTTTCAATAAGAAATACTGTGCAGTGAGAGGATATTTCTCTGCAAGTAGGCGGCGTCCTAAGTTAGTGGACAGAACTAAGGACAGCCGTATTCTCTACGGTCGGACTGTACCCTAGTCGCGTGCACTACGTATGACGTTACATGGTAACCTAACGTGTATTTATCGCACCGTGCACCTTACACCTTGTCTGCGTCAGCACAAAGCTACTACCATAGTATCTCAGGGCGATTCACCGCCAGCTGTATCGAGTCAGCGTGTTTATTCACCTAGAGAGAGAGAGAGAGAGAGAGAAGATTGAGAGAGGATGTAAAACAAAACAAACCACTGTTTATTAGAAAAATGTCACGGACCTTACATTTAGACAAGGACATCAAACTTTGGGCCCATCACCTTGATCGAGTGGCTGCAGTTCGATTTCCGGTAGGGCTCAAAATATTGCAATAACTATTAATTTGGTTCTTCTAGGCACATAATATATTAAAATTATCTGGTATTGAATTAAGTGTTTAGTGAATGTTATGTTGTTTGTAGGTCATATTGCCACTACTTTATATCCTAGAAAGTATATATATTTTATATACCAAGAACATTTAACGTTCACTTTCCGAAACAAACAATTATAGTTATCATTCCTTGAACTTTAAAACCAACGTGCTTAGAGCCTACAAAACACCAAAGCCTCCATCCGTTAGTTCATCATTCTTAAAGAGGCCCAAAGACATCAATGTTTGTTTTTAGGTCGAACTGTGAATAGAACTCGCATCCTACCATACTAAACTAAGCGGTTTGCAGCTCGTGAGCTAAGTGCACGATTTAAAATGTTTACCCCCTTCGGTGGCCACATGATCTTAAGACGTCACTCTCGTAATAGAAAAAACTGCCAATGATGGCGAGATCGGGGTTAAAATCCCGGTTTGGTGTGCTGAAGGTGGTTTTCCCTACGTGTTTTTTTACTCTCCCTCCACAAAAAAGCGGATGCACATTCTTAAAATTTAACCTTCCTCATTTATAAAAAAAATAGCGTAATTAGTACATAGTTATGCGTACAAGCCGAACGGGTAGTAAGACGTTGTGCTATAAAAAAGTTTATTTATTGCAAATCAAGAATGATGTTTCGTTTTAAGTCCTTTTTTATGCAAAAAATAAGATCACTTTTTAGAGGAGGTATCCTTAGACTTTGTATCTCAACCAAGATCCAGAGTTTTGAGGCATAAAACTCAAGACAACGAACATTCCCCTGTTAGGCACAGTGCACTCGTCAGTTAATTGCAGTTTGAAGCTCGCTTGGTTTGACATAAACACACACGTAAGGTCTTACTTACTCTTTGAGTTGACCACTTATTCTTTACTACATCATTGATCTTTTTGTAGTATGTGTACAGTCTAATTTTCATAGGAAGAGCCTTTAAGAAATATATTTTGCTGTCAAAAATGATGACATTTTTTACTATTTTATTAATGTTAATTTTTATAGGTGGGTTATTGATAATATCTATCTAAAGTGACAATTGCAGGTCATATGACCTGACGTGTGAATATGCAGAAGTACATCTAGTAGCTTTTTTTGGCTCTCGGATAAGATTTTTCCTATGAAAATTACACGCTTTGCGAGTGGTTGGGCAAACACTGCCAAGAAGATCGAATCTGATCTTCTCAAGGCTTCCAGTTTATTGTACACACGTCAGTTTTCATCAGTTCAGTCCACCCATCGGGTCACCCTGACGTGAGTAAAGAAGCTCTGGTTATAAACAAGATTAAGGCGAAACTTTGACGCCAGATGGAGAAAAGCAGGAGAGGTGGGGTTTTGGCTAGTCAAAGTTAAAGTCAATGTAAGTTTGGTCCCATACACCAATAACCCCAATTACGATAAGCATTTGTAAAATGCACAACCAATATGAATCAGTTTTAGCATATTTTTTGTAATTACTACACATGATATTAAATTACGGAATATTAATTGTCACATAACAGCTTGTTTTAGAGCACCTAAACTAAATTTAGCTATGCTTGAGCTGTTATTCCACTATCAATCATTGGCCCACAAGTTTTCTCAGCAGTTTTAATGCAAATCAGATAAAATGCTATGTTAAATAATAAAGAGTACATACAACTGGTACTGTGCTCAAGAAAAGTAGTGTAGCTAAAATAATTGACGTGCATAAGTTAGAAAAATGTATTTAAAAAAATAGTTCGCGAGGGTATATTAACTTTAGCTTTAAAGCCTGCAAAATTCCTAAAGCGAGGTTCATAGCTTTGAAATACTTGGCAAAACTAAAAGTTCACACCACTTTTGTTCCTTTTAACGTTTGTCTAGAAATACATTTTCGAAGAAAAATCATACTTTGGCTACCAGATTGGGATGAATTTCAATAGGGGTTTATTCTGATAATATATTAAGCGAATATAGAAATAATGAATTCGATTTATTGCAATTTGAGACCTGTAGAAAATATTTACATACAAACATACGTCTAGAAAACAACAGAAAATTGCACAGGACAAACTTATTTACTTCAAGAAGCTCAATCTATGTGAAATATTGAATATATAATTATGTAGAACTCAGTCTTATATTTAATAAAATATCAACTTTAATGTGGGTTGGAGAAGATATTTCCTCAGGTGAACTCATTTTACTGACGTATTGTATATTGGTGAAAGTGGAGTTGGTGCGAATAGAGCATACTCCTCATGAATAACGCTGATGTACATTGGTGAAAGTAGAGTTGGTGCGAATAGAGCATACTCCTCATGAATAACGCTGATGTACATTGGTGAAAGTGGAGTTGGTTCGAATAAAGCATACTCCTCATGAATAACGCTGATGTACATTGGTGAAAGTGGAGTTGGTGCGAATAGAGCATACTCCTCATGAATAACGCTGATGTACATTGATGAAAGTGGAGTTGGTTCGAATAAAGCATACTCCTCATGAATAACGCTGATGTACATTGGTGAAAGTGGAGTTGGTGCGAATAGAGCATACTCCTCATGAATAACGCTGATCTACATTGGTGAAAGTGGAGTTGGTGCGAATAGAGCATACTCCTCATGAATAACGCTGATGCACATTGGTGAAAGTGGAGTTGGTGCGAATAGAGCATACTCCTCATGAATAACGCTGATGTACATTGGTGAAAGTGGAGTTGGTGCGAATAGAACAGACTCCTCATGAATAACGCTGATGTACATTGGTGAAAGTGGAGTTGGTTCGAATAAAGCATACTCCTCATGAATAACGCTGATGTACATTGGTGAAAGTGGAGTTGGTGCGAATAGAGCATACTCCTCATGAATAACGCTGATGTACATTGGTGAAAGTGGAGTTGGTGCGAATAGAGCATACTCCTCAAGAATAACGCTGATGTACATTGGTGAAAGTGGAGTTGGTGCGAATAGAGCATACTCCTCATGAATAACGCTGATGTACATTGGTGAAAGTGGAGTTGGTGCGAATAGAGCATACTCCTCATGAATAACGCTGATATACATGTGGAAAGTGGAGTTGGTGCGAATAAAGCATACTCCTCATGAATAACGCTGATGCGTTATGTTAGTGGGGTGCCATATTTGGTGGAAAATAGTCTGAAAAAGCTCATCAAACATCAAAGAATAAAAAGAACTAAACAAAATATGGTAAGTGAAAAATATTTTTATTTTCACTCTCGTATTTCGTAATTTACTGTCCGTGCGGACTACCCGCATATCACCATTAATGGGATAAAGATGAGAAAGATAGAATTTAGTAAAAGTTAGCCAGCACTTCCTTGGAGAAAAGTGGGTCATCAATGAGGAAAAATCACCGAGCAGTAAGTCGGGCCGGGAATAGAATCCTGACCTCTTCATTGCCCGCAAAATAATCAAGATGAGATTGACGCTTTTGTTAACTTACTAACTCAAGAAATATAATCGTCACGATACAATCTTACATATTTTTTCATATAGTCTAATATATGGAACCAAATTTTCAAATATTGGTTCTTGGTAAAAACTCTTAAATTATTATTTTTTCCCCCACTAAACAAGCATACAGTGATATATTTAATTTAAAAAAAAACACTCAGATATCAATTTTAAGCTAAATTGTGAAAACAATTTACGGAAAAAATTCAATTTTTCAAAAATTAATCATCAAGAAACTACCCTTTAATTTAGGGTTAAAATTAAAATCACAATTCGACTTCGAGGTATGACCATACATAAAATAATATCAAGTTTGGACCAAAATCATTAAGGTGGATGGAAGGGGACGGGAGAAAAGGTAATTGTGTTTGCAGTTTTTATGGAAAAACTTTTTTTCGCCAAAATAAATAAAGTATAGCTTCAGTACAAGCATTACATTATCTTGAATATCTGTCAAGGGTATTCTGAAATTTAACAAAAACTTTTTCTTTCATTTAAAAAATGTGTTAGATAATGCCACCATGATCATGACAGATATTCAGGAACTGTTGATATCAACATGTGGAGAAAATTAAACTCTACATTTACAATATAGTGGAGCAATATTTTATTTATTTTGGCCAAAAAAAAAATGTTTTGCCATAAAAATTGTAAAAACATTGGCCTTTCCTCGCGTCCCTTCCAGCCCACCTTAAACCGTTTCTGCTGCTGTAGCTCCATGTACTGTATATACAGAATTGATAGATCCATATTTTTTTAATTCAAGGGTCCATAAAATGTAAATACTCATTATAATCTTTAGTTTTTACATCCATTACTGTTTCCAGCCTGTGGCCTGCGTCAGTTTTTTTTATTAAAGCCATACATTTTCCACTACCGACTTGCTATGACCCGCCTCGGTGGCGTAGTTAGCTAACGCGCTTGACGTGTTGAGCTCGACTGCTGAGGACGGGGAGATCGAGGTTCGAATCTCGGTCGGGTGAACTGGGGGTGGTTTTTCCTCAATGGTTTTCCACTCTCCCTCCACGCAAATGCGGGTTCACTTCCTCCAATTCAACCTTCCCAATTCCTAATCCATTAGTGTAATTAGTACTAAAGCGTATAACCCGAACGGGTAGTAGACGCGGTGCTTAAATATTATTATATTATTTGACTTGCTATGAAGCCTGTCGTACGTAGCTTCATATATCTTATAATCTAACTTAAGACTAGGACAGGCACAACATCCAGTCCCCAGCCATTAATTCATCACTGTAAAAGGGTAAACCCACATTTCACCAATGATACATTTTTCGGCCATGCCAAGAAACGAAGCCGGGACCTTTGGCTCAGTATACAGACACGCTACCGACTGAGCTAAGGTATCGGCTCATCATACATAATCTTTTGTAAAAATACTTTACGATTAAAATACTTTCTCTATACACTTAGTTATAAAAAAACCATAGTGACTGCACGTGTACTATATGTTCTAAATAAGAATCCACTCATGTTTGAGGTGAAAGTTGGTGTAACCCTAGTTTTGTCTACTCTGCAGAGCGACAACTGTGTTGTAAGACGAGGAATGCAGGTCAGACTTTCCGACCTACTGCACACGATATTTTACCTGAGAGAGCTGCATTCAAAAATACTTATAAGCACACTTTGTTTATGTTTACAAGCACTTGACACATTAGAACTACATTCGCCAGACTTTGAACCCAACTCACGGCCGATTAGCCGCGATATTAAATATAATATTAAGATCGATTCAGAAATAGTATCCAAGCTTGGTTTTCTTCATTCTTCACATGTAAACATAGAAATTGAGAAGAATTAATTTTCTAACTTTAAAATATATTTTTTTAATTATTTTACTATATTTTCTAACAAAAAACACGGTAAAACGGCTTCACTCGTATCAATTCCACTGTTTTTTTTAATGTGTCCTACAGAAAACCACACCATGATGCTATGGCCGGTTCGAGCTGTATTACTTACCAAAGTTAGGTCTTATCAGTACGTGAGATGGTCTCTTAAAGGGATTTAATTGGTTTTATTTTGACCGACACCCAAGATAAGTAGATTGCGCGTATTTCTATTGAGTTGGGTCACGGGTTGAATTTCCGGCAAGGTTTCAAAATGGTTAAGTGTCAAAAACGAGGTTATATTAGTTGTATGTTGTGTTCGGATATCAGTTGTTCAGAAAGCAAACGTTAAAGGCTCATTGTAAGAAGAACAGATCAAAAATGTAATCAAATATAAATTATGTATTCAATTTGTTTAAATAATTAAATAAGTTTATGTTTAAATAATCTAGTATATTTCAATTGTGACGTCCTTAATTGCAGGTGCGAACTATGATTCCTGGAATCTGGACGACCGAAATAGGTAACAATTTACAGATGACCTGGCCCAGGTACGTGCATACATGTGAACTAATGGATTCATGTTTGTCTTTGAAGTGATGGATATATGATCAGCTTTTCAGTCGGTTAGTGTGCCTGCATCATCTGGTAGAAATCTCAGGTACAAGGGGACTTCATGAAATGTGGTGGTTCCCCGTCGCCTTCCACACTGAATGTATGTGAGCGAGTGCGAAAGATACTACCAATTTTGCCGGGAAAGGTGTTTTCACATACCTTCAAGGGGTCTTTCACATGTCACAATTGACATAGGGCCCCTCTAAAGGAAATTGTGCCACGGATTTCTATTACCAAAAAAATCCGTCAACCTAGAAGGGAAATAATGAATTGAGTCTCACCCCCATTTCTGGGTTGTCAGATTCGAGTTTAAGAGGTCGTTGGCAGAAACTTGTTAGGTTAGGTTAGGTTCATTGCAGCTAGCTAAAATGACATGATCGGTTGAAAGTTAAAAAAAAAACTTAACATAACTCTTGATACAAGTCCACTGCTTTTTGTGAAAAATTGAACTTAAAGCCATTAATGACAAACAGCATTTTTTGTTTTTCGCTCGACATGCACTCCATGACGTTCAATTTAGAATTACTAAAAGGTTTATGTTTGGCAGAACAATAGAGGTTGTACCCTGGACTCACTTCAAACAAATGTTCAAAACTACCCGGACTCAATTAGAATAACAAAAAGGTAAACAAGTAACTTTGGGTTCAATTCAATGTCATCCAATTAGAATTCTGAAACTATTTAATATTAGATCTAAGCATATAGCACTGTACATTGATGTCGATATTACTTAAAAGAGACCAGTAGGTTAGTGTAGAGAATTAAATTAACAAAAGGCTGAGTTCGACCCCAATCAGATGTTTTAATGTGAATTTTCAACAGTGGTCAAGTCATGTAAATGTTTGTGCATCTCCTTAAACTTTATACTTCTTATTTTACAAATGGTTAACCATTCACTAAAGAGTAAGAACTTCCATTAAAACATATATAGCATATAGTGACAGCTATTAATAGTAAAAATATATCTATGTAAGCATATATTTTAAAATAAAAGTAGAAAAATAGAAATAAAAAATACAATACGCGAAATTGATTGAAATTACATTTAATAGACTTCAATAACTATCAAACAATGACAGAGGCCTAACTTAAGTCATTGAATAAAATTCAGGATATATATATATTTTATATATATAATTCTGTCATTTCGTGTTAATTGATCCAGTTAAAAACCGGTGTCCTCAATGTTTTATATCAAATAAAAACAAAATGCGAGGCTTGCATTGCTCCAGTAAATGGTTCGCCAACAATGGGAGGTTTCCATACTAAAATGGATTGAGCTTATTTTGCTCAAAACCAACGCATAATTTTTAATGTCATAGAGAACGCTCTAGATTCCACAAATTGTTAATTTCAAACTAAAAAAAAAGCCTGTGTGTATAGTAAACTATTTATAAAAAAAATCCCTAAAGTATATCATAAATATTTGTTTGAGCTATTTCACATAGAGGAAGAATGGATCGCATCACGAGATGTGCCCGTGCTGGGGATTGCCCATTACGTCATAGCGATTACATCATGTTTTTACAATAGCGTATGAAATTCCTGTAGTGAGCTCTTCCAAGTATTTGATTGCAGCTAATTCTGTGACGTTGTCACAGACATAATGCAAACATGGACGATCTAGCTCACCTGATCTGGTCCCCTTTGACTGGGCTGGAACTCGACTTCATGAAACACGCACACTCTACTCCACTCAACATCACGCGGCTTACTGACCACCCGTGGCTCGAGGCCCGATTAGAGCAAGACTCGGACAATAGAACATCGAGATGCGCTAACCCGTATGCGCTGACGGTTGTGCTCGAGTGAAACAAGACTCATCCACCGGCGCGTGATTTGAAATTATCACGAGAATCGTCGAGACTTCTCCCGAAGCGACGTACACCCCTCTCCCTTCACCCCAGTGTGTTCCCGCCGTTTGTGAACACGTGATTGACTTTGTACTGTATATAACGGCTGGACTGTGTAGTGATGTCACTCATTTCTCTGCACTCGATTAGGTGAGACACTTGTCTTAGATTTAGACGTAGGTTGCTGTTCGACGTATTCTAAATTATGTTTGGGTTAAATTGTTCAAAATTTAAGTTTCGACTTTAAATATAAATCATGATTACTAATAGCTATATTTCTCTGAGACTGCAGGATTTGCCTGTCAGCCATTATGGTTTATGCTCTAGCTTTTTCTTGGTACTTAACGTTGTGTCCGCCTCACGGACGGGTTGGAACTTTGGCATGGCGCCATCTTAGGGCGCTAATGGAACTTTAGCTTGTCGCCATCTTGGGGCGCTAATAATTTCTGTTTAACGTGTAACTTACTTAAAATAATTATTCTGCTTGCTAAAGGTTAAAGGTTTGTTACGATTGTAATTGTTATTCAACTCGGGGGGCGCGAGCCGTGCACCCAGCACATTGGTCATTATAATAATTATAATTTAGATTGAACTAATTTGATTAGGAACTATTGTAACAGGTTAGGTTTAGGTTAATCATTTTCTCTGTCGCGCCTTATAATGGCGGCCTATTATAAAACTTTATACTTTTGTCAATGTAGTGTTACCATCACCAGGTCGTGTAGACATATATATATATTACTTGTATTTAACTTTCCTGCTAGGTTAGTCGCCTTCTGCGAGGGTCAATGTAATTATGACTACGTTGGTATTAATTGTTCTGTTTTCTCTTAACGACTTGGGGTCTTGCCCCTTTATTTATTGTTTATTTCGGCCCTTATCGGCCAGTCACTCGACTTTCCTAGAGTGCCTCGCTCTTGTATGTCTGCGAGTTGTTTGTAGAATAAAATAAACTCTCTTGTAACTAACCTACCTTTTATTTATTGTTATATGAACCTATCAGATCATATGAAGGGGGGGTTACAAGAGAGAAGCTGCGCCACTCTGCTCTCGCAGAGTTGAGTGGGGCACTTGATAGGATATTAGGTATAGTTAGGAGAGAAAATAGGGTCCGCCTGTCTGCAGTATTGTTGGATGATTGATATTGTATTAATTCTTGTTTGTTTATGTTTCATGACTCCGTGACCATGGAGACCACTCCTGCAACTGCCATGTCCACTTTGACCACATCTAAGACTGCTGTCTACCGCCTGAGCCGGGACGAGTTGACAGCTGAGCTGACTTCAAGGGGCGTCTCCTTCTCTCCCAATGCTACTGTGGGTGAGCTCAGATCTAAGCTATGTGGGGGGATTAGCGGGACTGGGGAGGCTGAGACTGACTCGGGTATGGACAAGATTGAGGATGGGAATCCACCCCCTTTAGCGCCAACCGCTCCTCCTCCACCCCCTTCACTAGTTAAATGTCAGAACAAAGTACTTATGGAGATTTTGAATCGGACCCCTGTTTGCGACGGTCAAGATCACGCTACTCTGTTTAAATTTATGGTTGAGATCAACAGAGCATATTGTCTAAAGTTAGCGAGTGATAGTGAATTTTTGATTCTGTGTTTGGCCAAAACTTCTGGTTTTTTAACCCAGCTGTTCTCCCGTGGGATTCAAAATGGTTTATCTTGGAGATCACTTACTGACCTCATTTTAGAAGCGCTGTTACCCAGTAGGGCTAGAGAAAGGTTATGTAAAGAAGTTATTCACAGGTTTCAATATCCCCACGAATCGTTGAGAGATTTTATTTTATCTATCACAGAGGCAGCTCAAGTTCTCAATAGTGGTCTGGGGGAAAGTGAGATCGTTGATATTATTCTTGAGAATGTGTCGCCCCTCACCCGGCGACATTTTGTATTTACATGTAAGCCCTGTACGGTACTTGAACTTTTCTCTCTAGCATCTTCGATTGAAAACACCCTGCTCGCCGAACAGGAGTATTTAAGTGTGCATGCGCCGGCGGCATTAAGCCGCAGACGCACGGGTTCAACTCCCGAACCTATGAATACGGCCTTGTCATTAGCGCCTGTACTACCGGGCGATCGCGATGCTAGCACTCCTAGGGACAACTTCAGGCCTTCGGGTTCTGGCGACCGTGCGCCCCGCGACCTCTCGCGCATGAGATGTTTTCGGTGTAGAAGATTGGGTCACGTACAGAGACAGTGTAGATCGGGAAACTTATAGGGCGCGATCGTAGTCGTGGTCCGGTCGTGCCCACTTGTATTAAACCACGTGCTCCTACTCCTGTAGTTCAGATCCAGGTAGCCCAAAACGATTGTGTTGCTCTTTTAGATACAGGAGCCAGTCACTCATTTATATGCCGTGAGTTTTTGCGCCAGTTAGAGGGTAAAACAAAAATCGATTATAGGTCGATAGGTCCTAAGATTTACGCCGTGGCTAATGGGCAGACTATCTTGGTCGATTGTAAAGTAGTGCTCTCTATTAAGATAGAAAGATTTGCCTGGAAACGTCCATTCTTTGTTATGCCAGAACTTCCCTTTGATGTTATTCTAGGGACTGACTTCATGTTCGAGACTGGAGTCAAACTTGACCTGAGACGCTTAGGAATATCTTTTAAGTTTGAACCTAGTTTGTTTATCCCGTTTTGTGTTGGGCACCATCCTCGCAGGTTGTTCCCCATTGTCGAGGAACGTGAAGCGATAGATCGTTTGATAGCTCGATTCCCTGACGTCATCACTGACAGATGGGGCAAGTGCGACATTTTGCCGTACGACATTGTGGCGCAGGACCACATTCCTGTTAGATCTGGTCCCTACTCCTGTGCACCCCCCAAACTCGAGATATTTAGAAATCTTATCATGGACCTGGAACAAAAGGAGGTTATTCGTCCCTCCAAATCCCCATACGCAAGTCCTGCGTTCATTATTCCCAGGAAAGGTCATGGGCATCGCTTGATTGTCGATTATAGAAAGCTTAATAAAAAAATTGTGTTCGACCCATACCCCATGCCTAGCATAGAGTCCGCCTTCCAACATCTTGGCGGAGCCAAATATTACAGCTTGATTGACCTTAATGCGAGCTTTCTGCAATGTGCTCTCTCAGAGTCGTCTAAGAAATTCACCGCGTTTATCACCCCCTGGCAAGTCTACGAATTCAACCGAGTGCCGTTAGGGATAAGTTGCGGGGGGCAAGCGTTGAGTAGAGTCTTAGACCATATTTTGGCGGACCTGAAATACAAATTCGTGTTTAACTACCTTGATGATATCTGCGTTTACAGCAAATCTTTTGATGACCATTTGCGTCATGTTGAGGTAGTGTTGAGGCGCCTGCGCGAGGCTGGGTTGACTGTAAACCCGGAGAAAGTCACATGGGCGAAGAGATCTATCCCATATCTTGGCTATATCATTTCTGAGGGTAACCTGCTCGTTGACCCGGATCGGGTTAAGCCTATCTTGGATTTTCCCGCCCCAAAAAACATAAAAGGGGTATTACGGTTTCTAGGTATGTGCGCCTACTACGCTAGGTTCATCCCGAACTTCTCTGACTTAGCCAACCCCCTTAACTCCTTGAAAAAAAAGGGTGCCACCTTTATTTGGGGTTCTGCCCAACGGCAGGCTTTTGTTGCGCTTAAGCGCCACCTAGTGTCGCCAGCCGTGCTACGCATGCCTGACTTTTCTCTGCCTTTCCAACTACATGTTGATGCCTCCTCTGTAGCGCTAGGAGCGGTTCTCTCTCAAACGACTTCCGAGGGAAGTAGACCTGTAGCTTTCGCCAGCAGAACTTTGAGCCCTGCCGAAAGAAAGTATAGTATATATGAAAAGGAATGTCTCAGCTGTATCTTCGGCATCGACAAGTTCGCAGACTATCTAGAGCTTCGCCAGTTTGAGTTGTACACTGACAACATGGCCCTCAGCTGGATGTGGAATCACCCGAAACAACTAGGGAAAATTGGACGGTGGGTTTGGAAGCTATCCAGGTTCAAGTTTACGACCCATCACGTTGCTGGGAAGCTTAATGTTGTCGCTGACGCTTTGTCTAGGATGTGTGAGGATAAGGAACCTGTAGGAGAATGTAAGGAGGATGGCTCGTTATTTGTTATCCATACGATTCCCGAATCCTTTATCTCAATCAAAGACCATCAGTTGATGGATCCGTGTTGTAGACAGATCGTTGACAAGATCAAGCGTGGAGAGAGGATTGGGAACTACGAGATTTTTAAAGACCTCTTAGTAGTTCGTGTCAAGGGTAGGATAAGATATTTTGTGCCAGAGAAACTTAGGCCTATGTTACTTAAATATTTCCACGACTCCCTTTTTGGCGGCCATTGCGGTGTCCTTAAGACCGAGCGCAAGATTTCTAAGGAATTTTTTTGGCCCTTAATGCCTAGAGACGTTAGAGATTGGGTGCGCAAATGTGAGCCGTGTCAATTGGCCAAACCGGCGCGTAATTCTAAAATAGGGTTTCACTCCGCGGATGTTGCTAAGCAACCGTGGGAGAAAGTTTTTGTTGATTTCGTCGGCCCCCTTACCCGCTCTACCCAAGGGAACACCTCTATACTCGTTGCCATGGACGCCTTCTCTAAATTCGTCATACTCATCCCCCTAAGGAACATGAAGGCAAGGACGACTGTTAATGCTCTGTGCAGGCGTGTTTGGGCGATTTTAGGGACCCCAAGGGTCATAGTAAGTGATAATGGACCGTGTTTCCGTTCTAAAGCTTTTGGAGATATGTGTTTCTCGTGGGGGATAAGACACGTTACCACTAGCCCGTACAACCCATCGCCGAACCATGTAGAAAGGTTTAATCGTAACCTAAACGTTGCCTTGACGATCTTTCACCACCTGGATCACACCCACTGGGACCAGGACTTAGACGTTTTGAACATTGCTTTTAACGCCGCTTTCCATGAGTCAGTCAAAGCCACTCCTTCCTCTATCCTCCTCAATAGGGACCTGAACCACCCATTATTGTTTAACTGGGATATTGACCCACTCCTTAATGACGCAGGTGACTGTTCTTATGAAAAGAAATGTGAGGTAGCTTTTTCTAACCTCCTGAAGTCCCAAAGGAAGGTTGCCGCCACCTATAACCGAGGGCGTATCCCTGTCCCATTTAAACTTGGGGACATTGTTGTGTGCAAGTGTTTTCCTCTTAGCTCAGCTGCTGACAAGTCTTCGGCGAAGATGGCGTATAAGTGGAGTGGTCCCTGGTCAATTGAAAGATTTCTTACACCTGTTTCGGTATTGTTAAAAGAAGTATCCGACCCATCTTTGACACGTAGAGCACATGTCAGCCACCTAAAGGCTGCAGGGAAATGAGTCAATTGACCCCGTGCTGTGTGTCGTCTGTTTGTTTAAGTGTACCTTTGTGATTTAATTTTGCGTTCTTAAGTGCATGTTTCTAAGTATTCTATATTGTTGTATATATAATTTATATAAGGGAAGGGGTACCACCCCCTGGTATTGTTAGGAAAAATTTGTAGTGCTGTAGGGCCTAGGTATGACTTTGAGCAGAAACTTGTGTTGGACTGTTTATAATAAAGCGTGTGTCGGGTCCAAAGTACATAGTGCAGAACGTTCGCCCCACCGACCGGACTACCTCTAAGTGCGTGTGAAGCGGCAAACCCACCTTTCCTCATTCATGGAAAGTCGTCGCTAAACAGAGTTGTGGGTATCTCTGTGACTCGTGCTGGTAGACAATGTTAGTGCTACGAAACTGCCACAGTAACTTTCAAGGATGGCTGCGCTAACTGATAAACTTTACAATTGGATGTGATGTTCACGTGTAAACTTTTGTTCTCAGAAACTTCACCTATTCGGCCTTCCGTCCCCCCCTTTTTTCTGCCCTGCCCTTTCCTTCCCCTCCTTTGTTGCTGTACACTCATCGGCAGTCAATGATCGCCCAGCTGGGCGTGGCGATGAAGCTTCCCTGGTGGTTAAAGCGGGCCACCTTACGAGCATATGCTGTCTCCCTGTCAACCCGGGATGACGGTGTGTTGGAGTGAGCGTGTGAAGCAGAGGTCTACCCCCGGAGTCCAGTTATTCGTCATCTCCCGCACCTGCATCTGGCCACCTAACATGGCCTCGGAGGGTACCGGAGCCGCCACCCACCCTCTAGTCAGCGGTGAACATCGGGGAAGGCGCCTCCCCGTGTCTTCACCGAAGGCTAAGGACGTCCTTCTTCTCCGTCCAAGGGGGGACATTGTGACGTTGTCACAGACATAATGCAAACATGGACGATCTAGCTCACCTGATCTGGTCCCCTTTGACTGGGCTGGAACTCGACTTCATGAAACACGCACACTCTACTCCACTCAACATCACGCGGCTTACTGACCACCCGTGGCTCGAGGCCCGATTAGAGCAAGACTCGGACAATAGAACATCGAGATGCGCTAACCCGTATGCGCTGACGGTTGTGCTCGAGTGAAACAAGACTCATCCACCGGCGCGTGATTTGAAATTATCACGAGAATCGTCGAGACTTCTCCCGAAGCGACGTACACCCCTCTCCCTTCACCCCAGTGTGTTCCCGCCGTTTGTGAACACGTGATTGACTTTGTACTGTATATAACGGCTGGACTGTGTAGTGATGTCACTCATTTCTCTGCACTCGATTAGGTGAGACACTTGTCTTAGATTTAGACGTAGGTTGCTGTTCGACGTATTCTAAATTATGTTTGGGTTAAATTGTTCAAAATTTAAGTTTCGACTTTAAATATAAATCATGATTACTAATAGCTATATTTCTCTGAGACTGCAGGATTTGCCTGTCAGCCATTATGGTTTATGCTCTAGCTTTTTCTTGGTACTTAACGTTGTGTCCGCCTCACGGACGGGTTGGAACTTTGGCATGGCGCCATCTTAGGGCGCTAATGGAACTTTAGCTTGTCGCCATCTTGGGGCGCTAATAATTTCTGTTTAACGTGTAACTTACTTAAAATAATTATTCTGCTTGCTAAAGGTTAAAGGTTTGTTACGATTGTAATTGTTATTCAACTCGGGGGGCGCGAGCCCGTGCACCCAGCACATTGGTCATTATAATAATAATAATTTAGATTGAACTAATTTGATTAGGAACTATTGTAACAGGTTAGGTTTAGGTTAATCATTTTCTCTGTCGCGCCTTATAATGGCGGCCTATTATAAAACTTTATACTTTTGTCAATGTAGTGTTACCATCACCAGGTCGTGTAGACATATATATATATTACTTGTATTTAACTTTCCTGCTAGGTTAGTCGCCTTCTGCGAGGGTCAATGTAATTATGACTACGTTGGTATTAATTGTTCTGTTTTCTCTTAACGACTTGGGGTCTTGCCCCTTTATTTATTGTTTATTTCGGCCCTTATCGGCCAGTCACTCGACTTTCCTAGAGTGCCTCGCTCTTGTATGTCTGCGAGTTGTTTGTAGAATAAAATAAACTCTCTTGTAACTAACCTACCTTTTATTTATTGTTATATGAACCTATCAGATCATATGAAGGGGGGTTACAATTCCATCAAGTTTATTATATCACAGATTACTTTACCTACTCCTCGCTCCACGTCGGCAGAGTTGGCTCAGCGCCAACGCGCCTGGGCTTTTGGCGTGTTGATTCCCGGCCGGGTGCGTTGTGAACGGTTTTATAGAATGGGATTATCAATACTCTTTCCAGGCTAAAGTAGTTGCTACGAGAAAAGTCAATCTCTCTCCCTCTTCTTCAAGAAATACTAAGTACATTATGTTGACAACTATATCACTTTTATTTGTATTTTTAAGTTGAAATAGCTCCTATCATTTTTACTTGGATTTGAGGTTGAAATATCTCCTATAATTTCTCATTGGATTTTAAGTTGAAATATCTCCTATAATTTCTCATTGGATTTGAAGTTGAAATATCCCCTATAATTTCTCCTTGGATCATAAGTAGGTATATACTTTTCTTTGGAAATCAAGTTAGACAGAAGAAAAATGAATACCCAATTCAATAGTACAATATATTCATAGAGAATAACCGTCATTCACGTGATTTAAGACGTCAGTCTCACAATATATTGATATATCAGTGCAAGAGTGTTACATTCCAAGTTTACTGACTTATCAGTATGCAACAACAAGACTTTCGATAAAGATATATTATTTTAACTGTAGCATTGGTAATATATTGACATATTATGAATTTAATGATATTAATAATCAAAAAATGATTCTTTTTTTTTCCCTTTAAGTTGTAACACTGTTGCGTTGAAGTTTCGATATGGAAACATTTTAAGAATACGTTCAACGTTCTAGATGTATTGTTTACAATTTTAAATTAAAATCACTACTAAACAAACAAACAAAAAAATCTGAGCGTCTGCAATATTTAAACGAAAACCAAACCATACGATCCTCAGTCTAAGTTCAAAAAAATCTCGGCCAAATTTTGTTAAAACGGATTCACACAGTTGACAATTATCGCAGAGCAAACATCCGAACAGACAGACAAAATGTCAAATTTAAGAAAATAACATCCTCAGATCACCCGACTTGTACTGTGACCTTGACCTTACCTCCTCGTCACTGGCATACTAAAGTAGTTTGACATTTTAGAACTATGTACCAGTATTATAAGAAAAAACAAAGAGGATAATTGTGTCCCTTTGAGTGGGCGGCATGCTTAGCACCCAGCCCTTAATTCATTACTAGCCCGACACCTTAACTCAGTCGGTAGCGTGTCCATATATTGAGCTAAGGTACCCAGGTTCGATTTCCAGTGTGACCGAAAAAAAAATATCATTAGGGAAATGAGGGTTTCTCATTTCTCAGTGATGACTTAACTGCTGGGGTAAGGGGGGATAGGGGGTCGTAAGGGGGTTGGATGTTGTGTCTGTTCTGGATTCAAGTTAGTTTATAGGTTGTGTGCTGATATAATCAGTCAGTTCAGAAAGACAAATTGTTCATCCATGTGTAGAATCAAACCCGGTGCCCTAGCTCAGTAGTCGGATGCGCTATCGACTGAACTAAAGTGTCGGTCAATTAAGCCCTTGTGCAACGTTCCATCATAAACCAATTCCACGTCCCATGAAGACATTCCCACCAATTTAACTGAGTGGATTCGTTCCAGTCCACCGAGTGAACGGTACTGGGTCCGAGTCTAATAGCGATGCACGACGACTAAAGAACAAATTATAAAGGCTCTAGCTGGGTAAAGCTAAAGTACAATTTTCAGAAGATGGACTCTTTAGAAAAAGCAGTCATATTTTTTTAAGACTAGAATTGATAACATTTTATTATTTTATTAGTGTTATTTCTCAACTATTTATATCAAAACTGATTGTTGAAGATTGTAACATAATTATGACGTATGAATACGTGGACGTGGATATTGTAGCTTCTCTAGTGGTCAAATAAAGGCCCTTCCTATGAAGCTTTTACTGTATGTTCAGTAAATTCACAGGAAACGTGACCGAATCCTTAACTTATTAGTATCACTCCCTCTCTCTGCTCCTTACTACCCGTCCGGGCTATCCATACTTAACACCGCCCCATTAGGGTAAGGATGAGGAAGGTAGAATTCAAAGGAAACGTACCCAAATTTGCGTTCATTAAGAGTGGGAAACCATTTATAGAAAAAATCCCAGTCCATGCAATTGAGTAAAAAAATTCCTCAAAAATTCTACCTATCCCATGCTTACTTTGTTGACGTAGCAGATACCAGGACTCGGAAGGGTGGGAAGCGGACGATGGGGAAGGGGGGGAGGGAATAAAAATATTCACAAGCCATTCATATAAAATAAATATCAAGAAGAAGAGCTTCCACTCCACCCGTGCCGGCAGGCACACAGTCTAAACGTCAAGCTCATTTAGTCTAGCTAGCCGGTTACTGGGAAGTGAAGTTTGAATCCTGGTAGGACTTATCAAGAATTTGGCACTCTCACTCAATGTAAATTCAGGTAAATTCTCTCCATAATTCTACCGTCTTAGCGTATAACCCGAACGGGTAGTAAGACGCGGTGCTAAATATTATTATATTATATTATTATTATTATTCTACCGTCTTTATACCAACCGGTTATTAAAGTACATTGAGTATAGCCCGTTTTGATGGTCGAATAGTCTAAGGCGTCACTCTCGCAATATAATATGTATAAGATAATAGGTATATCGGCGTTCATATTCCCGTCGGATGAATTAAATAAGGTTTTTCCCTGAATAGTTTTTGACTCTACCGCCACATAAATGCGGGTACACTTCCTCTAAATTCAACTTTACACATCCCTAACACATTAGCATGATTAACACATAATGCGTATAGCCAAAACGGGTAGAGAAACATGTTGTGTAAAAAAACGGGTCGTTTATGAGGATCCTGACGAGACACTTCACAAACACAAGCTTGAGAGCGACAAGGAGAGTCGTTGAAAAGAAAGTAGACAGGTAATACAGTATGTGGGCTGGAAGTGTTGTCATTGCAGCGCTAAGATCATCACCATCAACATCTTGTGTCGCAATCTTGTTAATGACAGCGGCGGCCCAAATGATAACCTTGTCAGCATTCTCGTACCACGGTCCTAATCTCCATGTCAGCATTCTCTTACCACGGTCCTAATCTCCCTGTCAGCATTCTCGTACCACGGTCCTAATCTCCCTGTCCATATTCTCGTACCAAGGTTCTAATCTCTCTGTTAGCACTCTCGTACCACGGTCCTAATCTCCCTGTCAGCATTCTCGTACCACGGTCCTAATCTCCCTGTCCATATTCTCGTACCAAGGTTCTAATCTCTCTGTTAGCACTCTCGTACCACGGTCCTAATCTCCCTGTCAGCATTCTCGTACCACGGTCCTAATCTCCCTGTCAGCATTCTCGTGCCACGGTCCCAATCTCCATGTCAGCGTTCTCGTACCAAGGTCCTAATCTCCCTGTCAGCATTCTCGTGCCACGGTCCCAATCTCCATGTCAGCGTTCTCGTACCAAGGTCCTAATCTCCATGTCAGCATTCTCGTGCCACGGTCCCAATCTCCATGTCAGCGTTCTCGTACCAAGGTCCTAATCTCCATGTCAGCATTCTCGTACCAAGGTTCTAATCTCTCTGTTTGCACTCTCATCTCCATGTCAGCGTTCTCGTACCATGGTCCTAATCTCCCTGTCAGCATTCTCGTACCACGGTCCTAATCTCCCTGTCCATATTCTCGTACCATGGTCCTAATCTCCCTGTCCGTATTCTCGTACCACGGTCCTAATCTCTCTGTCCATATTCTCGTACCATGGTCCTAATATCCATGTCAGCATTCTCGTACCACGGTCCTAATCTTCATGTCAGCATTCTCGTGCCACGGCCCTAATTTCCCCGACCACTTCTCAACTCGTGTTTCGGGAATACTCTTGCAAGAAGGGATACATGCTCAAGTTTTCAAAACAGAATTTGAGAGCATATTTACATTTCGGGCCCGCACAGGTGGGCAAGCGGAATAGATCAAAGCTCATTTAGTCTATGGGACACCCTGATTTTGTTTGGGAGAAGAGTAGAGAATATTCAAACACATTTATTTGCATCCAACAATGATGACATTTTACTATATTATTTGTGGTTTTTATTGGTATTAATAATAACTATCAAATGTGACAGCTGCATATAACATGACTTGATGTATGAATATATTAAAATTGTTTTAGTAAGTTTAGTTTCTAGCTTCTACTGTTCTTCCTACCAAAATCATACTATAGTTTGCCAGTAAGGGGAGGTCGAAATCGGGCCGGGTGTACTAAGTTTTTTCTTAAATAGATTTTCACTCTTCATCCACGCAAATGCGGGTACAAGTCTTATATTTTTTCCATCCATTTGAATTATACGTTTATGTACTAACTAAGCATATGAGGTAGGGAAAAGAAAGGTTGAATTTAGAAGAAATGTACCCGCATTTGCGCACAGTGATGGCCCTCAGTACACCCGACCGAGATATAACCAGGATCGCTCTGTCATCGACAGTATAGTTCACTGCTAAAGTAGCACCTTAGACCAAAAGGCCACCGAGGTGGATATTGGTATTATTAGTCTTAGATCTTCATATTTCAATCATTGAACTTGGTTTAGTTAATAAGCTTACCATAAAAGATATTAACAGATAAATATAAAGGTTGGAAATGAAGTAATAATTTAGAGCATATAATAGGCGCTTAAGCCTTTTTATTCGTGACCCGTTTTCATAAAACAAAATTAGTGGGCTCCCTGGACAGTATTTATTATTATTAACTTTAACTTTACTATTTACAAAAAAATATATACCCGCATATTTAACCAAATAAAACCATTGGTTTATCTTAGTTTATCATAAGAATGATTAGTAAATTGTTTTGGGTAATCATGCCAAAAGACGTTTATTTTTAAAATTAATTAGGGGCTTACACAAATATTGAATGAAAGGTTGTGGCGTATTAAAATTTAATTCATTCTGTAAGAAATTTAGGCCTATTGGCGTTTGTCAAAGTTTGCCCACAGCATATTTTTCAAGACCCCTGGAGTAGTCTCGACCTAAGGTTTAGAGGACTTATAAGCGCATTAGCTTAGTTATCGAATGACCAAATCACATTTGGAAAACTGCCCCTAGAAATCACTCTGGTACCTACCACTATATACTGTAGTCACAGACTGTACGTTACTCTGGTACCTAACACTATCTACTGTAGTCACAGACTGTACGTTATTCTGGTACCTAACACTATCTACTGTAGTCACAGACTGTACGTTACTCTGGTACCCAACACTATCGACTGTAGTCACAGACTGTACGTTATTCTGGTATGTAACACTATCTACTGTAGTCACAGACTGTATGTTACTCTGGTACCCAACACTATCTACTGTAGTCACAGACTGTACGTTACTCTGGTACCCAACACTATCTACTGTAGTCACAGACTGTACGTTACTCTGGTACCTACCACTATCTACTGTAGTCACAGACTGTACGTTATTCTGGTACCTAACACTATCTACTGTAGTCACAGACTGTACGTTACTCTGGTACCTAACACTATCTACTGTAGTCACAGACTGTACGTTACTCTGGTACCCAACACTATCTACTGTAGTCACAGACTGTACGTTACTCTGGTACCTACCACTATCTACTGTAGTCACAGACTGTACGTTACTCTGGTACCCAACACTATCTACTGTATTCACAGACTGTACGTTATTCTGGTATGTAACACTATCTATTGTAGTCACAGACTGTACGTTACTCTGGTACCTACCACTATCTACTATAGTCACAGACTGTACGTTACTCTGGTACCTACCACTATCTACTGTAGTCACAGACTGTACGTTACTCTGGTACCCAAAACTATCTACTGTAGTCACAGACTGTACGTTACTCTGGTACCTAACACTATCTACTGTAGTCACAGACTGTACGTTACTCTGGTACCTACCACTATCTACTGTAGTCACAGACTGTACGTTATTCTGGTATGTAACACTATCTATTGTAGTCACAGACTGTACGTTACTCTGCTACCTACCACTATCTACTGTAGTCACAGACTGTACGTTACTCTGGTACCTAACACTATTTACTGTAGTCACAGACAGTACGTTACTCTGGTACCCAACACTATCTACTGTAGTCACAGACTGTACGTTACTCTGGTACCTAACACTATCTACTGTAGTCACAGACTGTACGTTACTCTGGTACCTACCACTATCTACTGTAGTCACAGACTGTACGTTACTCTGGTACCTAACACTATCTACTGTAGTCACAGACTGTACGTTACTCTGGTACCTAACACTATCTACTGTAGTCACAGACTGTACGTTACTCTGGTACCCAACACTATCTACTGTAGTCACAGACTGTACGTTACTCTGGTACCTACCACTATCTACTGTAGTCACAGACTGTACGTTACTCTGGTACCCAACACTATCTACTGTATTCACAGACTGTACGTTATTCTGGTATGTAACACTATCTATTGTAGTCACAGACTGTACGTTACTCTGGTACCTACCACTATCTACTATAGTCACAGACTGTACGTTACTCTGGTACCTACCACTATCTACTGTAGTCACAGACTGTACGTTACTCTGGTACCCAACACTATCTACTGTAGTCACAGACTGTACGTTACTCTGGTACCTCACAGCTATCTACTGTAGTCACAGACTGTACGTTACTCTGGTACCTACCACTATCTACTGTAGTCACAGACTGTACGTTACTCTGGTACCCACCACTATCTACTATAGTCACAGACTGTACGTTACTCTGGTACCTAACACTATCTACTGTAGTCACAGACTGTACGTTACTCTGGTACCTACCATTATCTACTGTAGTCACAGACTGTACGTTACTCTGGTACCTAACACTATCTACTGTAGTCACAGACTGTACGTTACTCTGGTACCTACCACTATCTACTGTAGTCACAGACTGTACGTTATTCTGGTATGTAACACTATCTATTGTAGTCACAGACTGTACGTTACTCTGCTACCTAACACTATCTACTGTAGTCACAGACTGTACGTTACTCTGGTACCCAACACTATCTACTGTAGTCACAGACTGTACGTTACTCTGGTACCTAACACTATCTACTGTAGTCACAGACTGTACGTTACTCTGGTACCCACCACTATCTACTATAGTCACAGACTGTACGTTACTCTGGTACCTAACACTATCTACTGTAGTCACAGACTGTACGTTACTCTGGTACCTACCATTATCTACTGTAGTCACAGACTGTACGCTCAGGTAACGGAGTTATTTCCAGGTCACGCAGCATTCCTCCTATACAGCTACACCCGGCATCATGTGTTAGGTCCCTTCACACACTGATTTATTCTAGCTGTTATCAAGCTGGAGTACCATTCTTTTGTTTCAACTCGAGTGTTAATATGCCCCTTACATTAATAGGGGTCATTAACACTGGTGACCTCACTTGTAGCTTCTTGTTTTCCTATTTTACGAAGAGTGAATTTCCGACTTAATCGGGTTTCGATCCAAAGCTTCTCAAAGGACATTTATTATATTAATAGTACAGTGCTTTAAATATATTATCATGGCCTCGGTACTTTTGACATAAAAAATATCTCGCAGTAGTTTGCACGAGTAAAGGTTTGTTCATACCGGTACAAATACTGAAACTTGCTGCTTTTATAATCTGATGCTTCTGTAATAAATACTGATGCTACCAACATAAATACCGTTACTGACAATTATGAAGAGGTGTACTTTTAATCGTTGCCTTAATAAACACTCATTCTACCACAATAGATACTGATTAATTCGGCTATGATACTGATACTTAGTAAATATTGATGCTACTGCTATATACTGACAAATTTTGCTATGGTAGATATTTACAATGCTCCTATTGTAAATATTGAAGCTGCGATTGTATTTATATATATGGATACTTGCTGCTATAAAAGAAAAAAATTGTTTCAACTATACCTCGATATTTTAAGGAAAGATATAGCTAACTGCTAAGAAAGTTACTAGATCTACTTTCACGTATTCATACGTAAAGTCATCTTATCTGAAGCTTTTAATTTTTGTATATATTATCAATAGTTCTCATAAAATAACACTTATTGTATAAGAAAATATTATCACTATTGTAAACAAAAAAATAGGTCTTTGTTTGTATTTGATAAAAGGTGCTTGAATCCTAGCCGCGAGTACTTGGGTGCTTATTCCTAAATGGTTCCTCCCTCTCAATCTTCGTCACTATTTCATGGGTGCAAATATTATATTATATCTCGGACGCGTTGCACGCGGACCTAAGGCGTCAGTCACACTCGTGTTGGTTGGATTGGCTTGCTGATAACGGGGAGAACGGGGTTCAAATCCCGGTCAGGACTGATGAAGGTGGTTTTCCTCAATTGTTTCCTACTCTTCATTCACGCAAATGCGGGTAGATTACCTCTAAAAAGCTTCTTTCCTCACCTCTACCCTATCAGAATAATTATAATATAGGTAGGACTAGGTATAACCTGAACAGGTAGTAAGACGTGCTAATAAAAAAATGCACTATCTGAATTTAATGACTTACCATCTTAATTATAGAACAGACACAACACCCAGTCCCCCGGTCGCCAATTCATCGCTTTGAATGACGAAGTCCCAATTTCACCAATATGAATCATTTTTTGACCATGACGAGAAATGACCCGGGAACCCTCAAATCAGCAACTATACACGTTTACAAATATGGTAAAGTATAAGATGTAACATTAATTATAGTGCTAGTCTCTCATATACGAGGGTTTCTGGTTCGAGTGTGTGTTGAAAACTTCAATAACTATCAGAGGACGAGTATTTTTGCTAACGACATCTTCACTTCGAACAGAACCAAACATGATTTGTCTCACTTTTTCATTTCTTTGAAACATTAATAAGCATGTTTTAGCTATAGTAAAATGCTAACCACATCATCCTAGATTTGGCTACTTTAAACCTTTTAAATAAAAAAGTAGATTCATTTAAAAACTTAATTTTTACCAAAGAATTAATTTAAAAGTGTGGTAAAATATACTATCCAAGTCTATTAACTTTATTGTCGGCAGAAGAACCAAAACCACAGAGCAAAAAGTTTCAGAATAAAACTGGAAAATATGAAAAGACAATCTCTAAAAGAATGAATGGTCAATGACAAAGATAGTGGCGAATCAAGTAGGCCTTTATTTGCAAATTATAATATTGACTCGTGCATGGATAAGAATTGGCTTATCAGACGAGGAAGAAAAATCATCCCTCCGATAAATATAACACTACTAACTTAGAAAAGGAAAGTTATGGTTGGTTCAATATGACAGGGAAAAAACATTAAACACTGTATTGGTCAAATAATTGAGGAACTATTAGGATAGGATAAACATTTCAAGAAGAGGAGACAGTGTATGTCTACTGTAGGTGAGAAGTTTAACTGGCCCGATTATGATATTCATGTACTGTACCTAGTTGAAGAACAAACTTGCACAGATACATTCTGATTGATTAGGAATCGTGGTTAATGAGTTTGGAAAATAGTTTCACTATTCAATAGAGAAAAGTCATTACACAGATGCTCTTATATATTAAATATTCTAAGTTTGTTTAGTTAAATAGATTGTCTGTAAACATTTTTACTTTCATAATCTATTTTTAACAATGTCAGAGTGATTTAAACCATCAAATAACAAGTATTTTGAGCATCAGGAAAGTGGTAAAATACCAACTATTTCGAATTTATAAATTAATATTAGAAAAAAAGAAGTTTAGCTTAAAGTATTTTATATAGTAGACCCTACTAAAACATGAAACAAAAAGTTGTTACTCAAGCAACAATTTATTAAAAGAGTGTCCTAATCCATTTATTTTTGGGTAAGTCCTACACATTTATTTTACGAACTTTCAACTCTTAAAAAAGTGTCTAAACTTAACAAATAAAATAATGAAATGTTCAAAGAAACCCCACCTTTTTTATCATGTAGGCCTACCAAAAATGTGCCTTGTTTTGATGATTTTGGAGGTATAGTAATAAATACATTGAGAGGCTACCTAAAGTAGTCCCAAACTGGGAGCTACTTCAAAGAACATTTTTCAAACAAATTAAAATTAACAATTTTCAATGCAATATTTTAAAAACATGTCTTCATCAAGAACACACACACATCTTTAACACAAAAAATAAACATAAAAATAGCACCAATACTTTGAACTTATATATATATTTTTCAAATTGTGTGTTTTTATTGTAGCAAAGTAGCTCCTGTTGATGGTATTCATTATAATCAGGAGCCAACAACACAGCGGCGATGAAAAGAAGCTCCTCATTTCCCCCAATTGTAACCACCACCCCCTTTCTAGACAAAACACATCAGCCAAACATATTTAAGGGGAGGAACGTGCTCGTTTCAAATTATTAAAATAATTTGTTACCTAAAATTAACCCTAAAATTTAACAAAACAGTGGTCAGTTCCGTTGAATCACGTCCTTTGGCCCATATCCACGCATATTTACATTAACAGGGTAGGAATAAGGAAGAAAGAATTCAGATAAAGTTTCCCCATTTTCGTTGAGAGGGAGTGGAAAATAGATTGAGGTAAAACCAGTAGCCCGCACCTGGCCAAGATTTAAACTACTACCTCCCCATCGCCAGCCAACCAGATCAAACGAGGTTGACGCCTAAGCCCGCGTGCTCATAGATGCTGGTTATGTCAAGTTTAATTGTTCATACAACTGTATTATGTGAGAATGGAGCTAATGCTCTCAAGACGCACTGTTTTGCCCGTCTCTTGATGTTGAAGGCAGCACGTGAACAAAGAGCTGTGAATTAATCCCAAGATGGTGTTAAAATTAAGGTGGCTATTAACTGACGCTGTTGTTCAGGTGATTAATTCCTGAAGATAGGAGTAGATGTTTAGTTTAAGTGTGATAGCTTAGATTCTATTTAGTTTCTAAACTTAATACTTAACCAAGCTCATAAGATATGCACAGTGCGTTTACCCTAAACAAGCCAGTCTTATACACTGTGCCCCTATATTCTGACAAACTACTGGGCGTTAAGATGGGGCTGTAGGGGACGCGAGAAATAGTAAATGTTTTTGAAGTTTTTATAACATAACATTACTTTTTTTGGACAAAAGAAATAAACTATTTCCCCAGCATAAACATTTAGTTTTAATTTTTTTCAAGCGGTGATAACAACCGACAGTTGTTGAATATCTGTCAAGGGTGTCCCGGAATTTAATAACAACTTTTAAAAAGTGTCTCGCCTAACGCCACCATGTTCATGATAGATATTCAACAACTGTTGATATCACCACGTGAAGAAAATTAGACTCTTATTTTTCCACTGAAGCAATATTTTATTTATTTTGGTCAAATAACTGTTTTGCTATAAAAACTGCGAAAACTATGGCCCTAGCTCAGGTTTCCTAGGTCTATACTCCCACCTTAATATCTGGCCCTAGCTCAGGTTTCCTAGGTCTATACTCCCACCTTAATATCTGGCCCTAGCTTAGGTTTCCTAGGTCTACACTCCCACCTTAATATCTGGCCCTAGCTCAGGTTTCCTAGGTTTATACTCCCACCTTAATATCTGGCCCTAGCTCAGGTTTCCTAGGTCTATACTCCCACCTTAATATCTGGCCCTAGCTCAGGTTTCCTAGGTCTACACTCCCACCTTAATATCTGGCCCTAGCTCAGGTTTCCTAGGTCTATACTCCCACCTTAATATCTGGCCCTAGCTCAGGTTTCCTAGGTCTATACTCCCACCTTAATATCTGGCCCTAGCTCAGGTTTCCTAGGTCTACACTCCCACCTTAATATCTGGCCCTAGCTCAGGTTTCCTAGGTCTACACTCCCACCTTAATATCTGGCCCTAGCTCAGGTTTCCTAGGTCTATACTCCCACCTTAATATCTGGCCCTAGCTCAGGTTTCCTAGGTCTATACTCCCACCTTAATATCTGGCCCTAGCTTAGGTTTCCTAGGTCTACACTCCCACCTTAATATCTGGCCCTAGCTTAGGTTTCCTAGGTATACACTCCCACCTTAATATCTGGCCCTAGCTCAGGTTTCCTAGGTCTATACTCCCACCTTAATATCTGGCCCTAGCTCAAGTTTCCTAGGTCTATACTCCCACCTTAATATCTGGCCCTAGCTCAGGTTTCCTAGGTATACACTCCCACCTTAATATCTGGCCCTAGCTCAGGTTTCCTAGGTCTACACTCCCACCTTAATATCTGGCCCTAGCTCAGGTTTCCTAGGTCTACACTCCCACCTTAATATCTGGCCCTAGCTCAGGTTTCCTAGGTCTACACTCCCACCTTAATATCTGGCCCTAGCTCAGGTTTCCTAGGTATACACTCCCACCTTAATATCTGGCCCTAGCTCAGGTTTCCTAGGTCTACACTCCCACCTTAATATCTGGCCCTAGCTCAGGTTTCCTAGGTATACACTCCCACCTTAATATCTGGCCCTAGCTCAGGTTTCCTAGGTATACACTCCCATCTTAATGTCTGGCCCTAGCTCAGGTTTCCTAGGTCTACACTCCCACCTTAATATCTGGCCCTAGCTCAGGTTTCCTAGGTCTACACTCCCACCTTAATATCTGGCCCTAGCTCAGGTTTCCTAGGTCTATACTCCCACCTTAATATCTGGCCCTAGCTCAAGTTTCCTAGGTCTATACTCCCACCTTAATATCTGGCCCTAGCTCAGGTTTCCTAGGTCTACACTCCCACCTTAATATCTGGCCCTAGCTCAGGTTTCCTAGGTCTATACTCCCACCTTAATATCTGGCCCTAGCTCAGGTTTCCTAGGTCTACACTCCCACCTTAATATCTGGCCCTAGCTCAGGTTTCCTAGGTCTATACTCCCACCTTAATATCTGGCCCTAGCTCAGGTTTCTTAGGTCTACACTCCCACCTTAATATCTGGCCCTAGCTCAGGTTTCCTAGGTCTACACTCCCACCTTAATATCTGGCCCTAGCTCAGGTTTCCTAGGTCTACACTCCCACCTTAATATCTGGCCCTAGCTCAGGTTTCCTAGGTCTACACTCCCACCTTAATATCTGGCCCTAGCTCAGGTTTCCTAGGTCTATACTCCCACCTTAATATCTGGCCCTAGCTCAGGTTTCCTAGGTATACACTCCCACCTTAATATCTGGCCCTAGCTCAGGTTTCCTAGGTCTACACTCCCACCTTAATATCTGGCCCTAGCTTAGGTTTCCTAGGTCTATACTCCCACCTTAATATCTGGCCCTAGCTCAGGTTTCCTAGGTCTATACTCCCACCTTAATATCTGGCCCTAGCTCAGGTTTCCTAGGTCTACACTCCCACCTTAATATCTGGCCCTAGCTCAGGTTTCCTAGGTCTACACTCCCACCTTAATATCTGGCCCTAGCTCAGGTTTCCTAGGTCTACACTCCCACCTTAATATCTGGCCCTAGCTCAGGTTTCCTAGGTCTAAACTCCCACCTTAATATCTGGCCCTAGCTCAGGTTTCCTAGGTCTACACTCCCACCTTAATATCTGGCCCTAGCTCAGGTTTCCTAGGTCTACACTCCCACCTTAATATCTGGCCCTAGCTCAGGTTTCCTAGGTCTATACTCCCACCTTAATATCTGGCCCTAGCTCAGGTTTCCTAGGTCTACACTCCCACCTTAATATCTGGCCCTAGCTCAGGTTTCCTAGGTCTACACTCCCACCTTAATATCTGGCCCTAGCTCAGGTTTCCTAGGTCTATACTCCCACCTTAATATCTGGCCCTAGCTCAGGTTTCCTAGGTCTACACTCCCACCTTAATACACTCCCACCTTAATATCTTCCAAGAGAGAAAGGGAGTAAGAATTTATTGGAGCTATTTATTTTTGTTAACTCACCCCTTCATAGAAGTAACCACGTATTTTATCATGAGGGGGGAGTGGGTTGGGAGGTTGTGTGCAGAAGACGAGTTTTATTTACTAGTTCACGGAAATGTATTTTGACTTTCAACAGAAGATCTCATGAAAACATGAAAATTAGCAATTAAGAATTTAGGGGTTTAGTAAATATTTAAAATGATGCTCATTGTTGTAAAGAGTAGGCCTACCACATAGCTTGGCTCTAATTAGTTTAATGAAAGTTGTAATTATTTGTTTGGAAAGATAATCGTTTTGAAAAAAAAATTGTTTAAATAGTTGAAAATTTATTTAATAAAAACTCATACCTATTAATGAATTACTTGACATAGTTTCAATGTAATAAAATGGAGTACTAAAATACAAGATATTATGCCCTGTTGTATGTGTAACTGAAATAATCCTATTTAATTTATATAAAAACTACCCGAATCCATTCAATAATGGAATATTTATTAGGCAATGCCTTCGTTAGATCACGTTTTGTATAGAAACTAACTCAGTGGCTTTATGGAGATATTATAATTAACGTAATTAGATAGCATTTTGTTTAGCTTGAATATCTAAACATGGCTTGATTAAGTTTAAATATTTTATTTCTAAATTATTTATTTTATATAATTAAGCCTTATCACAATTCTTTTAAATGAATGTGTGGATACTTCCAACCATCCTCTCCTAAATTTAAATAAAGAAAAAAAGCGCCTATGCGTCGCGTGGTCTAATCACGTGACGTAATAGGGTGGAACAACCCTACATGTAGGCCTATTGTTTCAGTAGCGAGCACCTGGTATCCAAATTACCTGCTTCCACCAAGCAGGTGAATCATTCGCCATGCAAGCAAGACGCCACATACGCATATAAAATGTTGCTTTTCAGAATTAAAATTAAAAACACAGTGAATCTACTTACTTAAATAGGAGTGTTGAGTCGATTCCTTGCAAGATGTCGTAACAGTATCAAAACTTGCGTCTGGTAATCCAATCGCGGTTTGAAATTATTGCACTTTAAAACAGATGCAGTTGCACTTTTGAAAGATTTATATCCACAATATAAATATTTCACATAATACACCCTTTTATTAAAATTAAACACTAAACATCACTTAATATTGCACACGTGAATCAAACTTTATTTTAAGTTTTTATTTTAAAATCATTCATTAAACAATTTGAAAGAGATTGGTATCATGGATGTAAAGAGTTTCTAGAATGAATTTACATGACGGAAGAAAAGTTATTACAAATTATCACGAAATAAATAAAAGAAAGGAACACTTATAACACAGGTGGTGATCGAGCGGTCGACCCCACAAGACACACTTATTGACACATTAAATGACGTCACAATTTACTTTTACCACGAATTCCAAAGCTAATACAAGAGGAAGTATTTCAAATATGTAAGTTTTGTCCGTTTTCTTTTTGACGCGAAGTGATTGTTGTGGCACAGCTTGGCGCGACCACCACAAGCTAGGTGTACACGACAGCACGGCGGAAACACGCGAGAGCACCCGAATGTGCTACCAACTGTTGAGTAAGAAAACCAGCTAAGGCTGAATACCTAAGGAAAATTACTTCATAATGATTTGTTTTGATTCAATTTTTACTAACGCAACAAATAAATTGTAGTTTTACTAATTTTACTAATATTACTACTGTCAAAGTAAGGCCCTTTAAAAATAAACAAAAACTTTTTTGCGGGCAAAATTGATAGTATTTGACTATTTTATTTGTGTTAATTCAAAGATATTATTAATACCGGGTATCTATCAAAATTGACAGCTGCAGATACATAGCCTGACGCAAGACAATCTAAAAGCATATATAGTAGCTTTTTTTTTTATCTTCCAGCTATGAAAACTGAATCATACAGGGTACCTCAATTTTCTTACGAAAGCGTCATTTATTCCGAAACGTATAAAAAGCTACTCGATCTATTTTCATGTATTCATACGTCAAGTAATGTTATCTATAGCTGTCACACATAACATAACATCACATTAAAAACACTTCTAACGGACCTTTTCAGCTTGCATTCTTAATTCCTAACAGAGAGCAGGAAAGCTAATTTACAGTAATTTCTGAACGTCCATATTTTGTATCAGATTAAAGTGGAATACAAATTATAAAGGTTTAGAAATCATAGATTCTTAAAGCCTTAAATATTAATATCTTGAAATTACTATTTTTATGGTAGCCTATTTCTAGAGCTCCTGATTTGTGGTAAATAAATTGATTAGATTTAGTTTAATAAAAAGTATAATTTCGGTATGAATAGTCACTAGGAGGCCTAATAAAACATTTATTTTGGGCTGAAAATGATAACAACTCAACTTTTATGGAAGTTTCATGGTGTAACAAATAGAAATATTACAGCCTAAGTTTCTATATAACAAACAAACTAAAGATAGGCGATTAATAATATCCCATTGTGTATTTTCTTTTTCTTCTTTGTATTTAAATATTTGCCTTTGGCCTTTATATGGGCCGACTCAAACACATCTTTTACCACCATTGTTTTTGGAAGTGGGAAACAAAATATACTCTAGAATGAGGAAACTTTTCTTGTTAATGAGAATGTTGTTATTGTTACTCTATTATCATTTAAATCAACAATATTGAAAACTATTTGCATTTAAAAAGGTAAAGTAGTCAATTTCGCGAAAATATTGTATTGGGTTTAATTTCCTGCATGTATTATTAACTCGGCTAATGCTACAGCGAAATTTAATATATATATATATATATGTTCTAGCACCACATCTTACTATCCGTTCAGGTTATACGCTTATGTACTAAATACGTTAATGGTTTTAGGAGTGAAGAAGGTTATATTTATATTAAGTGTACCCGCATTTGTATGGATGGAGAGTGGAAAACCATTTAGTAAAAACCACCCTCAGTGTACCCGATCAATATTCAAACCTTGACCTCCCCATCATCGGCAGTCTAGTCTAATGAGAGTGTAACACCTTAGACCATGCGGCCACCGAAGAGGGATGCAAATGTTGTAAAAGCCATTTTGATTCTAAGTAAGGGTTCATTAAAACACGTATCGCCAAGTTTCGGTGTGTCTACTTATGTCATATCAAATGATTTGAAGCATGAAAAGACGAGAATAGCTAAAGAAGATGGTGTAGAGTTGAGACGTCGTAAGTAGATCATATTCACGCGGTCTCTCTTTTCAGAGCCATGATTCCTTACAACAAAACAAGCTGAAATCGTTAAACAATGAACGCCGCCTCATGCTTAGCTCCTCCTTGGCAGCGTGTTGCTGACATTTACTGATAGTGGATCTGGAATAAGGTAAGGAAATAGTTATTCAGCAAGCAATGCGTCATGGGGATTATAATACCAACCTTACTTCATGTGATGCTCCAAGTCTCGTCCTTATCGCGTGTTTCGCCATGAAGATGATAATAACGTATCTACCCCCCTCCCCCATACATCTTAATACACCACCCAGCTAAGTGAAGCTTAAAAGCTGCCATTATATCCACCAATATCACAGGGAGTATTGTAAAGGGAAAAAAATGGGTGTGTGTACTTATGTACGCGCGCGAGAAGTTATACTTCTTTGGCATCATTAAAAAATAGTTTTTAATTGCATGCAAATAATTAATTACAATAAAATGATAATATTTAGTATTAATTATGTTAAATAATAATATTTTAATTTATATCAATAAATAATACATACGAATAGTTAACCTCAATTATATTGGAGCACTTGAAAAAGTCTATAAGCACAATTTTTTTCACTAATATTTACGAATAGAAAATAATATTAATCAAAATATTCAATTTAAATCACTACTGAATATAATTTATTAGCACATATATAATTCGCACTTGTATGAAACTAAAACACGTGTTGTGAATGTAGAAACTAGAAACATGTGGAATATTATATGAAAACAGTGATCAGAGGCGACGAGCGTACCATAGAGAAAGGAATAACATAGTATACATTTCTCTATGAGCGTACCAACATGCGCGAATAACAGAGGTTCTAATTCTATTTTGTTGGTAGCTTTTTTTTTCGAGACTTAATTAGCGGTTTAGCTTCAACCTGTTACTTTTGTGTTACAGTGATGCGCGCGCATCTTAAAATTTCACTCTCATCATTTTTTCATAACGCGCCTAAAGAAGTATAACTTCAAAAATAAAAGCGAGGCCATCCACTTCGAGATTATTATTATTATTTTTTATATATATTTTTTACGATTTGCTAATATTTGAAGGTGATCGCGTAATGGAACTATAATGAGTTGGTCAGAAGGCGTTAGAGTGTCCGGGCCCTGGGGGGTGCGACGTTTCCTTCCAAACCAAGTTTTTTAATACTTAGAACTGATTTATGAAGTTTATTAATAAACTTATGATTAGGCCTGTCTACAAGAAGTTGGTTATGATATTAAACAATCTAACAAAACCTAGCCTTCAATTGATACGTGCTTGTAAATTTTACAATTAGGGGTAAGAGTGGATGAGGTGAGAGTGAACTAAATACATTCTATAATTTATTAAATAAATTATAACATTTTATATGAAAATTTTATTACTATTATTATTTAGCACCACGTCTTACTAACCGTTCGGGTTATACGCTTTAAGTACTAATTACGCTAATGGATTAGTAATAGGGAAGGTTTAATTAGAGGAAGTGAACCCGAATTTGCGTGGAGGGAGAGTGGAAAACCATTTAGGAAAAACCACCCCCAGTTCACCCAACCGAGATTCGAACCTCGATCTCCCCGTCCTCAGCAGTCGAGCTCAACACAAGCGCGTTAGCCAACTACGCCACCGAGGCGGGTTATATACGAAAATGCCACGCACAATTGGCTTGGATAAATAGGCACCAAGCATGTCCAGGGTTTGACCTGGCAACTAATTAGTAGTAATTGAGAGCCCCAGTTTAGCTGGGAGCAGCTTCAGTCTGAAAATAAATAGAATGCCAAGTTCTACAGGTACCAAAGCGATTGTCGGTTAGAAATATACATTCATTTGACATAAACCTGTTGAAATGGTTGCATGGATTATATAGCTTTTAAACCAATTTTGTCGCTGCTAGGCAGTTAAGTTACATAGGCCCTTTTAGAATTTAAATATCCAAATAGCATTATTATAAGCCTATTTTTAAGCTTATCTTGTTTGGTGGTATTCATGATGGTGTCAAACTGTTTAAAAACTTCACAAGAAAGATGTTTTTGCAGTTTATCCTTACAGTCTACCGAGTTCAAAATCATTTAACAATGGACCTCTCAGTCTAAAATACTAACTAGGTTCACCCTCTCATTTATTTGTACAATTTCATTATTTCGCGGAAACAGAATGGCCATTCAAAATATCAGATAGGCTCAGCCTAGGCCTATTTCCAAATTTTTGTGAACTACCGAGCCACGTGTCAATATTTATTTAGGCCCTTCTATGATATTTTCTTTCCATTACTCCATCATTGCATCAATAAATAACGGAAGCTGCTGTCGATTTCTCGAATATTATTATTTATCTTTATATCTGTAAGCACCTTCTATATCTGAAAGTATTTAATACTTGTCTGGACGATTTCTGTCCTAGGAACATGTGGAATAATAATCGGTAAACATTACTTGAAGTCATCCTCCAACGCTAAATCTATTCTCTTAAAGGGGGAAACGATTATTGATTATAGCCTATTCTACAACAAATGATTGACTGCATCTATTTCATGGTTCCAAGCCATGGTTGACTTGCCAGATTTGCCTCTGATGACGAATGCATTATTCAAAGTCATCCTCAAGCAAGTTTTGTTCTGCATTCAACTTTAAATACATGTTTCTGCAAACCATTTCTTCCTTGTTAATGTCAGACATATCTTGGATGATTTCCAGAAGGTGGTGGGGAGACTTCCTCTAGTTAAAAGTCATCACACTCTCTGTTGGTAGGATCAGTATAAGCCTTGTACATCTCGGAGAGCCCAATTTTTACAGTCAAAACATAAGTAAAAATTACTATCGTGTTCCCTGGCAAAGTAATCTTTGAAGATATCAAAGAAAGTTTATAACAGCATCTTAATCTCGAGAGATGAACCAAATATATAAGGAAGGCAAAGATATGCCAGAGATAATAATATATATTTTCACTAAAACAGCCCTTTTCTTTCAATGTATCCTACCACATTCTCTCATTTTCAAGATTTCTTTTAATTAGATTAGTCATTGATTTTGCTTACTTAATCTTAAATTAAATAAGCACGTTGAACGTTATTTGTGTAGCCTTACTTGCCAATGAAACAATATTATTTAATAATATGAATATGAAACAACAAACAAAACTATGAAAACCGGTCACTGTATTATAATCCTAAATTTCTCTTTGGATATGACAGTGGAATAATTTATATTCTAGTTTACATTATACTTTTATTAATATACATTTTTGTGTTTGTTTCCATCCAAAAACATCCGTTACCAAGGAGACTTACAAAGAAGATACTATATACATTTAAGTTAATATATTTGAAATATTACAATTTTAAAGATGCAAATAAATCCACACTAACTGTTGTTTTTTTCAAAATTGCTTCGCTCACTATTAAGATAGTGGGATGGTATATGACTTAGCCTGTACCCTGAAAAAAAGTACAATAGAATAAGTCCTATCTTAATCCAATTAGTAATTGTTGGGTTTACTGGCAACATACGAACAAATATACAGACAAAAAACGGAACATAGAGATGGATTTATGTTTTACTATACTACTAAATTTTAGCTGGTTATAATACTGACCAACCTAATAAAACCCTATATTCAATTTATAGACACTTGGAAGATCAGGCTTGTTTGTAAAAACATATATATATATATTTCTGTCAATCATTACGTAAGAGAGGATAAAATGAGAGTGAAACTAAATGTATTATAGTTTTGTTAAATAAAAAAATCGGAAACTGGCTCTGTTAGGTTTTGTGCCGTGGTCCATTCTATAATTGTGCAAATGTTTAAGCATTCTAGGCCATACAGGAGCTTCTGGAGGATGTGGAAAGAAACACATATCATTAATAAATTATATATGATGGCTACAAAATCGATAAAGCGTCAGTTAGTTTTGAGGACTATCTAAAAAATCTCAGTTTTCTAGGTTTACTGGGCGTTAAGGTTTTTTGGGAACCTCTTTAGCTTGGAGACCCTCATGGGAATGTTTGGTCACAAAGTATTCCTGTACCCTTATTTTTTCTACCTTCGTGCAGCAGTTAAGTTTCCTAGGTCTTCTGGGATTCGATATTTTTTTTGCTTTGGTTTTTTGAAACCTCCCTCATTTTGGAAGCCCCAGTGGTAGATTCAGGTCACCATTCAATCAGAAAAAAACAAAGAATCAAAAATCCAGTGCCACTAAGTTCTGTCATGTGACCTATATAAGTGTACAAATTTCAGCTTTCTAGGTCATCTAAAGACTTCGGACTTAAAAATAACTTGAAATGATTTTTTTTTTTCAAAATCCACTCTTGATTTGATATTCATTGGCCCACTGGTCACTCTATTTATAGGGTTTATATTAATTAGTGTCAAATATTTTAAGGGCCTATTCCCATAGACCCAACGATAAAAAAAAAGTTCCTATAAAAATGGGTTCAGAAACGCTTTGTTTCTGAGTTAGGAGGAATTTTAATGTTTAACAATATCAAATAATCAAGAAGCAATTAAACTAGATCTATATAATGTTTAATAGAAACCAACTAAAAACACAGGGCAGAATATTTGATTACAAAATTGTTCAAAATGGTGTCCTGATTTTATGCATCCTTAGATCCTGCATTCCATGCTTTTGTCGTACTCTGTTGAATACACCTGGAGTGTTACGTATTTGCTCACATACATTTAAGATACACTCTCTTAAAACTTCAACATCAGGCACAGGAGTTGAGTAAACAATTACTTAAAATGTTCCCAGAGATAAAAGTCCATCGGGCTCAGATCTGATGATCGAGCAGATCATTCAACAGATCCCTCGTGACCAATATATTTTTGAGGAAAATGGACATCCAAATACTGACGAACTCTCCGACTAAAGTGAGCCATCGTGCCATCGTGCCATCGTGCTTGAACTACATTTTTCGAATGACATCCTAAGGCACATTGTCCATTAAATAGCGCAAATCAATTTGAATAAATTGCGTCCTGTGAGACGCTCAGGTAATCCAAAAAAGGGGGAGGAAGGGGGATCAAATGCCTACCCTGAACTTATGTTGGTGTTTGTCCTATCGCGCTGCATGAGGAGGGCTGTTGTTTCGCTCCAGATGGGAATGTTATGGTAATTCAGTACCCCATCCAGCAAAGCCAGCCTCATCAGTGAACAGGATAAATGCTAAGAAATGTAGGACCATAACACACATTCGTTGAATGCGTTGGCAAAATGTTGTTCGTGGCAAAAAAAGTCTGCCTCACTAAGTCCAATATGGCCTTTTTTCCCTACCAAAATACTACTTTATAGTAGAATTATGGAGGGGGAAAAGGCTGTCCATAAAATTATTCCTACTAAAATCAGTATGTGCTAAAAATAGAAACTTATGTACTGGAATTTAATGCAGGGCTGTGGAGTCGGTACACCAAGCCTTCGACTTAAATTCCTTCATAAATGGCTAAAGTGTAGTAATTGGTAATAACAAATTGACTGCAATAAAATGTTCCGATACAGATTAATTAATGGGGAGCTTATTTGGCAATATGGCTTTATATTTGAACACATTTTTCAAACAAAATTACCAACATTGGTCCTAAAAAAATTACAGAGTTGAAATGATATATTTACCACATATTGTTATAATATTTCAAGTTTTAATTTTCAAGCCGGAGATGGTACATTTTTATCGTCTCCGACTCCATCTTCGAATCCCCAGGCCTGATTGAATGACCAATTATGGCGCAATGTAAGTGTATGGATGGTTTTTATTTGCTATTGAATTTAATTACAGGAATATAGCGTCTAATTATTAAAAGCAGTCGTATAGTATCAAGCGTTTAAAACATATATCCAAGTTATATATTTATTCACTTGTTTGTGTAAAGCTTGATTCACATGTTCACCTGAAAGTAGAAAACAGAATCGACGCAATAATTCACACACTTTAAGTTGACTCATGATTCATTGCAACGCTATCTTAAAACAGCTGATTTTAAACATGTTTTATTTTCTATTTGATAAATATATATTTTCTATCATTCTCCGATGGATGTTTTAATTTTAAAATTATAATTCTGTGTCGTGGCACAATCCAATATTTCGATACACACACACACACACACACACTTTATTTTGGTTTTACAAATCTCCTCACAAAGACCAACGAAGCTGTCTGCTTGCTTCTAGCTCTACAGCGCATGCGTAGTCAAATGACATGCGCAATGATTTGAGATGGTAGGTTCTGAGATCTGATTGGCTACCATGTGCCGAACATCTCAGGAAGAGCGGACAAGTATAGAATAGTTTAACTTTAGCAAATCAGCTCGCGCCGATTAAGCGTAAATCTTGTGATTGGCTTAGAGCTCGTCACGTGACCACGTTTCTATTCTGCGCTAGTTTTTTCGGCGAACGTGTGAATCCACAGTAAGCTTCTACGTTTTCAATCACATTGATCATTTTACAGTCTACGACTTCGTCAATATAGTTACAATGGTCAACTCCGTCTATAGGATGTTTTAAATCCTTTTCTATCTTATTGTATACTACCAATTTGGTTAAATTAAACATAAATTTTGTTTTATAAAATTGATCATATAGCCTATTATAACATTTTGACATAGTTAAATTTATTTGATCACACATTTTTCAAATATAACCCTTTGTGGAATTATTATTACCAAAAATAGATACTTTACTATTCTTTACTTCCCATAGCAACCAATGATTTACGCGTATATTATACAAAGAGGATTCACCTACAACTTCAACTTCACCATGACATCTATCTTCCAATCAGTCCAATTTTTAATAAACTAATTATATAAATGTATGATTAGAACAGAAAATTAGTTCAAGACAAAACTCACAGATGTAAATATACATATATTATATTTAATTATTACGTTAAAATGCGTAAAACCAGAACAAGTAGTAAAAACACATATACGTTAAAATTATTTTGATGATTTTTAAAGCCCAAATTTTAGAGAAAAAAACTCTTACTTTTAGTTTGCTATTGTGGATTCCATAACACTTTATTTAAACTTTAAACACCTAGTTAATAGACTTTTCTACCAAATGCATTTCAGTTTTGCATTCAGTGTTTGCGACACTGTAAATGGTTAGGTGAAGAGCACAACTAAAGCTTGTAAGACTGTCAAACAAAAAAGATAATAGTGGGATAAGAAAGGCCTTGAACTAGGTTTAACATTTTCTTAAGGAGGAATCGTATTTGATACTTGGTTGCTACTCACGTGCGTGAAGAAGAAATTAAGAACTCTCATTATTAATTATATATTATTATATTATTATTATATATTATTATTATTATTATTAATTATTAGCACCGCGTCTTACTACCCGTTCGGGTTATACGCACTTACGCTAATGTGTAATGGTAGGGTGATTGTGAGAGTGAAATGAAGGACCTACAGTTTAACGTGGAATCCGAACCACGGTGGAGACCTGGCATTCCCCACATTCACAAGATGTCTTGTCAGAGGTGGAGGAAGGGTTTGGTAATCATATAAATCTGTGCCGGGAAATAACTCTCTAAATAAATAAATATATTTAATAATTTTTTTTTCTAAAATATTATATGTTCTTACTACATCGAGAGTAGCAATTGTGCGTGTTGCCCCATTTGACGGTGGTCTCTATCTCACAAACTAAACATCACACGACGATATGTGTGTCACTTTTTGACTTGTCTTGCTATATTATTATTATTATTATTATTATTAGCACCGCGTCTTACTACCCGTTCGGGTTATACGCTCTTACGCTAATGTGTAATGGTAGGGTGATTGTGAGACGAAATGGGGACCTACAGTTTAACGTGGAATCCGAACCACGGTGGAGGCCTGGCATGTCTTGCTATAGGAATCGCGCGAATTTGTATACACACCATAATTTGGTAACCACACATTTGGCTAGTGTATGTTTTTATTATTATTTTGTATTATTTGGGAAATATCCGCATTATAAAATAGAAACCAAATATTTTAGTTTCTTATTAAAACTTCGCCAGTATAAATAAAGTTATTAAATAATTAAAATAATGTTGGAATTCAAGTAGAGCCATAATAATATGTTTTGATGACCAACACATTAACCCACTCAAGAGTACGCTTAACCATTTATATAAAAATACTCCGCTCGATTCCAGACAGAGCCAATTTATTATTAAGGTATAATTATGACAGCACACTAGAACACCAGCACACCACACGTTTACAACTAAAAAAAAATATTTGGGATTTAGAAACGCAGTAAAATCTGATTATCCGGAAGTCTAACGTCAGCATTGTATTGTCAATACTAAAACTAGCTTAAATGTCACTTAAGTATCCTTCAGCTATATTGGTTGAAATTATGAAGGCGTAAAGAGGTGGAAGAATGAAGCATTTTTTGTTTTATTCACGTGTTGAGAAATCAGGGAGATCAGGGGATTTTGAGTTCAATTTAACTGAATTTCCATTTACTAATGTAACGTAACCATATATGTTATATAATATACAATAATATATACCCTTGCGTCTAGTGTTACTAACGTAATAATAATAATATTAGCACATCACATATCAGCTGTAAAAATATTGAATGAATCACTTTGGATAAAAGCAGAGTGCTTGAGTTACAAAAGAAAAATAAACCGTAGAGTAAAGACAAACTTCTAGCGGCAAAATTTTTAAACGTTGGCACACCTGTGTCGCTTTACCTTGACTACCTGCGGTGGCCTCAATTAATTTGTGTCAACAAGATATAATAGATGCCGATAGCGCAGAACGTTTAGCTCTTCCATGTATCGTCCAGTTAATCTACGACGGGAAGGTCTAACACAAGGGCCCACTATAGCAAACTAGTATTTAACTTATCACGTTTATTATACAAGTAGCTACTGCACTTACACATAACACGGCCTTGTCCAACGTGATAGAATAGATAAAGAGGCTAACACTTTGTTATGAATGATCATCACTGGCAAGAAGTCAAAGGAATTTTACAAGAATTCCTGTATGGGTTGACGTAAATTACGTGCCCAAGATTTTATGACCCTAAGCTCCTGTGTAAATTTGGTACAGTCATAAGCAAAGGCAGTGTAAATTCTATCCCGAATCATATTATTTTTAATATTTTAATTTTACTTTAACTTACCTTCGTAGGTCTAAAACATGTAATATCTTAGGTAAAAAAAATAATAATAATATATTATGCTTATTTTCTCAATTTGTGGATGCAGTGCTCCCTCCAGAAATTTGGGCTAAAGTTTTATCGACTTCGAAATGCACAACATATTCTAGTGAATCATTTCACTCAACACTGAATAGGTTTGTACTTTACTGAGGGTGGTTTTCCCTAAATGTTTTACTCCTCCCCCTTCACGAAAATGCGAGTACACTTCCTTTAAATATAACCTTCCTAATCCCTGAAACCATAGAGTAATAGGTACATAGGAATCTAACCCGAACGGTTAGTAAGACGAGACGCGGTGCTAAAAAAATAACCAGTAAGCATGCGTAACAGCCCACCTTTATAGAAGTGTTTTTGAGGTCTAAAGAGCTTGTATAGGAAATCAATACACATAGCAAAGAAACAATCGTTATTTAAAATAACATGTGCATGAACATTTTAAACAACAAGGTAAAAATTAAAACTCTTCAAATTAACGTTTGTAATATTATCAAAAAAGTTATAAAAACTGTTCTAAATTATAACTGTTTTATTTGTATGCCTAAATCCATTATACAATATTTATGATACCCTGTTGATACCAAAATAAATAACATTCTTCTCATAACACCAAAAGAACGGCATCCAAGTACTAAAAAGCCTTATTTCATACCCCTCTCCAAATAAAGTAAAGCCTCCTTCCATTTATAATTTTTCCGATAAATACCACCATTTAATTAAATTCCACAGTTAAAGAATCTTAAAGCCGTATGCAAATCAGAAGCATCCCTTTCCAATTTGAAATGTTCATATTCTACTACACATTTTAAGCAGTCTATCCCCTTGAGTTGAGTTCTATTTTTAAAGTCGCACCTTTCTTTTCTTTTTTTTAATCTTCAATCCAAATGTTCCATTATTGCCTCGTTCTTTAATAATATGATTTGCTTGAATCGAGGAGAACATTATTGAATTTTCTGCACACACCGCCACTCCAGAGTTGAGAGAAGTGACGTCACGTGTTCTCCAGCATCCTTGCACCACCACCAACTTACAAACGATAAAACTAACTAGAAGTATGACACCCAGAATAAAGATGTTTAAAATCAGGTTTCGTTCTAAAGATGTTTTGAATTTCGAACGTTTTATAACTAGCGATGGTACTAAAGCAATTGTTTTCTAAGTGGGTAGGATCGTTATGTTAGATGTCTTAAAACTTTTATCCACCATTTCTAATATTCGAGTTTCATTGATGTACGTGTTTTCTTCTTAGTCATCAAAGTGGAACGAATATAAGAAGAGGTAATATTAAAATGATAGGTGCGAACCAACTTGGGGTTAAAGGCTTCATTAGACAATAAATAATACGTCAACTATATTACTAGGTCAACCTGATGGTTTTTGGCTTAGCAAACACTACACATATTATGCTAAGCAATTATTTAAGATTCAATTTCGGAAGAAAAGGGTGGTGTGGGAAAGAGTATGTGTGTCACATGGGGTTCACTAATTCTTTAACAACGCTGTAGCCCGCGTTGATGGGCACGTAGGCTCAGTGATGCATTTTTAGGGGAGGTGGGGTAAAGGGAGGGCAACCAAACAAGGGTGTGTCCAGAATTAAATTTTGGAGGGGGGGAGGGGGGGTTAGAGCACAACTCCATAACCACTGGAGGTGAAGACAATTTATTACTATTAAATGCTTCTAGATGCTATTTACATTATTTTTATGGTAACTAAGGACAGCGATTTCAATAATGTAGGCGACATTAGTTTAGATACACTGTATCAAAGCTATTTCTCCAGTACCTTTTCCAATTTGTAACTTTTGGGGTACTTTTATCGTGTGTAATGGTAGGATTACCATAATATTTTCCCCATAAACCACTACTCTCTTAGTGTTCTACACGAAGAGAAGACTCAATGGTGGCGGAATCCTATTTGTGTAGGAGGGAGGGGGCAGTTAGAAAATTAAATAGTTTTGCCCTCAAACTCAAAAAGGAGACCAAGGATTATTTCCAGAAAAATGTGGTAAAAAAAAAAAAATGGATACTACCTAGAAGCTAATCGGAGGTGTCATTCATTTGAAAATTTTAAAAATTCAGATAATTTTAGAAGATTTTCAGAGTAGTCCTTGTCCAGATTTTTATTTAATTAATTTTCTCCAAACTTTTTAGACTGACTGACTGCACCCAAAAAAAAAACGTGCTGGAGCCCCCATAAAATAATTTACTCCTTTTACTTTCTCACAACACCTAGTAGAGTAAAGTATTGTGATCGTCAAAAAAATCTATCTCAAGATTTTGTTAAATGTGGACGTTTCATGACTTTCTAAATCATAAAAAGTTGTTTTTGCAATGCCGCCTATTTATTGTCTGTACCTCGGGCTAGAGCCGAAACCATTTTACTGATCGGGCCAAAACTTGGTATAAAAGGTTTTCATAAGGTCCCCCGAAGGGTTTTGGAATTAGATGTCTAACCCTAAAATTAACGGTAGTTTACTGAATAGAAAAAAGAGAAAATCGATTTTATCAATTTCCACTATAACGATTTTGATTAAATTTTGTATCTTGGTGTCGTTTAAAATTACAAAGAAAATGATAATTTCATTTTTCCTTGATAGTAAATTTGAGGGAAGGCCTTACTATACATAGGTAGACCTTTCCAGTTTTGATCATTTCTACGCAATTATTTGAGATATGAAATAACTTATTATTGTGAGAATGTACTACTAACAATTATATATAAAAGTTTTGTTTGAAATAATTTTTACAAAATAATAGTTTCTTAGCTATAAGAAAAAGTTTTTTATGGTGTATTTTAAATATGAAACTGCTTGTTATGTTCTTAGTGAACAGAGATGCTCCTCTTTACTGGATGTTTCTGTAACATTGTATATTATTTCATTTATGCTATTAGGTGGAGAGTTTCTGAAACAATCTATTTTATTTCCTTTCACAAATCTTATGAGTTTATTTTAAGATAAATGAGAGAGAAAGTCTGTGCGTTGCACCATACCAATTATTTTTTTTTAAATGGATATTCAATAATAGCATTCAAATTTTAAAAATATAAACGTATAAAACAAAAAAAAAACTCTTTTTATTTTGGTGGCGCCTTTGTCAAATGTGCTTAATTCAGACTTGAAAAAATATGTAATCCCAATCATTGGTGCTATTTTAGTGTGAAAATAAAATAAAGAATATTATAAAATTACTTAATGGAGCCTGAGATAAATATGGTGGAGCCCAAGAGCTCGGTGGAGCTTAGTTTAAAAAAAACTCTACTCTATATTACAGCTTAATTAATATTTTAAAGCTTTTTATACGATTATTTGTCTTCGCGAGAGGGAGGAGAATGTTCCGCTTGCCTCCCTCAAACTACGGGTCAACCACTGATTATTAGTTGGAGGGAGCGTAAGAGGGGGTGTAGGTTCAGATCACCAACATCTACCCTCAGTTAACAACCTATCACATGTACACTCATGAATGTTTTAAGCAAATACATGCGTCAAAACGCTCTTTTCCTACCCCCAAATAACAAGCAAACAAACAGAATAAAATGGAAATGTTAATTTTTGGACAACCTTTGGTGCATTTTTTTTTACGTTAGCACAAAACTCACACCTGCAGTCGGACCCACAAATATGGGATACATAGAAACAAGAGAACGGATTTTGTTTTGGTTAGGGGTTACGAATGTTGGTGCCCCTGCTTTGCTCGCTTAGGGGATCGAGTGGGGTGGAGGGTAGGGAGACCGTATTGATTCCAAGTCATCGCTCACAGCCAGACACTCACTGTTCACTTCTCTTCTGATATCAAGGACTAAACTGACCCGTTATGGAAAAACACCTCAACTCCTTTATTATATAATTAATATTAGCTCAATATACAGTTCTGGTAGAAAATACTTTATTTTAGAATAGTTGTGACTGGCTATTTCTTATAGAAATGGCGTGGAGCCCTGGGTAAATTTCGCTTGCGGGGTCCCCAGTTATCTGCCTCAACCCCTCGCCCCTTAAAAATAATTAAAATATTTAATTTATATTTCAGTAGTTTCAATTTTCATCCGTATGAGGCATCATAAAATGCCCTGAATACATGTAATAACTAAAGCAGTGTTTATATACATATGAGGGTTGATTTCTCCGGAGCCCCTAGTTCGATTTTTTCCCAACGAACCTGATCTGTTAAAGGTTACCCGCCTCGGTGGCGTAGTTGGCTAACGCGCTAGTCGTGTTGAGCTCAACTGCTGAGGTGGGGGAGATCGAGGTTCGAATCTCGGTCGGGTGAACTGGGGGTGGTTTTTCCTAAATGGTTTTCCACTCTCCCTCCACGCAAATGCGGGTTCACTTCCTCTAATTCAACCTTCCCAATTCCTAATCCCTTAGCGTAATTAGTACTTAGGCGTATAACCCGAACGGGTAGTAAGACGCGGTGTTAAATATTATTATTAAATGTTAAAGGTTCAAAAAACAAAGGTGCCAAGTTTGAATTAAATCGGTGAATGCCTTCAAGATCTATCGTGAAACATATCCACCCCAGACAGAGAGACAGACATACCAATGCAAATCGGTGGAGTTAAAACTGAGTACTCGCGTCACTCGTTCAATAAATCAAACCACATGATTATGTTTTTATTTGTTCTTACATTCTGGCAATATTTGCTGTATCTCCTGTACAGGGAGCCTATTATACGAGCGGGCAAACAAATATTTCCCAGCCCAACTTGTTTTTTTCCTCGCCACCTAAACAAGCATGGGGGCCCCCCAAATCACGGGGCCCTGTACGGGAACATCGCTTACAACCATCTCACCACACGGATATCGCCTGGGACCAAACGGCGCATCGTGGCGCAATTATTCATATTTTTATTAAAAAATAAAGTGAACTTGAAACTAGTAATAGTAATACTGTTTTAACTTGCTTAGAAGAAGACAACATTAAAATTAATCACCTTGAAAAGAAAAATGTATTAAACTAGTCCCAATTTTGTGTTGTCTAAAGACTAATGTATAAAACCACACTTTAACTCTGAGTTTAGTTGGAGTAACAGTTTAGAAAATCTAGACCAAATTATTTGTGGCCAACATGACCTGATATTTTAGTAACTATATTAACTATCAGAAACTGTTCTTCCAACCGAAATATCTCTAAACACTCTATATACGAGCTTTGGCTCAATATTAATCTTGTATGTGATTTCCAGGTTAAATGGTCATGAAACGGGCTTGTTTATGGTAGTGATGGGTTTATTTTATGTGTGTGCAGCACGTCTTACGACTTTTTTGAGCTTGCAGCATATTTACACTGATAATGTAGGGATTAATACCGAGGAATTTAGAGAGAATGTATTTGCGTGCCTGGGTGGAAAACAGGACATATGTAGGGAAAACCATAAAGAAACCCACCTGGATTAGAAACCCCAGATCTCCCCGTCATTAGAAATCCAGTCTATTGTGAGAATGATGTCACAGACCATTCAACCACCGGAGTGTGTGATATTAATTAACGAACGTTTCGATCTTTGTCCTCTGATAAACGGTCTTGGGGATTCAAGTCAAGGTGTTGCTGTGGTATCACAACGCAATTCTTTTATATATGTTACCACCCAAACTCGATTCCAGGACAAACTAAATCGGACTAGGCCAAATTGATACATCCTAAGAGCCTCAAGATGTACTAGCTTAGCCTAGTATAAATTCGTATAGCCTACAATTTTATTAGGCAAAACCAGGCCCAAATTAGGTTAGGTTAGGTTAGGTTAGATTAGGTTAGCTGACAACATTTGCACGTGAACTGTGAATGATGAAACCTGTCCATGGTCGATTCATCGAATGAGTTAAGAAGAATAAAAACTACTACTGCCTGAAAATATCAGGCTATATCAGTTTATCCTACAAGCGGCAAAATGTATCAATTTGGTCTAGTGTGAACTAGTTTATCCTGAAAATCGGGTTTGGACGGTAATATATATATATATATATATATAATATAATATAATATATATATATAATATAATATATATTTTATATATATTATATATATTATTATATTATATATATATATATAATATAATATAATATATATATATAAACTAGTTCAAACTAGACCAAATTGATACATATACATATTAAAGGTATATTTTAATCAACATATTTCCAAGATTAAGATTTTTTAACTCCGTAAATTGTGAAAACAGAAAAATTACTCCCAAATTTCTTGTTTCATTCATGCTTGCCAACATTAAATATGTTATGTTTTCATATATATATATATATGTTATGTTTTCATATATATATATATATATATATATAAAAAAAACATAACATATTTAATGTTGGCAAGCATGAATGAAACAAGAAATTTGGGAGTAATTTTTCTGTTTTCACAATTTACGGAGTTAAAAAATCTTAATCTTGGAAATATGTTGATTAAAATATACCTTTAATATGTCCCCGATAACTAAAAGTAGTTTTTAACACGTTATTTGTATTTATGTATGCATACGCCTGTAGAATTCAAAAATTGTGCTGATTATTTTTTCACCACGATCTGCTACCTGTCCGGGATATACACATTTCATTACACAGATGATTTAGAGATGAGGAATATAAATTTATACGAAATATAACCACATTTATATGGAGAGAATACGTGTAACCATTTAGGAATATACAGCATCAGTACGTTTGGCCAAGATTCGAATCCCGTTCTTCCCATCATCAGAAAGAGACCTTATTTCCAAACCGAAGCTTTACACCATGTGACCACTGATGTATGTTATCATTTCTTTTTTGTCAAACAATTGATTAGGATTACTTATATTTTCTGAATGCTTATCACATAAGGACTAAAACACCTTAAACAACCAACTGAAGTACGAGAAATAGAAATATATTTCGCATCACTAATTTAAACTTAGAAAATGTATTCTTGATGAAGGTCGCCTCTATTGAAATCCTAATCACACAACTACATTCCATACTTTCACTCCACATAAAGATTAAATTTCGGCACCGTCTTGATTAAAGTCAAGGTTTCTAATGAGGTACAGAGGGAGGGGGGCTGGAGTTGATTAATGTTTGAAGCACTCTCAGCAATCTTAACTATAGCCATCATATCATTCATGAACTAACCATCATTTTTTTTAAATATATATTTTAATAAAATATTTAAATATATAGATTCTGAAAATTAAATATAATAATTTCACGTTATAAACATAAACGCTTGTTATCATTATTACTAAACTTAATAAAATGTTTAATTTTGCTATTAAGACCTGAAAATAATGCAAATACATTGAAACTAGTCGTCGAAAGTGTCACAGATATTATAACTGCTACATCCTTAAGAGGAAATGTCTTTTGTACGACGTCATAGAAGGAAAGGGAAAGGGGAGCTTAGGAAGGAGGATTCAAATATTAGATGACTTGAAGGAAATAAGAAAATTCTGGTAGCTCAAGGAGGAGGCAGAGAACAGGGCATATTGGCGGTCAAATTTCACTGATAAAATGAATTGACCTGTCGTAAGACAGAACACCTCATAATAATAATAATAATAATAATAATAATAATAATAATAATAATAATTGATGGAGAAAAGGCTCACTATCCAAGAGATGACACATATGAAGTTATTTTTAAAATATTAGAACAATCTAATATTTCCAAAAATATAAACTATTTAATTCTCATCACTTAATAGTGTCGTAATTTATTTGTTCAATTTATTGTTCATCCTTTTAATATAATTAGAAAATCTTCATTTATTTATTGTATTAGAGTTATTTTCATCTACAAGAAGATAAAAGCAATCTTTCAAATATTTTTATGTTTTTAAAATATTCATGTAGGCCATGTTCTAGCAAATGCTATAATCTTTTAAATCATTTAATTCTTTTCGTTAATTTCGACGTCTCAGACAAATCAATATTTTAAATATTTATCTATGAATAATGTCATAATCAATTTAAACAATTATTCATTTAGTTACTATAGTTACTAGTTTCTTTATATTGTTCAATCAATAAATCTTATTATCTGTATTAATAATTAATTCTACCACCTAATGTGGGGAAAGTAATTGCACTACAAAAGGCTGATAAACAACAATTTACTATTTATTAAATTTCTAAAATTTTCTAATCATTGTTAAGTGGTAATTTGTATTCTTTTATTTTGAATTATGGACACAATTTGGTTGTTGAATAACAGGACGCAATCAATAAAATGTTCTCATGTTGGCCAATCCCCGGCCTGAAATTTGATTATTTATTTATTATTCAGCGATGCGTCTTACTACCCGTTCAGGTTATACGCTTAAGTACTAATTACGTTGATGGTTTTGGAATTGGGTGGTTGAATTAAGAGGAAGTGAACCCACATTTGCATGGAGGGAGAGTGAAAAAACATTTAGGAATTACCCCCACCCCAGTTCACCCGACTGAGATTCAAACCTCGATCTCCCCATCCTCGGAAGTCTAACTCGGCAGTCTAGCGCGTAGGTAAACTACGCCACCGAGGCGGGTCTGAAATTAGAATATGATCGATTAAAGCTCTCTTGATATCCTTGGGGCCAAAATACGAGGCCACGGACCGTGCCAGCCTGGGATTAAACACTGATCCCCTTCCTTACTGGGGATGTCGGATTAAAAAATACATCTCAAAACTACCAAACAAACTAACGGCCCTCAAGTAGCATCTTCGAAAGTAGGATTGTATTTCTCAAGAGTCAGCTCAAGCTCCCGAGCACTTGAATACATTAACGGTTGTTACATGACACACTTATGAAACAGTGCTGCGTTGTCAAATGAAAACTGTCATGCATGAAGAGTTAATTGTGTCATCAATTACAGATAATCGAGTTTAAGGCAACGTCACCCACATTGTTGGTAACATGAGCCAAGAAATAAGCCTTGACTGGATTGCCGGTCGAGGTTCGAATCTTGGCTGGACTAAGGAAATTATTATTATTTTCACATAAGTTTACATTAATCACTTTCACGCAATGTTTGCAATATAAATCTTCTGTTGGCTGTCTGTAGTCATCACTCCTTCGCTGGATAGCCTATAGATAGTTTTATCAACCCCAACCCCCACCTAACCCTAGGTTCCCCTAGATCTGTAGTCGACCACTCAACCACTGAGCTATTGGAACGAGCGGTGACATTTTGTGGAGAATTGTTTCAACGTTTTATTTTAAGTATGGATCTTTATCACTTTACAGTCCTTCCCCATCCCACAAATATTTAAGAATACGATATTAAGTGGTTAGATTTTAATTCACATTAAAGTTGTACTGAATCTACTATCCTACAAATCTTAAATCTATAATTTGAAACCGAATCTTGATAAGAGTTACGAACGTAAGAGGAAATGTAAATAAAATGAGAATGGTAAATGAATGTTAACACTATTTGTTATGATGCATTCATTGGAGCATTCAAGTTGTTAAAATAACTGTCTGAGATATTGTTGTTAAGATTGTCTGGATGTTATGTTGGAGCTGAATCAACAATAAGCAGTATTACAATTATAAAACAATCTCCAATTCAAGATTAGAAAAAAATTAATGGTTTAATGTCAAACCCGATATATTCTCAAATCCTTGAATTTTTAAATCTATTTAAAAATTCGAGTAATTCTAAGGCTTTAGAACTCAAGTATTCAAGGCATTCTAGAGTTTTAGAGATTTAGAATTTGGGGAATTAAAGGGTTTAAGATTCTAGAGCTCAAGGGATTCTATGGTTTGAGGACTCTAGGATTCAAGGGATTCTAAAGTTCAAGGAATTTTAGGGTTTGAGAAGTCTGGAATTCAAGCGATTCTAGGGTCAGAAGATTCTAAAGTTCAAGGGATTCTAGGGTTAGAGTATTCTAAAGTTTAAGGGATTTTAGTGTTTGAGGGGTCTGGAATTCAAGCAATTCTAGGGTTCAAGAATTCTAGAGTTCAAGGGATTCTAGGATTAGAGGATTTGAATACTCCAGGTTTTAAGGATTCTAGAATTGGGGGTTCTAGGACCCAATAATTCTATGGTTGGATGATTCTACCTTGTTAGAATTCTAGGGTTTAAGCTATTTAGGGTTCGAGAATAAAAGGATCCTATTATTAATTTCTTTTGGTGTTTAATAAATAAATAAATTAGTACCTGAAAGGACAATAGCAATTTTAAATATATTTTTTAAACATTGAACAAATAAATCCATTTCCCTAAGGCCACAAATTAAAACGGGACTATTTATTTAAATGTAATATTTTATTTAAATTAAAAATTAATAATTTTCTAAAAATAAAATACCTAAAAATATGGCCATGTTTCGATTGCACTGTCAAGTAAACATAAGGTGGAAAGAGATATTTAAAAAAGGAAGGAAGTACAGGCATAAACAATACCAAATAATAATATATAAAAATAAAAAATTATATTTATGTGTTGAAGTGAATACCAAAATCTGAAACGACGAAGCGTGGGACATAACATTAAATGTCAAGTGCAGCTTGGAAGCTAGTAAATCAAGACCCGTTGTGTGATCGCATTGCAGAGAACATTTCTGATTCAAAGCAGGCTGTTGTTTTATTTGTCAGCGCGTTTTACTACACGTCCGGGATTTACAATTATATGTGCAAGATATGACGAAGATTGAATTTAGAGGAGTTGTGCAAACATTTGCCTGAAGGGAAAGTGGAGAAGCATTTAGCAACAACCACCCTTAGTAAACCCAACCAGTATTTGAGCCTCAATCTCAGATTGATACAGATTGGGAAACTGTTGAGACGAAAATAAAACTAATTTCATCCGGCTGGGATTTGAACCCCGACCTCTTCATCAACGGTAAACCATACCTTACTTTTCATTTAGTCCATGTGTCAGCTGTGCGTGCTACAATTAATTAATGTCAAGAGTAATTGTTGTGTCTTACATCGGAAATATCGGTGTCATATAATCATAATTATTATTATTATTATTAGCACCGCGTCTTACTACCCGTTCGGGTTATACGCAATTACGCTAATGTGTAATGGTAGGGTGATTGTGAGATGAAATGAAGGACCTACAGTTTAACGTGGAATCCGAACCACGGTGGAGGCCTGGCATTCCCACATTCACAAGATGTCTTGTCAGAGGTGAAGGAAGGTTTGGCAATCAGATAAATCTGTGCCGGACGAGGATTGAACCCCGGCCGCCAGCATAGAAGTCTGACACCTTACCCTAGACACCAGGTCACCCTATAATCATAATCATAGCCATAAAGAAAATGGTACTCAACACCTTTACTTAGCTTGTGGGTAAAGCATCTTCTCCCTACTAGCTAGAAGTCACCAGTTAAATTTTCCAACATCGGGGGAAAAAGTTATTATTGGTGAGATCGGTACCTCCATTTCACAATGATGAATTAACGGCTGAGGTTCTGGAGGCGGGGGTGTCATTTGTTGAATTAATTTAGCTAGTAGATCGAGTGAGATAGTAAGTCGTTTCAGAAAGTGCATCTTAAGAGCCCGTCTCAAATCACAGATAACACGTAACTTGGGTAAGTACCCACTTCAGTGACCGCATAGTTTAACGCGCTACTCTCGTTTTAGACTGGACTGCCGAAGGTGAATAGATCGGGGTTCGATCCCGGTCAGGTGATTGTGGGTGGTTTTTCTAAACAGTTTTCCACTCTACCTGCACGCAAATGAGGGTGCACTTCTTCTAAATTATACCTTTTTAATCCCTAACGAATTAGTGTAGTTAGTACAAATGCATGTATCCTAAACGGGTAATAAGACGTAGTGCCCTCCCTCCCATAAAAAAAAAATTAGATAAAAAATACAGCTCGAACCAGTTGTCACGTCGTGACGTGGTTTTCTGTAGTTTCCATATCAAGACAATAGATAGAGCTGAGACTAGTAGATCCTTTTTACCACCGTTTAAAATATACAACAAAATTATTTTTTGTTATCATATGGCATATTTGACCTTGAGAGATGCACTATGTAGTTCGGTCAACGTATTTGTAGACTTTTAGCCGCACTATATTATTATTATTATTATTATTATTACTATTATTATTATTATTATTATTATATATTATTATTATTATTATTATTATTATAGCGCCACGTCTTACTACCCGTTCAAGTTATAGGCACTTACGCTAATGTGTAATAGTATGGTGATTGTGAGATGAAATGAAGGACCTACAGTTTAACGTGGAATCCGAACCACGGTGGAGGCCTGGCATTCCGCACATTCCCAAGTTGTGATTAATACACGTCTTGTCAGAGTGAAGGAAGGGTTTGGTAATTAGATAAATCTATGCCGGGACCGAGGATTGAACCCCGGACCCCAGAACAGAAGTGTGACACCTTACCCCTAGACCACCAGGTCACCTAGCCGCACGATGGAAGCAGAACGTTGCCCAGAACATACCTTGCTCATGAGATAACGAGATGATAGTGAGTATAAAGGTGTGGCGCCAGGAGTGAGCTAGAGTCTAACCTAATCTCTGATAACCAGACCAAGGTGACCATGATAACAGTTCCCCTTTTGTGGAAAATAACCTATGGAACAGTCTGAAATCGAACCTGGGACCTCGATATTGGTAACCAGGGGCGCTGACCATTATACCAAGAAGCCGGTCGATTGAAACATAATTATTCTAGAAGGAAAAAAAAAACTATTTAACTGCTCCCCATTTTTCTGTTGCCACTATGCGAAGATTAAAGAAATAATTTTATGTGATTCCTGGTTCGAAGGTAGTTTTATATCCATTACCTCAGTTAATTGGCCCGGATATTGGATATTAAATACCCCAATCAAAAAATAAAAAATAAATAAGAGAGATGGTGATAATAACGTGAAAGCACTGGAGAATGAATATTTCCCATCACCTAAGAGAAGTTGACAAGCTAGCCTATGGGTATGCTAATGAATCTCTAATGATGGAAGATACTCGTATTAATTAACAGCAATAATAATTGAGCTCATTTCAGCGGTATCGCTGCCCCTTATAAATATCTGTCAGAAGAGAACGTTGCCCCTAGCTACCGTCGAAGGTGTTCCAAGGGATAGCTAACTTCTTTCTCTTGAAGGAATTTATATTAATTTTGTAATATTGTTAATGTACTGGTAGGGCTGGATTTATATCCGTGATATCGCAGAGCTAATAGCACATAGTGCACAAGAAGTTGAAAAACATTAGTTTCAATGATGGCGTTCAAAATAAATACATAGTGAATAGTGCACAACATTAAGTCACTTTAACTTATTATGCGCTATGGATGGAACTGAGCATAGGCGACCCAAGAAATTGAGACGTATCGGCCAATTAGAATGCGAGAAAAAGCTCTAACCAATCAAACCATAACATACAAAGCAGATGGAAAATATATTATTTTGTTCGTGTTTGAAATGCCTTGCAGTAGCCATACTTGTTTGTTACCAACGGATTTTTTGTATTTTTGTTTTAGCTTCTATGACTAAGATTGTAAATATTATTGAAAATAAAGAATAAATTATGTATATTTTGATTCTGTTTCTGACAGTTAAGTCTTCTATAATATTAATTATAATAATAAAAGCAGAGATAAATAAGAATCAAATTTGATTTATTATTAAGATATCAATTAAATTAAGTTAATTTCATGTTTCAAAAGATACTGTTTAAATAACGTTGTTTTTCGAGTGAGGCCTTAGTGAAATATGCCTACAGCTTTTAAAGACCTTATCTATTAGAGCTAAGACGTTGGACCAAATACTATTAATAAAATACAATCGATTTAATTAAGATTTAAATCACTACGTTTGATTATATATCGTTATATTTTTTTATAATGAATTGTGCACTGTAATGGATTATTTACTATTACTTATACGTTATGCATTAATATAAACACAGACCGAATTGTGGTAGCTATCACGTACTTTATTATATGGTCGAATATAGTGCAGGCAGGATCGGCTGCATGAGTATCGTACTTGACTCAGTGGCGGATCCAGAGGAGAGATGGGGTGATAACCCCCAACCCCATAGAAAATAATTCAAAATATGGAAACCAATACCTTAGTTTTGTAAAGAATGACCAACACCCCCTCGCCATATCCCCTACATTACCTAATAAATAAGACTTGAAACTTAACTCTAATCTACAGAAAAGCAAATGGCTTTAAGCTAAAACTCTCCGGTAATTATTTTACTAAGTTTAGCATGATAACCAATTATTTGTTATAAAAAACATATTTTTTTATATTAATGCTTGATAAAACATTTTAGGCCCCTGTGCATATTTTTATTACTTTTATTGTGGCAGTGACATTTTTTTTATTGATATTACAAATGTGTTAGTCAAAATTGTATTTTTTTTCTTATAAGTTTTGTTATAATCATTAATTAAAATTATTGTATATGTAATAGAAAATTATTTTTATTATTAAACTTGTTACAAATTAAAATCTTGATTAATTAAAACTATTAAATTTATATTTGAAGGAGCCTTTATGAACAGCAACAAACAGGCCCTGGATCCACCTTTGGCTTGACTATGGTTCAGGAATATGGATTGATTGAACAGATATTGTGCCGTAAGGAGAGGCCGTTTCTAACGATTGCAGTGAAATTGTTTCACACAGTGTTTTATTACCCTCTCCACACAAACATTTTATCATGGTTTTTACATGAGCATTAATTAAAAGGCGTATATCACGGATGGGCAGTAGGATGTGATGGGATTAAATAATATAACATTTTAAAATTTAGGTTTTCTAATTTTTAGTTACGGAAAACGCCAAAAGTCTTTTTTTTAAATTTATATATATTTTCACATTAATTAAGATTAAAAGATTCGAAAGAAAATTTACTATTTTTCATTTGAAATTCGGATTCGACACATCCATACGATATGTATCGACCCTTAGAAGAAAATTGTTTGCTATAATTTTTCTTTTCATTATGTTTTCCCTTACTTCACTGTATACAAACATTAAAAAAAATTCCATATTTTATAAAAACAATATTCAAATATTGTCACCATTATGAGTTTTTTTAATATTGACTTACTATTTTTTTATCTAATTAAGTTTATCTTGTGTTGGACTTAGTATATTGACTCTTTAATAGAAATTATTGTCATGAAATGAAGTATATTTTATGCTGATAGTAAGTGTATATTTTATATTATTATTTATTATATTTTTCATATATTTTTATAATTTTTAATTTATCGCATAAATGCAAAAAATAGCTTTACATTGGTATATGAATCAAATAATTATTTTATTGTAGTGTATTTAATTTATATTTAAGTATCAAGAAAAGTTATAAAAACAGGACATACAGAAAATAAGACTTGAAGTTTATGCTCTACTAACACACCAACTTTCTTTTCTTTTTTCAAAAGCGTTCATCCTGATATGTTTCTCTTTCCTCAGGGGTGTTTTCGTTTTATTTATTACTCTTGGAAATATTATGCTCTGATGTGCTATAAGTTTTGCATAACTTGATCCATTATATGAGAAATTCTTTCATCAAGCTAGTGTGTAACTTATAATAACAAAGACTACAATAAGAATTGAAATGAATACTAAAAGTTGAATAGACGAAAATGATGTAAATGTGTAATCAGTTTAATACAAGAGATTGAGCAATATGCTAAAGTAAACAAAGATATGGATAGAAAGTGGACTAAAAATACTGTGTACAAACATAGTTGGCATATTTAAATGAAATGCAGGTCAAATTAAAAGTATAAAAAAGTATAAATAAATATAGTTAATAGGAAATACATATAACTGTTGACTAATTAAAATACACTTAAAATTAGTTTAATAGAATTAGAAACTTTAAACTCATTTAATTTAAAATATCTAAATCTAAGTTCATAAAAAATTAATAACATGAAATGAATATAAATAAATGTAAAAATTATCACAGTCTTGTTATTGGGATTGACTTCCCTTACTCCTTTGTTATTGATATTCCTGTATTGATGATGTCTACAGAAGTTCTATTTTACCGACATGTTTCGGTGCTAACAATTGGACGCACCATAATCATGGAGCTGAAATTAAAATTGGAAGACTTGCTGTAAAATATATAAAAGCAATGTTAAATAGGGACGTGAGAAAAAATTTTATGAAGTAAATTGGACTAAAATTGAAAAAGAAAGAAAAAGAAAAACTTACTCCGAAGGGTGGTAGGACACGATGAGATCGAACTTAGGAAGCGGACTGAAGTCAGTGGAAAGGGGCGATGATATTCATTTCAATTCTTATTGTAGTCTTTGTTATTATAACATACTCTAAATTCCTTAAGAAAGATTATTTTTAGAATGTTTCCTAAAATATTATAGTGTGTAGCTGCCAGCCAGTGTTCATCTTCGAGTAGGCCTATCTCAGTTTCTATTTTACTTTACGTTACATTCATTACGGTTTCCAGCATGTACCCTGTTTTTTTTTTATTCAAGCCATATATTTTCCACTACCAGATTGATAGGCCTGTTATAGCTTCATATGCTTTATAATCTAACTTAAGATTAGGACAGGCACAACATCCAGTCCCTAACCGTTAATTTATCAATGTTCAAGGATAAATCCACATTTCACCAATAATACATTTTTTGGTCAATCCGGGAATCAAACCCGGGACCCTTAGCTCAGTACCAGACACGCTACCGACTGAGCTAAGATGTTGGATATTATTTTACTTCCTGAATTTAAATAGCGAACAGTTTTTACTTCTAATAGTTTAAGTGTAGCTAGTGTATTTTATGTTTCATTGGACACCAACGACAAACCAGTTCATTGATTGCCTCATTACGGTTTTAAGTTTCCACACTAGCATTTATAAAGTACATTTGAAGCAGTCAATCTTTCAAATAATGGTTTTATAGCTCGAACTACATATGTCATATGTTTATGACTTTATAACCTGCCATTAACTTTATCTCTTTAGTAGGAGCATCAGGTATAATTTCTTTTTGGACCTTTTCATGTAACGGCTAATCATCTCTCGCCGATAGGGGAGAGAAAATCGACCATATTACCTTTGACATTCAATGCTGCTGGTACTAGCATATAGGGCAATTACAACATAATATGGCATCCTATCAATCGTGGCACCAACCAACCACTATTTCCTCAAATATTTTTTTTTTCTAACACTAAATTTCTTAGAGAAGTTCCTAATCTCTTCTGGTACTGTCATAAAAATTTCATTTTTGTCAATAATAATTTTCCTTTGTAAGGGCTAGGGTCAACCAGAGTCTCCCTCTACAAAACATTAAATATATTCCAGATTCTTTTTGTATTGTTGTGGAGGAGATTATCGTTATCCTCCAATTCAAAAAAAGTTCAATTATAATAAAAGCGGTGATCGCGAATTTCATACTAAAAATACACTTTTCCGTTTGAAAACGTGATTAATTGGTTTCCTGAATAGTAATCAAATTAAAACGATACTTCATTTAAAAGTTGATAAAACGTGTTACGAGACTTCCTCATCCTTACCTTATAAATTAATTCAAAATTAATCTAAGTCTCACAGTGTCACTTTGTGTCCGTTAAATCGTTTGAAGAAATATTTTATTTATTTATTTAATTTAAGCACCGCGTCTTACTACCCGTTCGGGTTATACGCCTAGGTACTAATTACGCTAATTGGTTAGGGATTGTGAAGGTTGAATTTAAAGGATGTGAACCCGTATCTGCGTGGAGGGAGAGTGTAAAGCAGTTTAGGAAACCTCCCACTTCACCCGACCGAGATCCAAACCTCGAATCTTTCCGTCCTCAGAAGTCTGGCTCAACACTAAACTAGCGCGTCAGCTAACTACGCCACCGATACGGGTATGAAGAAACATTATTGTCAAAATATGCGAAAAGGCCGTGCCGAATACCTCAAAACACTGCAAATTCCACATCCTTGTTTTAGAATCTATCCTCGTCCCGGCACAGATTTATCTGATTACCAAACCCTTCCTTCACCTTTGACAAGACATCTTGTGAATGTGGGGAATGCCAGGCCACCACCGTGGTTCGGATTCAACGTTTAACTGTAGGTCCTTCATTTCATCTCACAATCACCCTACCATTACACATTAGCGTAAGTGCGTATAACCCGAACGGGTAGTAAGACGCGGTGCTAATAATAATAATAATAATAATAAGAGAATCTACGCCTTTGTTTTTTTACGGAAAATAATAATAATGTTGCCAACTCACCGAGTCTGTTGCCACTTCTCCTCTTGACCCGGAGATATATGGTTCTGGACCGGATACACTAGAACAAATTATAACACATCGTTTATTGAGTGGTTACATAATAATTGGTTCTAAATCATTAGCATATGGATAAGAGTCAGCAAGAGAAGGGGAATGGACAACACACTCACGCACTCTCTTTCTACAACTCTCTCAGATTGATCTAAAAACATCCTCTAGTCATGGTGATTAGGGGGGAATCATATTAGGGTAGTCGTTTGACAATATTTTAGTAATCAATGTAAAAAAAATGCCTTATCCCAGGTCAAAATTGTAGTACAGTCCAAATATTATATGAAAGGTCTTTTAGAAAATACATAGTTTTTTGGAATCAAAACTGGTAATATTTTACTATTTTATTAGCGATATTTGATAGTTATTGATAATATCTATCAAAAGTGACAGCTGCAGATCACATGAATTGACTTGTGAATACATGAAAGTAGATCTAGTAGCTTTTATAGCCGTAAAATAATATCCTTCTCATGAAACTTAAACTGTTCCAAAAACTAGCTTTTATATGTTCATACATCAGTCATGTGTTCTGCAAATGTTCTTTTGATAGATATTAATATTGTATGTCTTAACTGTTTTTTCTAGCACGCGCTTACTATACAAAGATTCTAATATTGACTCATCACTTCTAATAAGTATAATCAGAATACTCAAGTTGTATTCCGTAAAGTGTTGAATATATTATTGACGATTTATGTACGGGTTCAGCCAACTTTCGAATTTGTATATTTTCGGTCGCGTGCCTAGTAATACACGTGCTTCCCTAGGTTAGGTTGGTTTGTAAGTCGTGAGGTATGTAATATGTGACACACTAATAAAATAAATTCAAACCTAATCCTCTTGTTTTTTAAACAAGCAATGATTGTATGGAATGATGTTTTAATCTTACTATAGAAAAAGTATGTTCACTGGATCATTTTACTTTGTTTTGTGCGGGTTATATCAATTAAATTAGCCAAAAATTTTAATTGTTTTTATAGGGTTATGGTTGTTTATAAGTAAATTTTGCAAAAATCTCATTTTGGTAATACATTTTTACGGCTTTTATATACTTCCTAAAAACTTAAAAGCTATAAATATTTAATTTCTAATAGCTTTTTTTCTTTCTTTAATACAAGATGTACTAATTATTTTAATGTGTATAAAATTAATTATTTAATAATTAATATAATAGTGAGCATTGTGCCATTTTATATTACACCTGCATCGGTTGGTCACAAGATCACTCTTCTGTTAGACTGGTTTGACAGTGACTGGGAGATCGAGATTCAAATCTCACTTGGCGTAGAGAGTGTGTTTTTTCCATTCTTCTTCCACCTTCCATGCAAATGTGGGTACACTTCCCATAAATATAACTTTACTGATCCCTTAAACCATTAGTGTAATCAGTACTTAAGCGTATAATTCGAACGGATTGTAAGATGAAGTGCTAAAAAACATTATTACCATCGAATTTAAGGATGACTCCCATTTTTCCCAGAAGAGGGAATCTTTTATCTAGAAAGGGAATGCTGGTCTTTAAATCTGGTTTAAGTCATTTTCATGCATGGCTGTAAAACGTGATTTACCGGGTACTATGTTACTCCCGATGAGAGAAAACAACTTTACAAACACTTATGTGCCGCCAAAACTTTGACTACATTTAGTTTGCTAAATTTTGCAAATATAGTATGCTAAAGGGGGTAAAATTTAAATATACATACCCCACTGGCTAGATCTCACCAAATAATATCCAAATTTCAAATTTAATAATCTCAAATGGTGTGTTTATATTACGTTTATAAAAATATGAAGGTCCACAGGCCGCAGAGAATTACGGGTTGGGCCACATGCGGCCTACGAGCCGCAAATTTGACATGAGCCTGAGGTACAGACACTTAGCATTGCGAAAACAACTTTTTTGGTTTCAGGAGGTCGTTAAATGTCAACAATTATCAAAATCTTGGGCTAGATTTTTTTTTGTGACCACAATACTTTCTCTCCTAGGGGTCGAGAAAAATTAAAAAGAGTAAAAATGTCATGGTATGAAGATTTTTACGTAGACCGATAAAAAAAACACCACATTCGACGATAACGTCAAGTCTCCGGTTTTGGCTGGTTACTTGAGTTCAATGAACTACAAGGTGCTACGATGCCAATTATAGTAGGAACAACTCATGTGTGTCAAGGACCTAAAGGGATCCTGAGCGTGATTGTAGCCTTGGCGCGTTGACTGATTAACTTTAAGGCTCTCTAATATGGGAGATTCATGTTCGAATCCAGATCAAACAGTCGGGATAAAGCTGAGTCCACACAGTAAGTATAGTAAGTAGTTCATAAGAGATCGATGCCACCTTATCAGATAATTGTGTACACACATTCCCTATTCGTAAGGTTAGTTTCACTTCAACCCAGTCCAATCGATACAGGTTCAGTCCATCAGTCGTTGAATTGATTAGGCTGGGACAGGTTGATACAATTATTTTATTCAGTAAACTGGCTTTGTACGAGGGTGTGGATGTAGTTACGTTTATTATTATTCATAGGATAATTAATAGAAAAATGATAAAACAAGACAAGAAAGATGACACACGCTTGGTTCTTTCAAACTATCTGTTCCTGATTTTTCTCATTTACTACCGATTATAACCTCTTATTTCGAAAATTCAAATAAATTATAATAATAATATAATAATAATAATAATAATAAAATAATAATAATAATAATAAATGATAATGATGATGATAATGATAATGATGATGATGATGATAATGATAATAATAATAATAATAATAATAATAATAATTTAAATTATATTATTATTATTATTATTATATTATTATTATTATTATTATTATTAGCACCACGTCTTACTACCTATTCGAGTTGTACACACTTACACTAATGTCCAATGGTAGGGTGATTGCGAGATGAAATGGAGGGACCTACAGCTTAACATGGAATCCGAACCATGGTGGAGGCCTGGCATTCCCCACATTCACAAGATGTCTTGTCAGAGGTGAAGGAAGGGTTTGGCAATCAGACAAATCTGTGCCGGGACCGAGGATTGAACCCCGGACCCCAGCACAGAAGTCCGACACCTTACCCCTAGACCGCCAGGTTACCCTTAAAATAATTCACATCGTATATTTCACTATGGTCCCTAACAAAAACAATAAGCTTTCTCAACAGCCATTATTAGAAGAAGAAGTAAGAAAACACAAGACGTACCAATACTGACAGAAATCCAACCGGTTGAGTCAAGACAAGTCTTGAGTTGATTTGACTGAGTTGAATTGGACGTGACATATTCAGTATGAAAGCATTCGGCGCTTCTTCATTTAAAACAATGTTGAGCCAGTAACGCGACTGGACTTGGACTGTTTTATTGTGGAATTATCCTGTATGAATAATCTGTAAGAATACGTAGAAGGCGAATAAATGTTTTAAGGTTCACATTTATGGATGGTTTAGTTTAAACTCTTAAAATCGTTAACCTAGAGACGTAACATTTACTTGAATGTGTGACTTTTAAGAGTTCACAGAATGTCTGGAAATCTATACTTATAAAATAACATGTCCTGACTGACTGACTGACTGATTCATCATCGCCGAGCGCAAACTATCAAGGCTACAAGCATGAAATTCGGACTGTATATTCATTTTGTTATGTAGGCACCCACTAAGAAAGGATTTTAGAAAATTCCACCCCAAAGGGGTCAAAATAGGGGATGATAATATGTATGAAAGTCCGTCATTTTGAAAGTTACATAAATAAAATTTTGTATTTCGGTTATTGACGTAAAACAAATAAATACGTGTTTCAGGAATTTTGGAAATTTTATTTAATAAGGGATGAAAAAGGGGGTGAAAGTTTGTATCGGACTTGCATTATTTTTGATCTGAGGTCAAGTTTTGGTCATCAACGTAACGTAATATTTTAAATTAATCTGTAAATACATATATATATTTTCGTATTTGTATATAATCAACTTCCACGCGAGCAAAGCCGCGGGCAACAGCTACCTAGTGAGATTATACAATAAAAGAACATGTCTAGTACTATGTCCCTAAGCTCAATATTTTGAATGCCATCAGGATTTTATGTGTTGTTTTGGTCCTACGCATCTTCCTACCATCCGGCCTATTCAAATTTAATCACACTGATGGGTAGTGATGAGTAAGGCAGAATTTAGAGTAAACGTTCCCGCATTTGCTTGGAAAGAAAGTGAGATAGAGAAAAACCCGTTAGTACACATGGGCGAGATTTGAGCCCATCCCTCTCCATCCTCTGCAAACCAGAATAGTTAAGTCCAACGCCCAGTCCACGTGACTACTGGTATTGATAATGTCACAAGTTGAATAAGTCATATCAGTACATTGGAAAGTTTTACGTCTCTCGTTACGAGCAATTAATTTTTTTTAAATAGGCCTACACCCTTTGTTTGAGACAAAAAATGTGTTCGATTAAAAATAAAACTGGACGTGACAAGCACTTTACACCCCCTAAAGTTCGGATGTGAAAAAGAGGGTGTGGGTGGGGTGAATGACGAGCGATATAAAAAACATTTTACAGATAATGGAATTAAGTCGATGAGGTCAAACGAGCACAGAACATTACTGTGTGTGTGTGTGTATGTGTGTGTGTGTGTGTGAGAGAGAAAGAGGATATTTACAACAAGCTGCGGACATCTGTCGGGGAATGGAGTAACTACGAATGTCAGGATATTTTTGATCAGTTAAAAGTGGGTTGGGGAGCGGATGGAGTGGGATAATCATTTCCAATCGCTTTAAAGTTGAGATCAGTTCGCCAACCCCGAGACACTAACTAGTGGCATTTATTTCGTATCGTTTATAGTTTATATCTATTTTTAGCGGGTTTTTGCTACCTTCTGCACCCAAACTTAAGGGTGCTTAAGAAAGGTGTGGCCCACTTCAGTGACCGCGTAGTCTAAGGTGCTACTCTCGCAATAGACAAGACTGCTGAAGATGGGGATATCGAGGTTCGACCCCGGTTGGGCATACGGTTTTTATTAAATGTTTTTCCACTCTCATTCCACGCAAATGTGGATACACTTCCTCTAAATTCAACTTACCAATCCCTAGCATATAAGTGTAATTAATACATAGGCGTATAGCCCGTAAAAATAAAAGGTAGTAAGACGCGGTGCTATATAAAAAAAAGAGATGCGTGAATAGTAATTATATTTAAGGTTTTCGTCTATTTGTTGAGAAATTATTTGTATTGTACTAGAAAAAACTCCATTGTGTGAATCCACAAGCTAGAGATGATAGTGCAAACTTTGGTGAAAAGAGGGTGTCATGTGGTCAGCACAACGAAACCTTTAGCTGTTAATCTCAGTTTTCACACCTGAACTACTACTTATTTATTCAAGTAGCTCCTCAATTGTATTCACGAGGCTGAGTTTGACCCCATTCCAAAACTACTGATCCAGAGATAAATTTTGGAAGCACTGGGGACCAAACCCGAGCCCTCTGGACCTTGTGATGATCCCGTTTTATTGAATTGATTTCTAGTGCATTTAAATTTAGGCTGTGTCAATTTCATTTAGTCTGACTGTACTGTTGCTGTTTTTTTTTCCGTACACGTGCAAGCAGGCTACGGTGAGTAACATTCAGTTTTCTTGTTTACAGCCCTCGCAATAATGAAATAAAAAAACCTGGCATTGTAGATGCGAAAAAGAGAGCAACATGCTTCATTTGTAAATTATATTGTTTTTATGTTATTTTTCTAGAAGTAGTTTTACTTGCGTCCGTAAGAGCGCAGTAGCTCTCGGGCACAATCTGAGTTTGAAGTCTGATAATTATTGTTTGTTTTTGATTTTACTAGACAGAGTTGTTAACTGTCGATTCGGGCTAAGACGTATGTGTGCCGATATGGCAAATTCATTTGTATATATATATATATATATATATATATATATATATATATATATATATATATAAAAGTAAATCAACTTTCAAGCATTTAATTTTTGTCAACTAAACAAAAATTATTTCTGTAATTTCTAAATAAAAGTTATATTAAATAACATAATAAAATGTGTTTAAATTATAAAATATTTAAATCGCAGATCATAGGTACGTGTAGAAGATACTATAGCGCTACTAATGGCTTTCCAAATCGTGGGGCACGATAAAAAAAAACTCATGGAAAACTCAGGATATTAAGAGGTGCTCACCGACGGCTCGATAAAATATTCACGGAAAACTCGGGAAATTAAGAGGTGCTCACTGACGGCTCGATAAAACATTAATGGAAGACTCGGGTGCTCACCGAAGGCTCGATAAAATACTCGCGGAGGAAACGAGAATTATAGAGGTGCTCCCGACTAATTTAAGGGTGACTGCAGCCGCGAGGCAGCTGTTACAAATACAGGCGTTCCTGTAGGTACTTCATCAACAATGCAGAATAGCAACAAAGCATCGAAGTAACCAATAATGCAGAATAGCAACAGAGCATCGAAGTAACCGATCAACGGATGTTGGAGAATTACTGAGGGACAGGTCGACTGAATAGCCGTAGATAATGTGTTTTGCTACATGGTATTATTTTATTATTTAATCAATAATGTTATTGATCATAGCAGTGAGGCAACATATCAGGGGATGTTGGAGAATCGTCGAGGAACAAATCAACAGAATAGCCGTAGATACACATATTTTGTTAAATTTAATATTTTAGAAAATTAATTAATCAATTAATTTCATCATTAATATCAGAGAAGCAGCTGATCAACGGATGCTGGACCAACGCTTTGGGACAGATCAACAGAATAAGAGTGGATATATAGTATGATTGTGTCATATTTCAGTATTTTATTAATTAATTTTATTGTGGATAGCTGCGAAGTAAGTTATCAACGGCTGCGGGACCATCCCCGAGGGACAGATCAACAGAACAGCCGTAGATACATATGTTTTTGTTTGTTACATTTAATTATTTTAATTAATTAAGTTTATTGTCAGTGAGGTAATTCTTTCAAACATTTTATAAAATAAGTAGAACTTAAATAGTGTTTAGACCTAAACATTAATATACTTCAGAAATTCACCCACTCTTTTAGTTGATGATGTGTGAATCAGAAAAGGATTTAGTTGGAGAATTGTGTAATAGTGGGGGAGGTCAGATTATATTTTGTTCGGAAGAAATTTTTTTATGAACAAACCATAAAATCAAGAAGGATTAGAGGAAAGTGATGAGGAATGGGAAAATAAAAAGTATGAGAGTAGATTAAACAAACTATAGGTGGGAAATCCAAACAGTATAAACTTACATATAGGGTGCAGTTTCAGGACAAATCAGGTAGAAGAAGTGGAGTCAGGAAATAATTGGGAAAATAAGATATTAAATGAAAATAACTCAAGTGAACATTCCAAATTAAAGGATGGGGGTAATGAAATTTCTATAATAAAAGAGGCTAATGTAGACATTGAGGATAGTAAAAGAGATTCTGATCCAGCTCAGGTAGAAAAGAATTTAATAGAGGAAGGGAACAAAAAAAATTGAATAACTTATCATTACAATGATGAGTCGGATGGAAGAAAAAAAAATGGGAACTCAAATAGAAAACCATTATATAGAAATTTAAAACAATATTAAATAATTAGGAATGAAATTAGAGTGTAAACTAGATAACCTGGAAATATCGAATCAGGCACTTAATGTTAAGGTTTAGGATCTAGATAAAAATGTGATCATTGTAAAACAAAATAAAAAGGAGTTTGAACCCAAACAAAATAATTTAAGAAATATTCATTTTTATTTAATTAGGGGAGTTGACAAAGTAAATGAAAAGATAGAAGGGCTATAAAAGAAATTTATAAACACAGCCAAAAGCACAGAAAATAAGGTAGAAGTTATCGAGTTCAAAATTGTTCACATAAAAAACAATGTCAAAATAGTTCAGTCTAACTTAGAACGCGAAGTCGGTAAGATCAGGTTATAACTGGAGGGGCAACTGGATATGAATAGTGATTATATTACGTCTCAAGTAGAAGATGTAGTGACTCAAAAAGGCTAAAGCATGAAAGAAAAGGTCAAAAAATTAAGAGATAGCTATGTGAAAAATCTTGAGAAATTACAAAACAAAGTTGAGTGCAAATTTAATCAAGTTAAAAATAAAGAGAGAGTTGATAGTCATGTTTGTCATAATAATGTCTTGTTTAGAGGAATGAGTGAGGAAATGTTATCTTCAATTCCCAAATTCAAAGGGCCGAAAGGAAATATTTCAGCAATCCAATACATTCGAAAAGTGGAGCGTACTTTGGAAGGGGAACGATTTAGTGAAGCGAATAAGATTGCTATTTTGTTATCAGGATTGAGAGAGGAAGCGAGGTCCTGGGCGAATTCTGTAGAAGGAGAATGGGATACATTTTTGCAGGCAAAGAATGCTTTGTTGGGAAAATTTTTGTCACAGGTAAAACAAGATAGTTTTTTGCAGCAGATTTTCAATGGTAAATACCATGTTCGAGGAGGAGCTATGTGTGAATATCTTCACAAATATAAGGTACAAGTAAAGTGCTTGAAATACCCGACAGAAGAAGATAGGCTCATAAGGCATTTAATATATCATTTTCCTCCAAATGTACCGGATGCTCTTATTGGTGCGAATTTACAGGACCTTCAAGACATGGAGCGGATGCTAAATGCATTTGATGATAGATGTAAAAGAACTAGAGAGTGGGAATATTTAAGGATGTACAGGAACATGATTCAACACAGAATGAAAACTTATCTTCAAATTCAGAAAGAGGTACAGGGAGAGAAAGTAAACTAAATTGGTCAAGCTAAGATCAGAAAGTTAAGGATCAATACGATCCACAGGGACAAGGTAGAACAAATTATCAGTTTCAGAGAGAAAGCAGGACACCATCTCCATCACAACACTGGTAGAGAGGGCAAGAAAATAGGTAAAAGGGAAACCAAGATAGTGGTCCACGATTCAACCAGGGACAGTATAGGCAAAATGATTCCAATCAGGGACAGAAGGGATACAATCAGAACTATCATCCACCAAGGTACAGAGAACAAAGAGACATAGGGATCCAAAATATCAACCAGGGACAGAGGCAAGATGATGGAAGAGGTCAAGCGTGAACTGTAGTGGCAGAGGTGTACCAACATAAACATTTTTTATGAAATTAAACCTTATTTTGAGGAAGTTACAAAGATAGAGGTAAAGTAGGAAATTAAGGCCAAAGTAGGAGTAGGTGTTGTCTCCTCATAATGATAAAACTTTTATAATGTGAATTTAACTTAGAGTATAATTTTACCAGAATATGGATATTGTGTATTTTGCATAATATTCCAATGTGAAGCTTCAGAAATATCTCGATCAACTTCAGATCTACCAATTTAGTCTGGGACATCAGAAATTTTAAATTTTGTGTTTTGTCAAGGGTGTCATCCTTATTATGTGAAGTGCGATGTGTAGCTCTTAGTTTTCCAATGTTGTTTATTTTTTATACTACCATGTGAAAATAGTGTACATAAAATAAAGCTAACTAAAGATTAAATTATTTATTTCTCTTTTATATCACTAGCCTGGTTAGTTATATCAATTAGAGTGAGAATCTAAAACTTTTCTTCCATAGAACATTTAATTCATAAAAGGAAGTGACAAATCAAGATGAACATTCTTAGGACTGATAAGTGAGAAATTTCGAAGTAAATAATAAACATCTTAAATTATGTAAAATAATTGATGAACATTACCCACCTCAACTTGCTGTTACTCTATTTAACCAATGTATAGGTTCTCTATGTATTATATATATATATATATATATATATATTATATATATATAGTTGTTTTATCGTATGTGCAAAGGGTTCAATGTAAAAATAAGCTAACCGAATTACTTCTTGATTCATTTTTCTTCTAAAATTAACCTATAATTTAGGGGAGTACTGTAATGACCCCGTTTTATTGAATTAATTTCTAATGCATTTAAATTTAGGCTGTGTCAATTTCATTTAGTCTGACTGTACTGTTGCTGTTTTATTTCCGTACACGTGCAAGCAGGCTACGGTGAGTAACATTCAGTTTTCTTGTTTACAGCCCTCGCAATAATTAAATAAAAAACCTGGCATTGTACGTGCGAGAAAGAGAGCAACATGCTTCATTTGTAAATCATATTGTTTTTATGTTATTTTTCTAGAAGTAGTTTTACTTGTGTCCGTAAGAGCTCAGTAGCTCCCGGGCACAATCTGAGATTGAAGTCTGATAATTATTGTTTGTTTTTGCTTTTAATAGACAGGGTTGTTAACTGTTGATTCGGGCTAAGGTGTATGTGCGCCGATATAGCAAATTCATTATGATATATATATAATATATATATATATAAAGTAAATCAACTTTCAAGCATTTACTTTTTCGACAATTAAACAAAAATTATTTTTGTAATTTCGAAATAAAAGTTATATTAAATAACATAATAAAATAAATGTGTTTAAATTATAAGATATTTAAATCCCAGATCGCAGGTACATGTAGAAGATACCGTAGCACGACAACCTGTAGTCGGGAACTCTAACGCCTAGACCACAGAGGCGTTATGTAGTGTGCCAAACTGATTCAAAATATTTGGTTTTAAAATAAACCTTGTTGGGAACCTTCCTTAACATTTTTCATTCTATAAAACAGTTTAAGGTGTTTATATGTAAGTCGATTGAGATTTTGCTAATAAATCATTAAAATTTTCATGAATATGCGAGTATTTTATATAGTGATTAAAATAATAGAAAAAGTCCCCAAATATATTTTTTTAAAGTGTATTAATCCATAGAAAAAAAACTTGACAAAAACATAAAATATTTGAAACAATAATTAAATGATTACTTGAACAACTTTAAATGGTAGTCGCGGCAGAAAGGCAGGTTTAGAACATAAAAAAATTCAATTCTCAATAGTGGGAATGTGTGACGGTGATATTATTTGTACCTCCATTGATACAATTTATTGAACGTAATAGTTAATTACCTTGAGAGTAGTACTCCCCACCACGATTTTACTAGAGCAACACTAAATCCATGAAAATAATTTTAGGTCATACACTTTATTCGTGAAACATAGTCTTGTTTTTGTGTAAGACCACTTTGAAAACTGGTATTGTATTTTAAAGAAAATAAAAAACTTGATATTTTTGTATAAAGAATAAATAAAAATATTTTAAAATATTTGCGCAAAATAAAACTCAATTCTTTATAAAATAGGGGAACCATATTTAAAATATTAAATTTAAAAGTAATAGGTTTTACATAAAATTAAAACCTTTAGTTCAAAAACGCATGTACTCACTGATAAGTGATTAATTTTGTTGTGAGTAAACGTATCAGGTAAAACATTCATCAGACAGGTTTGATTGCACAGCGTTCCTCCAATAGTGAGCCCATTCCTTCCTTCACAGCATTGGCCAGAGGATTGTCAATCATTTATTAGTGTGTTTGGTTAAAACATCACCAGCAGCATGTTAGCCCCAATTCTCCAAGATTTACTGAATGAATCACACAAATATATGGTTGCAGATGATAGGATAACCGAGAATGATAATTCAAAGAGTACTGGATATTCGATATAAATAGTTAAGCCAAAATACTTTTTAGGGTTGCTTTGAAAATTCAATTTAAGATTTGAATCGCTTGAAAGCTGTGGAAATTCTTTTGTGCATTCATTGGGAGATGTTTTACCTCAATATATACATTTACTTAAAGGTTTCTGCACTCACTTAAAATGGTTGGTGTTGAAATCTGGTTGACAATATCTCCTGAACTGTTCTTCCGAAATACCCCAAATGATCAGTTGTGATATTCTTGATCATATCGTTGCTCAAATTATTTTCAGTAATAAAATTGTTAGTACAGGAAAACATTTCAAATTAACTATTTTATACCCCAGCTTTCCATGTGATAATTATTTTCATAAACCCTTGGACTTTATCACGTAAAAATAAGATATTTGTGCTCTCTCCTTACAGGTACATATTCCAATCGTTGAACATATGAGATAGTTTTTCTAGAATTGTTGTGAAAAAGATCTGATGGATCAATTTTTTTTTCCAGACAAAAATAACATTACCTCATCTTTTATATATATTAATCGTCTCAAAGCTCTTACCCTGTACACCCACCTAACCTCTGTATGCATTAAAAGTTGTTCATAATCATAGCTTTAATATTTGAATATATTTACAAAGAGTCAACTATTAATTGCGCGAGTTTTTGATTAAGTTGATTACGTTTACTGCATATTGTAAGATTGAGTTTATAACAGAAATAGTAATATTATATGCAGTTTTTCAAATGGTTAATCAATTTGTGTTCATGTAATAATGCTGAACGGCTTTTATTTCTACAATAAACTAAACAAATATAGGATTAAAGGTTGCAGTGTATTATAATGTTATACTGTATTCATTTGAAAACAGGTTTAATTTGCTCACGTTTGTCGGTATTTGCTACAACCCCCAGTTTAAGAACTTGAATAGTAGAGCAATGAGATGTATCGTACACATTTAGAAATCTCGCATTAATAATAAAGTAGAGTGATATTTTTTTAATACCACTTTCAGTAAAATGTAGGTGAAAGCTATCAACAAGTTTCTTATCAAATATAAAGTTTAAACTTTAAGTTTAAAATTCAAAAATTCAAAGGTGCTTTACAAAAAATGTGTATTTTTGAGATTAACGTAAAATAGTAGTTAGAAACCTAGATTCAGTGTTCCTCTATCAAACAACGTCATCTTTTGATAGGGTCACAACAGAAAATTGTAGGATAATGCGGAATTGTTTTATTGGGCTTTATGTAAATTATAAATAAAATTATTTTTCTACCGGAAAGTAGCAAACCCCGACATACCCTCGGAAGGAATAGAGGAAAATAATTTTTGTTGTTTTAGCACTGTATCTTACTAACCGTTCGGGTTACACGCCTGAATAAGAGAGTTAAGTAATCTACACCCTCTCTTATGAATACCCTCTGCTTACACCCAATTTTCTAAAAAAAAGTATGATTTGAAGTTCGTCCACGTCTAAAATGTCCTCTTAAGCTAAAAAAAAAGTCGTCTAACATATATATAAAAAATTTCCATAAGATTTACACATATAACGTTTTACCGATAGTTCTTTGGGCCTCAAATTGAATCGAACCAAAGACGTCTGGTACCTTAATAACTGCACCACTACCTGGAGAGGTGGATGGACATGTCACACTGTAAACATTAAGGAACCAGAGACCTCCTCGAAGCTTAGATTTTCTCTTTTAGCAGACTGATGTTCGTTTTATCTGAGAAGGTCGCAACAGTTTTCCCTGTACGGAAGTTTCCACCTCGGTGGCCCGTTGAGGGGAAGAGAACATCAAACAGAACATGAGCTACAAGACACACAAGCAGTCTACGAGGCTGTGAACAGTTCAAGAGACAGAGGATTGAAGCACACACTAATGCTTGGATTACAAATTATTTGGGGGGGGGGGGGGGGGGTGAGAGACGAGAGATTAGCAGAGTTTTTATTTAGCCTCTGTAGTTAATTCACTGAAGATAAGCCATCTTGTCTATATATAGATTTAAAGATTGCTCACATAAGGCTAGAGTGTAGGGGACTAGAAAAAAGGCCAGTGTTTTTGCAGTTTTTATAGCAAAACTTTTTGGCGAAAATAATTAAAACCTTTTTCCTATCAAAACAGAGTGTTTAATTTTCTTCACATGTTGATATCCACAGCTGTTGAATATATGTAATGATCATAGCGGAATTAGGTAAGGAGAATATTTCTAAATGAAGAAAGAAGTTATCATCAAATTATATGACACCCTTGACGGATATTCCACAACTGTTGATATCACCATTTGAATAAAGTTAAACTCTTTGTTTCTACTGAAGCAATATTTTATTTATTTTGTTCAAAAAAAGTTTTTATACAATAACTGCAAAAAACTGCCGTTAACTCGCGTTTGCTACACTCCCACCTTAATATATATATTTAAATGTGCCTATCTATCTTCGGTAAGGTCAGGAAAGGGATTTATTTCATGACAAAATACCCCAAATTGTCCTCCCAGTCCACTTCCTAAAGTTACAAACATTCATAAGTCCACAAATCCGCACTGCTGGCTATATGGTCTAAGGCATAAGGCTTGCAGTAGGCTAGATTTCCAGTGATGGTATGAACGAGGTTCGAATCACGACCGAGTGTACCGGGTGTTGTTCTACACATGTTATTTATAATTATAGCTCTACAATAATACGAATGTATTTCCTGTATCCCTAATCCCACAATCTCTGCTGTTTAAAACAAGTCGTTAACCTTTGTCTTGACCCTCAGACTACACCACCCACATATCTCCCACAGCTACCACCACTATCACCATCTCCACCACCATCACCCCCAAAAACACACCCACCACCACCACCAACACAACCACCAGCATCGAAACAGCTTCCACTACTCCCAGCATCACCCCCACCACCACCGTTACTACCACAACCGCAACCACCCCCACTGCCACTACCATCTACCCACCACCTCCATTATCACCTCCCCACCTCCCCACCACCAACATAACCACCAACATCGAAACAGCCTCTACTACTCCCAGCTTCACCCCCACCACCATCGTTACTACCACAACCGCAACCACCCCCACTGCCACTAACACCTCACCACCAACATAACACCCAGCTTCGAAACAGCTTCCACTACTCCCAGCATCACCCCCACCACCATCGTTACTACCACAACCGCAACCACCCCCACTGCCACTAACACCTCCTCACCACCAACATAACCACCAGCATCGAAACAGCTTCCACTACTCCCAGCATCACCCCCACCACCATCGTTACTACCACCACCGCAACCACCCCCACTGCCACTACCACCTCCCCACCACCAACATAACCACCAACATCGAAACAGCCTCTACTACTCCCAGCTTCACCCCCACCACCATCGTTACTACCACAACCGCAACCACCCCCACTGCCACTAACACCTCCCCACCACCAACATAACCACCAGCATCGAAACAGCCCCCACTACTCCCAGCACCACCTCCACTGCTACTACCACTGCCACTACCACCTCCCCACCTCCCCACCACCAAAACAACCTCCACCCCTACCATCACCACCTCTTTTGAAGCCACTTCGACACCCGCTACTACCTCTATTACAACCACCGCTATCTATCAATACTAGTTGCAGTGAAAACACCTCAAATAGCACACAAATACATAAAGAAACACCCTTGCTATCGAAGTACCGCGTTAAGGTGAGCATCTACTAGCCCGTGTCAGATGGACCACACGCATAGTATTTTTGTATTCTTTACATTATTTTTAATGAGACTGCGTTCTCCTATCCGCATCGTACGCAACAGACATAGGGAATGTCCATAAGAATTCAGGGAGACATTAAAATCCAATTTGTGCGTTGCGTGTGGATGACGTCATCTGGAATAACGAGTAGTGCACGCACTCTGCAATATTAGCATAGTTCGTATTCGGAAATTTCAGCTATTTAGTTTAGAGATGGGCAATACAGTTCACTCTTGGGAACATTTAGTTCACTAAAATGAGCAGTTCATTTATCTAGTTCTTGTATTTCAGTCGTTCGCGAACTAACGTCTGTGAGTGCGTTATTAATTTCCCCTCAAATCACTAGTCACATAGTTAAGATGGAAAGATCTGGGAAACATTTTTAAAGATTATTTAAATGTGCTCACGAATCAAGAACTCTTTATTTTTTTTGTCAAAATGACTGTGATAAACTTGAAAAAAAAAGGAAAAAATACTTCTAAAAAACATATTTTACAGTAAAATTAGATTTGGTAGCATCTGTTAACATTTTATGTGAATTATCGCGTCCTTGGAGCCCAGTTTGGGGACCATTGTGCTAGACTAACATACCGTTACCCATGAGAGATTGTTAGTTGTCTCACAAAGGTATTTTACAACGCGTAATTAATTAAAAAATGGGTTAAGTACGAGGAGGGACAGGTGTGTACAGGTCCTAAAAGGGAAAAGAACGATAGTGGTTTAAGTTGGCAACACTCGTTAGCAGTGGTGATGTTGTCAAGGACCGGAGAGAAAGAACACTCCTCGTTTAGAAAGTGCACATTCCAAGGGGCGAAACATCTTGGTGTTGGGTTAATTAAAGTGTATCAAGTAGTCGGCGGAGAGTAAAAAAAAAATACTCAGAGAGGCTGACGTGGGGAAGGGGAGGGGTGGTAGAAGAAGGGGTGTTACTTTAGGCAAAAGTGGAACAAGCTGCAACCAGAAAAAATCTATTTTTTCACCAATTTATAAGCCACCGATTCTTTCGGAAGTGATGATTTTAATTGGCTCGAATTCATGCCCATTGCCCATGGCCCATTGTCTTGTAGGGAAAATAATAACAATAGTTATAATGATAATAATAAAATTAATATTAACCCAACAATACTAATAATATCTTACTTAAAATATAACTAGCACGTTCAGAACAAGTAAAAAAGCGAGGTTTGAAACCAACGATATATTTAATTGCGAGCCTGAAGCCTTAAACCACTTTTCCACAGAGACACCGAAATTTAACGAGACTTAATTTTACAAAAATTTTACTAAGGACAATGAAATGGCTATTAAAACAGATTTTAAGTTCATTGTAGCATTTTAAGAGGAAGTATTGTAATTTTCAAAAAAAATGAACTTGAGATTTTGATAAATGTCGACGTTTCATTACTCCCTAAAACAAAAAATGTGGTTTTCACAATGCCGTTTTTTTGTCTGTCTGTCTTTCCTTCTGTACCTCAGGTTAGAGTCAAAACTATTTTACCGATTGGGCTAAAACTTGGTAACTGGGGTATTCATAAGGTCCCTCCAAGGGGTTTTTGGAATTAGATAGCCAACCCCAAAATCAAGGGTAGTTACTGAAGCTCAAAAAGAGAAAAAATGTACTTCCTCAAAATTTTCTCTAAAATTTTGATTATTTTTTTATCTAGACACTGTTTATCACTAAAAATAAGATGGCAGTTATAATTTTTTCACGAAAATTACTTCGAGAATACTTTACATGAGGTAGATTTTCCAATTTTCGTCATTTCTCTGCAACTATTTGAGATATGACATAAATTATCATTGTAAAATTTTAGTACTATTAAAGCAAAAACTCTTTTATTTGAAACATATTTTTATAAAACTAACAATTTCGAGCTATAAGCAAATATATATTTTTTAATTCAGGTCTTTGAAAATTAATTTGATTCTTATGCTCTTTGGTAGACAAGGATATTTCTATTTTCTCAATTTTTCTGTAACAGTGTTTTAGTTCCTAATGTCATAGAGTAAGTAACAGTGTATATTATTTCATTTATGATATTTGGTGTAATGTTTATATAAAAATGTACTGTACATTAATAGAATGTATACCTTCGAAAAGTGGCAGATAGGAAGAATATTAAGGCGGGTGGTTCACATGCATCTCTAACATATTAAGTGATCCTAGTCTATGTGACAAATACAACGTACAAGCAACGATCATCTTAGGCGTAGACAGCCCTCAGAGTTAGGCGAATAGTCAGCACGCCTGACTACAATACGACCCGTGAAACCGGGGATTGGTCCAAACCAAGGAATGACTTTTTCCATAAGGGGCCATACATGTATTACGTAATGCACTTGAGAGGGGGTAGGGGTACATCGTGGAATTACGCTGCGTGACATGGGAAGGAGGGAGGGGGGGGGGGTTAGAATAGCGTGACGGAACGAAGTTTTAGTTTATAAAACTAACAATAAAAAAAATTGTTTGAATTTATCAAATTAAATTACCAAATAAAACTGTTTGACTAGAAATTGCATCCTTTATTCAAAACCCTATTTGTTTTAAAACTGATAAAATCCGACGTGAAAATAACTAGTCTACTAAAAAAAACAAAAATAACCAGTCTATTTGAAAATTACATGAGGAAAAGGTGCTTTTAGTTGAAAATGAGTGTGTTACGTAGCTTAACGGTGGAGGGGGGTTTGCCAAAGCGTTACGAAGCGTGATATGGGATGAGGGGGTTCGAGAAAAGTCTTAAATTGCGTTACTTAATATATTTATGGCCTCTAAATGCATTTATTACATTGAATCTTACCGTCCTTCAAATATATTATCCACATATCTACAAAATTGAGGAAGGTATGAATAAGTCATGATATATAATAAATGTACCCGCATTTACCCAAAGAAAGAGAAAGAGCCAGTTTAAAACGGGGTTCAAACCCCCACCTCCTAAACACCAGCAAACCAGTAATGCACTTTAGCTAGTACTCACCAACGCAAGTTTTCTCCACATTTGTTTATTTCATATTTTTTCAAGGAAAAGGCTTCTACATTTCCTTAGAAACTAACCTATACACTATTCATAACATGTATATAGAATGAGGGGTTAATTATAGCAGCACTGAGACGCGTTACAGACGTACAGAGGCTCCGAGTTTTTCGAGGAAGTTATTTGCTGTTTCATAACATGAATTACTCTGAAATGAAAGGGAAATAAGGTAACAACATGTCTTAACAACTCCATGTTTATCCGCGATCAAGCTATACCGACCGAGCGGCTGTCAAAGTTAGCTAAGATAGTGCTAACATTTGTGGGAAGAGAGTGTCATGTGGTCAGCACAACGAACCCTCTGGTCATTAATCTCAGTTTTTTTAGAACAGAGCCCCTACATATTTAATCAAGTAGCTCCTCATTCATCCTAACGAAGAGGAGTTTGACCATGCTATAGACCCAATGCTTCACAGATAAATTCTGGAAGAGCTGGGAATCTAGCTCGGGACCTCTGTATCTGTAGCCAAGAACCCTAACCACTAGACTACAAAGGCGGTCTCCCCATATCCATATTGGATTAAATAATTAACATTTTAAGTTTTACTATTTTTAAAAAATCATGAAAAGTTGACGCAGTTCGTAGACCCAAAGTAAGTTGCTAGAAATATAGATTCAGCCTTCCTCAAATAATTAAAGTAGTTTTTTTTAATAAGGTCATGAGAGAACATTCTAAGATCATTGAATATCTTTTAAATGTTTTTAAAGCTTTAGAACTGCTATTTTCATTAGGTTTGGTGAACATAAGCGAGCTGCAGGTCCCTATATGAAGCGTTGTGGATTATTTGTTGTTTTATTTGTATTTTGTTAGTTGGAGTACGTATTAGGAGATCTATATCGATGCCATCATTCACACTTCATCTTGTCATGTCAACAGCCTCGTGCTACTGGATTAATAGCATCAGGTCTATTTGGGGAGTTTTTTAAAGTGATTTATCAGTAGAGTTCCCCAAATCCCCTCTCCTTACTAAACCTCCTCAACCATCCGTTAAATATCCAACGTGATAAAAAGTGAAACTTAAAAAAACCCATACTAATTAGATTCTTTAATACGCCGCAATACACTTAATACTCTCGTAAATCGAAATGAATGAGCGCATCACTTATACGTAATAAGCTGGGTACGAACTTTTATAAGATACAATTGATCAAAAAATGAACGTTAAAATGACATAAAAATTTTCTAAAGAATGACTTCAAATTTACAGAAAATGAGACAAATATATGCTCAAAAACTTGTAATGTAAGCACACGACTAGATCGAACACGCACTTTGGAAACTAAAAAATATATAAGGAGTGTAAGGTCTTTAACAAATAAACTCTTGCATGCTGTTGAATGTATGCTATCGATCTACTGCTAGCTGCCCCCTCCCAACGTGAATCTTTCCAGCTTGGTTACAGTGTCTCCCCAGGAATGTGTGTTTTATAACCAGACAAGCCAAGAGGATAAAAAGTTCATTGATTACATTATATTTCTTTCCAAATAATGTGTGTCGACAAAATCTATGTGTGAGTATGCATGGATTTATCAAATATTTATGCCATTTAAAAATAAACTTAGTCAACAAAAATGCCTGAAATGTCTCGAAAATACATAAAATTCACTTTAAAATGTTGCAAACGAAGAAAATATGACCTAAAGATACAAAAACGACAAAGAATGACCAGTTAAAAAACGTTTACACAAACGGGATCATGAAGATAATGTATGTACACACGAGTATTATCTATGATGATCATATAAACATATGACAAGGCATCAAATTCTGGGCTCTGGTATTAAACAAAACCAGAAAAGTGAAATATGCAAAAGGCAAATGTTTAATTAGCTATGAATTTAGTTTTACATCCATTAGTTTCCAGCTGTGGCCTGTGTCAGTTTTTTTAATTCCATTATCGGCTTGCTAGCCTGTCATAGCTTCATATGCCTTTAAGTCTAACTTAAGACTAGGACAAACACAAAATCCACTCCCCAGCCGTTAATTTATCACTGTGGAAGGATAAATCCACATTTCCCCAATGATGCATTTTTCAGCCAGGAACCAAACTAGGAACCATTAGCTCAGTAGACAGACACGCTACCAAATGAGTTAAGGTGTCGGATATTTTTTTTATGAAAATAGATAAAATTATAAAGATTTTTATCAATACTTACTAATCCAGAGGGATTATTTGAAATAAAATGCATGCCAACAAAAAATGAAAAGGTCGTTTAAGGAGGATAGCTACCGGAGTACTGAAACGCGTTATTTAAAAAGTGCTTTGTTATTTCAAAATATAGTTAAGCCCAAATTTAAGGTGAAAGGTATCAACATATTCCTATAGGATTAAAAAAAACTTACATTTAAAATTTTATAATTTAAAAATAAAATAACGTTTAGTTTAAAGTTGGTAAATTTTGGTGAAGTATTCCGTGAAATATCGCGGCTTTGAGATCAAAGTACAGTACATATTGTCTAATATAGCTATCTTTTCCCAAATAAATGGTATATTTTTAATAGGATCAGCAACAGAAAATTCAAAGATTGTTGAGAATATTTTTAGTGACTTTGATGCCTCAGAGCTGTGACTTCCATAATAGATACCATAGAATGAAGGTATGTTCCTTCAAATAAGCGTAACCTTTAGTCACATAAAAACAAAAACAAAATGGATTTTAATGAATAGTATAATACTATTGTATACAACTTTATTAAAAGATTTACTTACCTTATGTTTTATTTAATTTGCTATGTGTTAGCAAAGTGTTTTAAAATTAAAATTTAAAACTAAATATTCAGCCAGACATAATTTATCTTATCCTATCTTGTGTCTTTTGCATGCCAGTAATAGACAACAAACACAACACTCACCCTTAATAAAGTCAGGGTATTCTATAGTTCAGACAGTGATGTGTTGTAAATTGCATCAAATAGCTGGCAGGCGTTATATGGAAGGGAACGTTATTATTATGCCAAATAGAAAATTCAATTTAGAATAAAATTATGGTAATAATTAGTTTAAGTAAAAATAAATGAACATAATTATTGACCTGTAGGTAAGACAAAGTTTACTCAGTGTCATCAACAAACTAACTGGAACGCATCTGTGGAAACGCGGACAGAGGCGTAAGTCTGATCCTATCTGGGTAGAAAAACGCGAAAAACGGGAATACAACCACCAGAGTTGGGTTTTAAATGTGTTTGGCTCTGATCCAGATACATGTTTTTTTATTGCATTTTAAAATATTATACATTATCTCCAGGTGAATACAAATAAATTTTCTTTTGACTTACTTTCATCATATCAAATAATTAGCTTATGTATTGTAGGATTCTGATAGCAATAAACTTTTAGAAAATATAAACTTTTTTAAGCTGTCTAATTTGTTATTATTTTTCTATATAATTAATATTATTTCATAGGCATTGATACTATCCATCAAAAGTGACATCCAGATCACGTGAGCTCACGTAAAAATATATGAAAATTATTTTAGTAACTTTTTTTTTAACTATAGCAAAATGTTTGTTAGTACCAATCTATATCTGGATGAAGCTCAAGTGGCTGTCAGCCAAAACACTTAGCACTAAATTATGTATTTTTAAAAATACATCCTCAATAGTGACCACAAGTACTGTAAAACATTAGCATCGTAATGGACCATATGCAGATTACGAGGAGATAGACTGTATTCTAAATCGATCGTAGGAAGTTCGGCACATCACCTTAAAAAGCGACCCGATTGGACCAATGTATACAAGACGTTTGGCGCAGTACTAGCAAGTAAATGGGTGGTATTTTGGACCAACCGAGATATGACGTGTTGACTAAGGATGGACATATTTATTCTTTTCATTTATGCAGACCTAGCCTAATATGATCTAACCTAACGTAAGATAGCCATAAATTGAATTCCTTCCATTTTAACATATCTCACCTATTATAACCTAATAATATAAGCTAACGATAAGACGATTCCCTTTAAGTTTCACAAACCTAACCTAGCTTAAAGTAACTACAGGTGACTAGACATTGGCCATAAAAACGTGAGTTAGAAGTCAACAAACATACAAGGTAAGAAAAACAGGTGTTTTCACACCTGCGCCAAACGTCCTATGAACAACCTGGTACAAACGACACGTGTATATCAGCTAGGATAGTAACAGATTGGCCAAACGTCCTATGAACAACCTGGTCAAACGACCCATGTATATCAGCTAGGATAGTAACAGATTGGCCAAACGTCCCATGAACAACCTGGTCCAAACGACCCGTGTATTTCAGCTAGGATAATCCCAGATTGGCCAAACGCCCTATGAACAACCTGGTCCAAACAACCCGTGTATATCAGCTAGGATAGTCCCAGATTGGCCAAACGTCCCATGAACAACCTGGTCCAAACGACCCGTGTATATCAGCTAGGATAGTACCAGATTGGCCAAACGTCCCATGAACAACCTGGTCCAAACGACCTGTGTATTTCAGCTAGGATATCCCAGATTGGCCAAACGTCCCATGAACAACCTGGTCCAAACGACCCGTGTATTTCAGCTAGGATAATCCCAGATTGGCCAAACGTCTCATGAACAACCTGGTCCAAGCGACCCGTGTATTTCAGATAGGATAGTACCAGATTGGCCAAACGTCCCATGAACAACCTGGTCCAAGCGACCCGTGTATTTCAGATAGGATATTACCAGATTGGCCAAACGTCCCATGAACAACCTGGTCCAAACGACCCGTGTATATCAGCTAGGATAATCCCAGATTGGCCAAACGTCCCATGAACAACCTGGTCCAAACGACCCGTGTATTTAAGCTAGGATGATCTCAGATTGGCCAAACGTCCATGAACAACCTGGTCCAAACGACCCGTGTATTCAGATAGGATAGTAACAGATGGCCAAACGTCCTATGAACAACCTGGTCCAACGACCCGTGTATTTCAGCTAGGTTTAAATCCAGATTGGCCAAACGTCCCATGAACAACCTGGTCCAAACGACCCATGTATTTCAGCTAGGATGTAACAGATATGGCCAAACGTCCTATGAACAACCTGGTCCAAACGACCCATGTATTTCAGCTAGGATAGTAACAAATGGCCAAACGTCCTATGAACAACCTGGTCCAAACGACCCGTGTATTTCAGCTAGGATAGTACCAGATTACGCCAAACGTACTAAACTCTTTAAACCCTGGTTGATTAAGGTTATTTTTAACTGTGTTGTGAATGTGGGGAATGCCAGGCCTCCACCGTGGTTCGGATTCCACGTTAAACTGTAGGTCCTTCATTTCATCTCACAATCACCCTAACATTACACATTAGCGTAAGTGCGTATAACCCGAACGGGTAGTAAGACGCGGTGCTAATAATAATAATAATAATAATAATTTAATAAAAAACAATCAGGCCCGACCCCTGACAGTTGGTTTAATGACGTCACTGTCAAAGTAAAACAGTTGTCACGACTTCTTTGCTCGTTCGAGAACGCTACTTAGCAATTTAACAAAGCAAAAATTACGAACATCTAGTTGTAAAATCGACTGATAACAGGAACAGCACAAAAAAAACCAACACAAGATTACACACTAGAATCTCTGGGTATTAAGACTAAACATTTTATTTAGCACCCTTAGGCTTACAACCATATGTACAGTACTAAGTACACTAATGTGTTATGGAAGAGGAAGGTTTAATTTAGAGGAAGTATAACCGCATTTGTGTGGTGAAATAGAGTGGGAAATCATTTGAGAAAAAACATCCTCATTCATCTGAGCGAGATTCGAACCCCATCTCCCTCTATTCCCAAAGTGATGACTTACACCATTTGACCAAGTGGAATAAGTCTTAGCAGCTGTTTGGAATGACCGGAGACCAAATTAAATTTAAAGATACCCGTATCTGTGTGCATGCAGTATGAGTAATCAGGCCCGTCAGGTTCCCCAGTGGCAAGGGAGTCATGGTTTAAAATCAAGACTGATAACAATTTAAATACAAGGATTAATAAGTTGAATATTAAGGGCGCCTGGATACAGGATAGGAAAACCAAAGCGAAAAACGACACTCGAGAAAAAACACTTTGAGTGGGCCTTGCTGAGGTTTGTGTAGAATCCCAAACTCCTGGTTCAAGGCTGGCTCACTGCATCTGATTCAACCCGTCGGGCAAAATGGTTATTACTTTAGTCCCTTCTCGGGTTTGAACCTGAGTTCCCCAGTTAACCTTGTGCACTTCTACAGTTACTCAGATTAGCACGACTCCAAGTGGAAAGAAAGTAAATTAATATTTCCTATAAGTGGGGGAAGGTTTGAACGAATGAATACCGAGAGAGTTAGTTAGGTGTGCGCTTTCGTGTTAGACTACGACAGAATTCAAGGGATTTCATCCATATTGTAAGTTACCATCCTAGGGTACACTTTTCATAGGAAGGGCCTTCCTTACCTGACAGCTAGAAGGGTTGATAAGTATTCATACGTCAAGTAATGTAATCTGAAGCTGTCAATTTTAATAGATAATATCAATACCCATAGAATAACGCTATTAAAACGGTGTTTATTACTAAAACTTATAAAATAACAATAATACAATAGTAGAAAATATTTTTTTTTACATCCATGACTGTTTCTGGCCTGTGGCCTGGGTCAATTTTTTATTCGAGCCATGTATTTTCCACTACCGGCTTGTTAGGCCTGTCATATCTGCATATGCTTTATAATCAAACTTAAGACTAGAACTGGCACAACATACAATCCCCGACCGTTAATTTATCAACGTGAAAGGGTAAACCCACATTTCCCACTTATATATTTTTCAGCCATGCTGAAAATCGAACCCAGGACCCTAAGATCAATAGAGAGACACGCTACTGACTGAGCTAGGTGTCGGACAGTATAATATATCAATAAATAAAATAACTCTAATAAAATAATATATAATAACAATATTTGTAAAATTACACTTATAAAATAGTAAAATGTAATCTATGTGGCCAGGAATATACATGTTAGTATATTCTAAGACGTTCTTCCACGAAAATCCACTAAAAGTTTGAGAACTGGGGAAGAGTTAAGCGGAATTAAGAGGAAATATAATCATATTGGCGAGGAAGAAGAAATAATTTAAGAAAAACTAGCCTTGGTACACACATCCGGGGATCGAACCTAAACCTTCCCTCATCATGGTAAATCAGACTAGACTGGCTTGATGTTTATTCCACGTGTTTATCGATGCGAATCTTTCTCAGTGATTAAATGACCACCGGGTAAAAAAGTGCACTTGAACCAAAGATTACTCCTAATACAAAAAGTATCACAAGTCCTGGTCATTAATTTAAACTTAAAATGATTTCCGTGACACAACACAGCACAGCACGCACAACTTACTTCGGAGGAGAAGTAAAACTGTCGGTCCTAGTCAATTGTGGCGTGTAAAAAACCCTGGAGGGTGTGTGAAAATACCTTTCCCGTTAAAATTGGTAGACCTACCGCGCTTGTTCATATAAATTCGGTATAGAAGGCAACGGGGGACCTCTACACTTCCTAAACTCCCTTAGTTAATTATAAACATACCAGATGGTGCAGGCAGCACTAACCAGCAGAAAGGCTGAATGCATGCCTACAGTCGGATGAATATAAATCGCACTAAACTAATCTTCGAGTTGTGATTTAGGAAGAAGTATTAAAACACACAAATAGACTGAAGGTGATATGTGCCCTTCTTGTAGCGCGTGGGACTAATTAGGCCGACTAAGTGGCGGCCGCAAGGCGTGTTGTATCTCAACTGGCAAAATACAGCGCGCGGGTTTAGAAGCGAGGTTTTGTCATATGTATGCGAAGTATAACATCATATGGTAAAAAATAGATAAGCGTTATCTCAAGGTTTTGATAAACATACCGAATAAACTAAACTGTTTGAATAATATTTTTAAAATTTGGCATTCATTCACATTCTTTTAGAAAAAACAACGGACTTTAAGGATATTTAATCTGAAAAACAAACACGAAATATAGATTTGTTAGATAACGACTATAATAATAAAAAATAAATAATAATAAAATATAAAGGGTATTATTAACATTTATAAAAGTTACCAGGCCTATATTTACTTTTGTGTATTCATACGTCTAGTCATGTGAGTTTAGCTGTTATATTTGGTAGGCATTACAAATACGTAGCTATAAAATAATGATCCGACACCGCAGCTCAGTCGGTAGCGTGTCTGCCAACTGAACTAAGCTGGGTTCGATTCCCGGCATGACCGAAAAATGTATCACTGATGAAATGTTGGGTGACCTTTCATATTGATAAATGAACGGCCTGGGACTGGATGTTGTGCCTCTTCTAGTCTCAAGTTAGATTATAAGGCATATGAAGCTACGACAGGCCTATCAAGCCAGTAGTGGAAAATATATATGGATTGAATAAAAAACTGATCAAGAGCACAGGATGGATACAGTAATGGGTATAAAAATAACATGAATAATATAGTAAAATGTTATCGATGTTGAAAAAAAGTATTTTATTAAAGACTCTTCCTATGAAAAGTGGTCTGTAAATATAAAGTCACGGTGTCATTAATATTTAGGTTGGTTATAGAATACCTATGCATCATGAGATTTTTAATCAATGTTCTTAATATTTGGTATTTATAAATATAATTAGTCAAATAAATTTGACTATTATAATTAAAAAATAAATGAAACACATAAGGGTACTTTACCTATAGTAATAAAAATAAAAATAGCATATGTGCAATATATTTTTCAGTTTTTAATGATTTTTTTTGTGTGTTTTTTTTAGCACCGCGTCTTACTGGGTTATACGTTAGAGACTAGAGGGACTAGAAAGGTTTAATTTAAAGGAAATGCATCGGAATTTGAGTCTGTGATGGACGCCTGGTCTTTCATATACTTAATTTGTATAGCGTTGCATTCTTCCACTTTGATTCGCCTGGAACGTACAGTGTATGGCAGCGTAACGTGACAGCCCTGTCTCCGGTGGTTGTAGTATCAATGATAGATCTTAGTAACCGATAATAGTCACACGTCCATAATAGACTCTCCTTTAAAATATGAGTGAAGAATGACCCTGAGCACGAGATTATCCTTGGATAGCTCAATGATAGAGCATTGATGCGCTAAGTTAAAGGTCCCGGGTTCAATTCTTATATACACGTGTAATTTTTTAATTTATTCGAACTTTTAAACTAGCTTACGTAGTAGTCCCTTTTGATTGCTTGTCGAAATTCTTTCCTCTACCATATCTGGTTATTCATCTCTAAGAGAAAGAGAGCTCACCTGATGGATGTGGGAGATGACTTCAGTGTGTGTTGCATCCTCCAAACTCTTCCCATTCACCTCAAGAATCTCATCCCCCACCTCAAGGTCAGCCTTGTCCGCTGGAGATCCTGCAACATCATTGAATACAGGACACATAAACACAAGGTATCAAATACTCTTCCTAATTTTGACAAAAACTAGTTTGGAAAAAAGTAAACAAAAATTAAAATGATTTCCGACACTTGATACCCATGATTTGGTGCATCCCACGGATCCTATAATGAATCGTCAGCAATGCAACACTAGTCTTGCATTTATGAACGTCGAGGAAATACAGCATTTTGGAATGTGATATTCGGGGAGTTGGCATAATTTGGAGCATTTTGGCATGTGAGGTAAGTTTAACAAATCGGTTCTCTTTGTTCGACATTGATTAGTTCACAAAAACTACAGAGTTTGCGCACCACATATGTGCAATTTGTCATCACATAATTATGCTAAAAGTTGTTTTCTCACATGGAAGGAAATCAAACACCCGGGAGATATCAGCTTAAGGAAACATAATTGACAATAATTATAAAAATGACTTGTACATAAGATTTAACCAAAGCAATGCAGTATTTTGGTGGATCCCTTCAAAGATTTCACGAACCCCCAGAGGGTTCGCAAACCACAGTTGGGAAACCAATGGTCCGGTCCCACACGAGAGAAGAGTTAGACCACGCGGCCCCCGAAGCGGGTGTCCGGGAAAGTGTTATCAGAAAGTTAACAAGAGGCCTCGTAGGGTTAACTGTAATTTTTTTTCCAGTTTTCCTATTTCATACATTGGCGTCGTGCTAGCGTGGTTAGTGTGACAGGTAAATATGCAACCCGCCTCGCAAAATAGATTACAATTTACCAAACAGGCATCGTCATTACTTGTGACTAGACTAGATTTAAGAATGTCTTACCTGCAAGGTCGAGCACGGGGAGCGCACGTCAAGTTAATCTAGTTCTAGTTTGCCGGTGATGACAGGTCGGGGATTGAATCCCAGTTGTGTGTGTACTAAGGAAATATTTCATAAATGGTTTTCCACAATACATCCACGCAAATGTGGTTACAACTTTTTTCTAACTTATACCTTCCTGATCCCGTTAGAATATAGCTAGCTGCAGATAGCTTGGCTAGGTTGTGAGACATTGGAAAAAGTAAGCAATAGCTTATTGTGATTTAATTATAAGTTAATTGTAACAATAGAAAGCTCTATTTTGTTTTAATCAGTCTTGTTGGGTATTATTGATTGGAATGAATAATGCACTGCAAGTTGGGGGATTTTAACGAACAACTCATTAAACAAAGGGCGGGACACCTATTATAATCTCAGCATTTAAATCGTATTAGTGTTTTTATATAGATTCGAAAAGGGTTCTACTAATTAAATCCACTTTTGTAAATTTTATATTGTTGTATAAACAGTGAAGATATTTGTTCTATGTTAATATTTATTATAATTATTTCTGGTTGACAATTAACTTGGAAGCAACTTTAAAGGTTTAAAGTTGTAGTTCTATTTTTTACTCGTATCGATAAGCACATGGACAAAGGGGTCAGTCTCGTCTTGTTTGGTTTGCTGGTGAGTGAATGGCCAGAGGATGTAGACCCACTTAGAGTACACCCATTACTGATTCCAGCCTGTGGCCTGGGCCAGTTTTTATTCAAGCCATATATTTCCACTACCGGCTGGCTAGACCTGTCGCAACTTCATATGCCGTCTGGTATAACTCAAGACTATAGGACAGGCACAACATCCAGTCCCGGCCATTAATCTATAAATGTGAAAGGTTAAACCTGTATTTATCAATGATAAATTTTTCGGCCATGCCAAGTACCGAGCCCGGGACCGTTAGCTAATGTGTCGGATTAGATGTAGGCCTACTAAGGTAGTTTTTCCTAAGACGTTTTTCACTAAGCCGGTATTATACATCACTTCTGCCAACAATACTAGATGAGCTTGACGATTAGTCCGTTTATCTACCGATTCGGTTAGCATAAAACATAATAACGTTGGATATGTCAAGTTATTTACGTTTTCCTTAAGCTTAGACTTTCAAATTAAATGAGTTTAGTAAAACTATAGGTGTTATAGTTTTTCATATTATTCATAATTAGTAAAAGAACGAGATATGGGCTTTACCTTGATTGTGCTAACTCAACTATAATTTAAAAAATATAGGTATAAGGTTTAACGGGTTTTAATTAGCTAATAAGGCTATCAATGCTTTTTGTTTTACCTAACTATTTAGGGTGAGGTTCGATTACTAGTCAGGTTGTATTTACTATATGATCTCGCACTTTCTCTCCACGTAAATTTAGGTATATTTTTACTAAATTTTACTTTCTCAGTCCTACATTAATGTGATTAAATGCTTATGGCTCGGGTGAGGGAAACGGGGTAAAAGATAAATCTTCATCACTTTAAGAAAAAATTAGCCTAGTTTCTGATGAATACCTTTATAAAAATCGTTTTACCCTCTCAACATCACATATACAAGCAAACACAAAACAATAATAACCTTCTATACATTTCACGCAGAGAAGTAGAATATAGGCTTGAACTTAATTAGAGCGTTGTCACATTATAAACGCTGTGCTCTTTTCCAAAGGAAGAGCTGGAAGTCTAAAAGGAAATTGTCCTGTAGAGCGGAGCAATTAGCAGGCTACATGATGCTAATTGCCCAGAACACAGAACCTCTCCCAACCCCTTTTACTCTCACTTGTGGGGAACAAAACATTTCATTGGCACCTTACGACAGAGCAGAAGACGTGGAAGTCGGATTTTCCGTCAGCACCAGTTGCTTCCTTGGCAAATGCCACAATTTGTAGTAATCTCCCTGATTTCCCGTTGGAGACTTATTGAAGATAAAGAGTTTGCGCGATTTCAATGAGATACAGTTAATGAAGTTGCCTGCTTTTGCGATTTCAAAGTTATTATTCAAAGCGGGCTGCATTTTAACTTGATGCATCGAAGCAACCAATTAGACTCAATGTACAAAAGAGAACGAGTAAAAAATAAAATGAGTTAACCCTGCGGGTTATCTTGCTTATCTGCTGATAACACTTTCCTTCTTCCTCTGTCGAATATACACATTCACTCTTTTATTTGCACCTGTAGAGCAATTAACTTGCATTAAAAAAAATCTGGTTTTAAATAGACATATACTTCTACCAACAGTTGTAATCTACATTCTGGCCGGGAGATTCCTACAGGCCATTTTCATGAATAACCCAAATATTCTGAGTTGTATATAATTAAAAAGTATAAAACACTACTTTAAGATCAAATAAATAGTTTTGTGACATTGTAAGATTATGTTTAGAATTATTTAAGAATTTATGCTTTTTATCTCAATGTTATAGCTTTAAAACTCGCTAAATAAAACGTAAGTACATAAACATGAGAAATCCTACAGTATTTTGACTTGCCGGTACGTCACAGGTAAGCAACGTCCGTAAACTACTATAAGATGTAGTAGCTACGTTGAGCTCGAACATTTGCGAGGTATCGTGTCATTAGAAAAAACAACATAGTCTTACTATCCATTCGGGCTGGACACTACAGTATGCATGGTATGGGTGAGGCAGTTATAACATAGAGGAAATGTAGATACATTTGTATTAAAGGAGAGGGAGGGGAACATAATTTATGAAAAACACCTACTAAGTACTCCTAGTCGGGATACAAACCTCGACCTCCCCGTCATCACCAAATCAGACCAAGAGAGCCTGATAGTTAGACCGTGTGTCCGTCGTGACGTGCGTCATGTAATATTAAAACTACCTTGTTGAACATTTGAATACAAGCCGTGGGTTCCCTTGCAATGTTTGGACAAGAGCCGCGCGCGACCTCTGTCGGTTAATTATGTTCGGTAGTAACATGACCAACCCGTTATTCTATCCAAACAAGCTCAGTGTCGACTCGTGCTGTCACACCGCGTCACTTTGCTAATGTAATAAAACTAACGCTCTATTATATAAACAATGGTGACAATTTTTAAAAATTATTTTACTAGATTCTTGGTAATTAAAAAAATAGTATACTGTGTATTCTCTAAAGCAGGAATGGCGAGAATTTTCTGAGGAATGTGACACTTAAGGACTGGATCAATTTTTAACCATTATAGTGTGCCATCCCTTATTTACGTATTTAATGAGTATCTAAAGTAAAAAAATTGATGAATATTACAAAATGTAATGAATGGCTCAATTTCAAATTGTAAGTATTTTAATAATGCCTTCATTTTAGAGAAATGAAATTTATGAGATTGTAAAAGTGAGTGTCTTAGGCAATATTATTTTCAATAGCATGAATACATTGAAAGTGACACGAAAAGACAATAAATTGATATATAAGAATACTTGTTAAAACTCAAAAAAACATATATAATCTCTTCCATATTATCTTGAAATATATGATAGTGCACAGGAAAAGGAACCTTATCTTCCCAGTCTGAAAATAAATTATTAACATTTCTTTATACAGAAATTCCCGCGGAATAAAATGGTGTTTTTAGTTTTATTCTATCTTCAACTGTTAAAGGTTATTAATACTTACATTTGAAATTTAAGAAACAATAGTTTTGAGAAAATGGAAGTTAAAGTTTACTAATATTTAAATCTAAGTACATTTGATATGGTGTCATCATTTTAATTGAAATTTCACTCACCTAGTCTAGTTTTCATGATGATATAAATATGGATCTGAAATAGTTGCAGGTTGAATATTGAGGAAGTATTAAGGGAATTTGAAAGCGGGTTATTTACAAGTCAACATGCTTTTATTATGAAAAATGATCCTATAAAAAATGCAATCAATAATTTCATGTTACATGTTTGTGTGTGTAGTCTTTACTAATACCATAGTTTATTTATTTTTAAATATTAGCCATGTTGTACAACATTACATACTTATTATAAACATTCTTCTTCTTATTATTCTATAGTAATAATACAATCTTCAATAGGCGATGGATAAGCCTTTATTCCTTCCCCTTAGGCTTTCCACTGCCCTTTAATGGTAGTTGTGGGGGTGTTTGGGCAGCCTATTACTCTTTTCCAAGTGAACCTGGTGCATCTATGTCCTCATTGTCACCTTCTGTGGCTTATAATTCCATAACCAGATTAGCTTATGTAGTTTAGGCCATAAAATATCTTTTGACTTGTTTGAGCTGTATGGTCGTATATTTTCGAACGAATGTGTCTTCCGTTCATACGACAAACCAGTTGGTGTTCTTTCTTCAGGAAAATTTTTGATTTTGAGTTATCAGGATTTATTGTATTATGAGTAGTAGGCCCATTGTATTCCTTGTGTCGTTATTAGATGTTAAAGTCACAACAAAATATCACCCCAAAATTAATGTAAGGTCCCATTTCCTAGCCATGGCAAGGTTTATTAAAAATATATAATTTTAATGTATTTACTACCATTTATTGTGTATTTTTGAAAACGTCGACAGTTGAAGTTTATTATAAATATTACAGAAAGCGTTTACTATCAGAATTATGTCGAATGATCAGCTGGAAGATTAGATCTCCTTTCCTAAACATGACAAGGGTTTATAAAAATGCATTTTACTATCATCTATTGGTGGATTTTTTTTAAATTATAATAAATGGTAGTTAAAGATAAATAATACAGATAACGTTTGCAACAAAAAACAAAAATATAAATACTACACCTGATAAACTGTTTTTCACTTAACTCGAAACTTCCCTGGGAATATAAGGTCTTTTTCCTGTGAAAGCTCACAGAAGTTGTATTTTGCTAGTCAAGATAATTGTGTGTTGTTCATAGCTTGTCGTCAATAGAACACAAGTTGCACTTAGGGTGGAATGGAAGGAGTTGCCAGGAAAAGCCAGTGTTTTTGCGGTTTTTTGGCAAAACATTTTTTTTGCAAAATAAATTAAATATTGCTCCAGTACAAACATATAGTTTAATTATCGTCACATGGGGACCTCGAATTTTTTTAAATATCGGTCAAGATTGTCCTATAATTGAATGAAAACATTTTTTCTTCATTTAAAACACTTCTCTTATGATGCTGCTATGCTCATGACAGATATTCAACAACTGTTAATATCACCATGTGAAGAAAATTAAACTCTATGTTTGTACTGGAGCAATATTTTATTTATCTTAGCCAAAATAATATCTCACCACAAAAACTGCAAAAACTGGCCTTTTCTCGCGTTCCCTTCCATCCCAACTTAAGTACGAGCCAAGATGATTTTTATCCGTTGACTTCATAAAGTTCATTATGACATGACAATGAATTATATCACTGCCAAAATATTATTTTCTTCAAAAATTTAGACTATATTGGGAAATGTTTTATTTAACATCAGCGTGCCACCCAAAACTCGTGTTCGCGTGCCACCCAGGGACACACGTGCCATAGATATGCCATCCCAGCTCCAGAGATGTAATGTTCTCATTTCGCGAACCAAATGGATCTATTATGTTGAACATCAGAAACTGTACGAAGGGTTGGCTCAGCATATGTTGTCTCCACGTGTTTTCAAAAGTAGATATGATACCAGACGGTCGCACCCAAGGCTATTTTCCCCCATTAAGATTTTCAAATTGGCTATTGGCATTATTCCTTGTCGGGCACGAGCATCTCATTTGCTTCGTCACATGTGAATAGATTTCAATTTGGTTGCTATTTAAACAGTTAAAAAGTTTTACTCTAATATAGTATATTTATGCACATAATTCTCACATATATGCATATAATATACATATAGCTTCCGTATATATATAATATTCTCATAGTTATATAAAAAATATTAGGCTTATGATTATATATGTACCACTAAACCTCGCGCATGCGTACACACACACACACACACACACACACACACACACACAGGTATATGTATTGTTAGTACAATCTGTCCTTGATTTGATCAAATTAAACAGGCGTAATATGTTTAAATAAAATAATTTGAAAACCTTCTAAAAAGTATTATTTGTTTGGAAAAAATTATAATTTGAACATAAAATTGTTAAATATATATATATATAAACAAAATAGTATTAGTATTAGTTTCTAAAAAGTATATTTGTTGGGAAAAAATTATAATTTGAACATAAAATTGTTTATATATATATATATTTAAACAATTTTATGTTCAATTATAATTTTTTCCAAACAAATAATACTTTTAGAAAGTTTTCAATTTATATATATAAGTGCACCCGCATTAGCGTGAAGGTAAGGTGGAAAACCATTTAGAAAAACCACCCTAAGTGCACCCGATAGGGGTTGAACCCCGATCTACCCATCTACGACAGTCTATTCTAAGACGAGATTAGCGCGCTAAGCCACGTGACCATCAAAGTGGGTATTATTATTATATTATTATTATTATTCTCAACCAAGATAATATAAATGGTTTCTTGATACAAAAAATTCGATTTTAAATATAATTCAAAATTATTGTAGGATTATGGTAGGAATAAACTTCTTAAATATGCATAGTTTTTTTGTGGTAAACAATAATGACACTTTACTATAATATTATTATTTTATAGATTGGTAATATACATTGACGGTGACAGTTGCTGATCACATTATTTGACGTATGAATAGATTAAAATTGTCTTAGTATGCGAAGGAAAAGTTTCTTTCTATCTGAATGTAATTGTTGCCTTAATGCAATGACACCTTGAGGACCTGCAATAAAAGTATTCTGGAAGGAGGGTGGGAAAACCTCACATCCGTCAGTGCTCTCGGTCAGGACAACGACCTCCTGGATCAAAGCGAGGAGTGCTCAAGTCTGTCGAAGACATATACAGTAGTTTCGTGCCTGATAATTTCACTGCTTTAGTGATGAGATCATTGTCCCAGTACAGTCAAATTTTCATAGGAAGAGGTTTAGCTGACATTTAGAAAAGCTACTAGACATACAATCACGTATTCATGCGTCAAGTGATGTGATTTGCAGTTGTCATTATTGATATATACCTATACCTATACCTATAAAATAAAACTAATATTAAAGTATAATGTTATCAATGCTGGCTTAATTTTTTTTATAAAAAAGGCCTTTTCTATGAAAATTGGACTATAACAGACTATTGGACCGTTGACACAATCGTGAGTGACTAAGTCCACTAATTTGGCTGCCCGCGCACAACTTGTAGCGTGTAAGCATCCAAGCAATCTGCTAATAAGCAAGTCCATTTGCATTATTTTAAAGTTAGTCACCTTTCACCGTTACTAATGCAAGAAGACAATCCAAAATGGAGGAAAGTAAGAAATGGTGTGAGCTCGGACCGGATAAATTCGTTGATTGTTACTAAAAAATGAGTAGCTATTGAAATTTAGACGCAAGCTTTATATAGATGGAAATTCAAGGCAAAGTGCGATATGGGAAATTGTAAAGTAAATTTATGTTCCGAAACATCTTGTGAATGTGGGGAATGCCAGGCCTCCACCGTGGTTCGGATTCCACGTTAAACTGTAGGTCCTCCATTTCATCTCACAATCACCCTACCATTACACATTAGCGTAAGTGCGTATAACCCGAACGGGTAGTAAGACGCGGTGCTAATAATAATAATAATACTAATAATAATAATAATAATAATAGTAATAATAATAATAATAATAATAATAATAATAATAATAATAATAATATATCCGAAATATGGCACCCAACAAGTAAAATCAAAGTCAAGTATTCTAAGAAGCACAACATTGTTAAGGACAAAACCAAATTAAACAATGAGCCTCCTTGGAAATAAGTTGTAAAAAATAAAATTCTGTTCATTTTATTTTGTGAATCGAGCCTTTGATACTTACAGCTTTGCGTTTGACTGATGTTGACAAGTAGGTTGATTTTCAACTAATAGTATCATCACTCGATTTTCAAAGTAGCTTAATACATTAAAAGTGACACGACAACTAGTCCCCCGTCTGACAATTTACAAATGATACAGTTTTATCCATGCCAGGATTTGAATCCATTAACTTTTCTCCGTGATATTGTGAGGGTCACATTTTCAGTGAGCACGGCCCGCTATTTGGAACACACCATCATAAACTAACCCTTTAAGGTGGTTTCGTCTCCTTTTAAATTCTTTATATTCTCGATTAACGTATTGTCTTAAATAGATACACCAGTTCATGTTCCAACATTTTTTCAAGCGATACTTTACAAGTGGAAAATAAGTGTCAACATAACCTACATTTCCGTCAGTTAACACTAGTGAACCTACGTTAGTACAACAAGACCGTGTCGACTGGCCTTTGGTGACAGAACACTGCCCTTCACGGTGAACCATTGTCACACCGCATCCATAGGATCACCCCATCAGCTGACAATCGAACAAGATTTCCTGCTAGAAAGTAAATTGTTTGTGGACTTCGGGGATCCGCCCCAATTGCAGCTAACAGTGTGAGAACTTACAGGCAGCTTGTGAAGGGCGTCAGTAGGTTCATATTGACTGAACACAACGGGTATATTGCACCAGATAATACCCACTTAGATAACAGTGTGAGAGCTTACATATAGCTTGTGAAGGGAGTTAGTAGGTCCACATTGACTGGACACAACGGGCATATTGCACCAGATAATACCCACTTAGCTAATAGTGTGAGAACTTACAGATAGCTTGTGAAGGGAGTTAGTAGGTCCACATTGACTGAACACAACGGGTATATTGCACCAGATAATACCCACTTAGATAACAGTGTGAGAGCTTACATATAGCTTGTGAAGGGAGTTAGTAGGTCCACATTGACTGGACATAACGGGTATATTGCACCAGATAATACCCACTTAGCTAACAGTGTGAGAACTTACAGATAGCTTGTGAAGGGAGTTAGTAGGTCCACATTGACTGGACACAACGGGCATATTGCACCAGATAATACCCACTTAGCTAATAGTGTGAGAACTTACAGATAGCTTGTGAAGGGAGTTAGTAGGTCCACATTGACTGGACACAACGGGTATATTGCACCAGATAATACCCACTTAGCTAACAGTGTGAGAACTTACAGATAGCTTGTGAAGGGAGTTAGTAGGTCCACATTGACTGGACACAACGGGTATATTGCACCAGATAATACCCACTTAGCTAACAGTGTGAAAACTTACAGACAGCTTGTGAAGAGTGTCAGTAGGTCCACATTGACTGGACACAACGGGTATATTGCACCAGATAATACCCACTTAGCTAACAGTGTGAGAACTTACAAACAGCTTGTGAAGAGTGTCAGTAGGTCCACATTGACTGGACACAACGGGTATATTGCACCAGATAATACCCACTTAGCTAACAGTGTGAGAACTTACAGACAGCTTGTGAAGTGTGTCAGTAGGTCCACATTGACTGGACACAACGGGCATATTGCACCAGATATACAACTACAAATTATGTAGAGAAAGTGAAGAAAAAAAACTCAACATCATATTGATAAAAACTGTAAGCTTGTGCCAACCTTACAAATCTGTATCTTATCAAGACTCGGATTTGATTCAAAATTTGAATCTTAATATTGGAAGATTCAGAATCGATTTGAATTTTTGAATCTCAATAAATCTTAGATTCCAATTCGATGTGTTTAACTCAAAATTCGAGTATTTAATAATCATACGTACTAAACAAATTAATATAATCAGTCAGGAAACCAGTTGTGTGGTAGAATGAAGAGTGAAATTAATTTTAGTTTTAGGTAGTAAAGGAATGACGTGGGGTATAATAATGGTTTGTTACACTGATTATCTTGAACTATGATCAAAGCGTCAGCAGAAAATCACCATGAAAGGAAAATTCAAACTTTGCAGCTGGGCAACGGCCTGGAGTACTGCGGAAAATATTTCACAGTTTAGATATGCGTATCACAGGTATAAAACGAGAATATATAGTAACATAAACCCCAGAACAGAATGGCAAATCCAAGTGCATGAACCTCACATTGGTGGGGATGGCGCGATGCATGCTGTTGGAGTCTGGCTTAGCGAAAAGTTTTGGGTGAAAGTGATTTTCACAAATGCTTACATCAAAAACAGATGCCCATCAAAACCTCTGGGAAATCAAACTCCTTATAAAATTTGGTGTGGTTTGAAACAAAAAATATGACATTTTAGGACTTTTGGTTGAAAATCTTATATGCTGAATAAAGCTCCGAATAAAGGAAAGTTAGATCCAAGATCCAAATCAGGTATTTTTGTGAGATACACCACAGAATCAAAGGCATATTGAATTTGGGATCCAGAAAAGAGGAGAATAGTGAGAAGTCGAGATGTAACATTTTTATAGAATTTTGAAACTGTTAAAGTTTTGAATGAACTTAAGAAAATCTGCAGGCTTTGAACCTGCTTACTTCTATGATGATAACAGTGCAAATGACACTATGTCTGAAGCTCATGGACATTTAGAAAAAGTCAAAGAAAGTGACACGATTAACCCTGATCCTGAGGTAAGTAATAATAACCTCCAATCAAATAGTTCAAACGAATTTATTTCAGAAAACCCAAGCCAAGACTGCACGGTGACTAAGAATAAGAGGGAGCCTGGTTGACCTAAAATGATTAAAACTGACAAGCCAGGAAGACCAGCAAAATCATTAAATTTGGTAGTGAAAAATCCTGAAATTGCGATCTTGGCGTTTGAAGAGGCAATAAATCCGTCAGTACAAGAAGACTTAGAAGGACCATATGCATCAGAATGGCAGAAAGTGATGGAAGCTGAGTTTAACGTTTTGGAACAGAGCAAGGCCTGAACATTGAAGGCTACGTCCGAAAAATAAAATGTTCATTGGCCGTGGATGAGTACTCAGGAAAAATATGGACCAGATTGTAAAGTCGTACGCCGCAAATCTATATTGGTAGCAAAGGGCTACACTCAACGTCATGGAATCGACTTCCATGAAAAATTTTCAACAGTTGCTTGACTTATCTCAATAAGATTAGTTGCTGCTCTGGCAGCAGAGTTGGGCCTTACTTTGTATCAGCTTGATGTTGTAATGGCCTATGTAACTGGAGATCTAGATGAGCAGATTTATATAAAGAAGGTGGAAGATTTCATTATTCCTGGAATGGAACATCTAGTTTGTTTGCTTGAAAGATCTATCTATGGACTGAAGCAGTCATGCCGTCAATGGTTTAAAAAATTGTACAAAGGACTAAAGATCTTCGGGATGATACAATTAAAAAATGATAATTGTGTCTACTATGTGAATATGTTTGTGTGACTCTGATCGTAGTTGTGTATGTAAATGATTTAATCATCTCGACAAAGAGCAAAGAAGCTTACACAAGATTAAGAGATGATTTATCTCAAAACTTCCAGATGAAGGGCTTAGGAAAACTGCACTATTGTCTTGGAATTGAATTCAAACAAGATGAGAATTCAAAGTCGATCTCTATGTTAGAGAAATCCATTATAAATTATGTTATCAACAAATTTGGTATGCAAGACTGCAAGCCAGTTGTAACATTACGTGGTATAATGTTACAACTGGACCCCGCCCCATACCGACGTAAATAAATGTATCGAAACAGAGTGTACTACCCGCTCCAATAAATTCAACTCAATTAGGATCCCTACAATAGTATGTTTCTCTGTTGTAGTTCTTGTAGGCTAAGAAGACACAATAAAAACAATGCTGCACAACATATTTCATTACTCGATCCAATTCTAAGTATTAATTTGTTCATGTACTTACAATGCTAATCTGCTCACAATAGAATCCTGCAAGGCTGGCCGGCACCTGGAATCCTAGATTGGCGAGTGGGTCAAGGGAGATCCAGTGGGTCAACAAAGCGACCCGGCACTCCGACTGTACTAGCGAGAAATGAACCAAGAACTATCAACGTCAACTAGAGGACAATTATGTATCCGACCTCTGATGGATACTAGAGGAACCTCCTTCAAAACATCGGGTGATTGGAGATATTCACGGATATTCCGATGGAGCAAGCGGAATCAACAATGGTCTACGTGACTGTTTCAAGGCATCGTTGACGTAATCATGCGTGTGTTTGGTGAATTCACACCCCCCTTCCATAACAACGAAATCCCTATATAATGGCCTGCACGGCCTGCTTGCCATAATCGACTATCCTACGATCAACGATCGACGACAGACCATTGTCATGGACCTGGACAATGGCTGGAGAAAACTTGTAAAATGTATCAAAATCGTCGCTTAGATGGGTGGAGTTATGAACTCTAACTTCTTTATCAACTTTAAATTTTTTGTATATAATATTCAGTTTCAAAAACTAACGTATTAATATTTTGATCGTCAAAAAATGTCTAAATATTCTATCTTAGATATGTCGCCGCTCGGGTGCTGGACTTTTGCTAATATTTATCCTCGTAAATATCCTCAGTTTTGTGCTGATTAAAAGTTTGACTTGTTAATATTATATTGTTTGGAATTTTAGAGTATTTCTTTTTTTATCGAAGTAACTTTTGATATTTAAAATTATGGATTGAATTAACGTAACGTGATGTAACTTTTTATTGGAATTTGAATTAGGATGACTTTAATCTTTTGTAACGTAAGTTCTGTTTGAACAACTAAAGTTTTGTTAATTGATGGAACTGTTTGTTCCATATTATAAGTCAGATCTGATAGTCCCGTGGGAGTTTGGCTTAGGTCTGGTAGTCAAACCCTCACGTTGTGAAAACTCTGTTGTGTAGTCGTCAAATTTAAATCTTTATATTTATGATATAGTTTTCTGTGAATTACGAAACCTTTGGAACCATATCAGGGTGCCCATTAGGCCCTTATAATGTTGTATCGCATTTAAATATATTATCTCTTATAGACTGTACTATCAATATTATGATGGATTTCTGTTTCCTTTTGTTAAAACATTTGCGCAACTTTAATGATATAAAGTTGTTGGCTTCGAGCATAATTTCCAACTGTACTCATAATGATATAATGAGACCATTTTTTGTTATCTGCGCTATTGTCATTTAATTGAATAAACTGTTCATTTTGTTGAATCTATATATTTTTTTATAATTTCCATTTATCATATATGTTAAGTTCATCCTCTACCTTTTATCCCTTTTAATGGCCGGGGGGTATAGGACTCAGAGAGGGTGCAACACAGTGAACACGCCATTAGATAGAAAGAGTAAGTTATCCAAAGCCATGGAGCCGTCCACAAAGGAAGAGGCAGAGTAAATGAGGGGTGTTCCACACCTGAATCGCATTGGTTCTCTTATGTACCTAGCAGATCGACAAGACCTGACATTGCGTGTACAGTGAGCTCCTTGAGTAAGTACAATCGAAACCCTGGGATAATACACTAGGTTGCAGCTAGACGTTTCCTGCGATACCTGAAAGGTATGATAAACCATGTACTAGTCTACGAGATCGGATGCTGAGCTGATTGGTTATGTGAACGCATTTTGGGTTGGATCTCATGACGACCGGAGATCATAAACAGGCTACATTTTTCAAGTGATAGGATCTGCCGTGGCGTAGAAGGCATGAAAATAGTCCACTGTAGCTCTTTCGAGGACTAAAGCGGAGTACATGACTCTCACGTACGCAGCGAAAGAGACAGCTTACTTGCGGAACCTGTTAACATAAATTATTTTGTTTTTCTTCAGATGAAATTGAAAGCAAATTATTTGATTTACTATAGAATTACACTCTTTGTTCCATCTATAAAACTTTGGACCTTTCAAATGCTTTTAGCAGAATTTATTACATTTAAAATGAACCATAACACCTCCATATTAGGCACATAAATTTATTTATTATTATTATTATTATTATATTATTATTATTATTATTATTATTATTATTATTATTAGCACCGCGTCTTACTACCCATTCGGGTTATACGCACTTACGCTAATGTGTAATGGTAGGGTGATAGTGAGATGAAATGGAGGACCTACAGTTTAACGTGGAATCCGAACCACGGTGGAGGCCTGGCATTCCCCACATTCACAAGATGTCTTGTCAGAGGTGAAGGAAGGGTTTGGTAATCAGATAAATCTTTGCCGGTACCGAGGATTGAACCCCGGCTGCCAGCATAGAAGTCTGACACCTTACCCCTAGACCACAAGGTCACCCCGGCACAGAAATCAAATTTAAATAATTTTTCTCCGAAAAAACAAGATTATGGCCAAATATAAAAAATAACCATGAGATATACCATGTGACAAATTTAATTTCCATCTTAATGGTTTGTATAAAGTGTCTAAAAAAAAAGAAACCCTCTGCATCTCAAAAATCCAACAGAACATTTGCAACTCCTAGACTATAAGAGGATGGTGCTGATAAAAAATATTGTAAAGATTTTCTCGGAAATTTAGTCTAACAATAACATAATTTAGGCAATTACTGTTTTCATATGAACATTTTGAATTCCGAAGAGTAGTAATTAAAAAAAACACAATAATTTTGAATTAGATTCTCAACTTGTAAATTTATTAGGAAATATATAATTTCTGAAGCCATCCCCCTATTCGCCTGAAGAGTCTTCCCTAACAGGATGTAGTTTCCTCCTCATTGACATCTTTGGCAAAGGGAAAATCGTCCATTTTTCTACGCTACCATTCTAAATATTTAATTGTAATTATAATAATAGAATTCACTGTACAGAATAATTATAAATGTGGGATAGAAAATATGTTTTAAATGGTACTGAGACTAAGCTCAATTGAGAATTTAAGAAAAAAATGCTGTCCTTAATATCTAAGAGGATATAAATATTAACAAAATTAGTCAAAATCACAATATAACAAATTATTTAATATGATTATAATATTAAAAGTGATGTAAAAGCAATAATTTGAATGTAGGATAGAAAAAATGTTGTAAAATATATTAATTAATCTTAGATCAGATGACAAATTTAACGTTAAACTACTGTCCTCCACAAGGTTTAAAAGGATATTGACATATTAAAAATGTGAGTCTAATTCACATATATAATACAAAGATAAACATATTAAAATACATGTAATAATAACACATGAGTCAAGTAAAGTTGAATAGGACATTATGATGAAAAAATGACAAAGTGATAGAGTTAGGATAGACAGTTGTCAAATGGGAGAGAATAAAAATTAAATTAATGTGAATTGAAAAATTTAATTCTATTCTTATCTTGAAATTGAAATTCCCTTGTTCCTTGTGATGCTGAAAGTGAATCAATCACTAATTGACATGTTTCGACGTGTCATCGGCGCCATCATCATGACTAAATAAGACAAAATTCAACATAAGTTGTGGTGTAAGTAATCCAATGCGAGCCAATGTAAAAAACCTGAGATTAAAATTGCTTTAACAGGTGTTAATAAGGGAAACATGTCGTAGAAAATGAAGTATCATATTTACCATTAAAGATTCCTGAAATTAGTTCCTTCAGCAGAGAATGGAATAGAACTATATTAAATTAGAAATGGATGTGTAAATGTAAACTACGGTTATACTGTTCTGAAAGAAGTAAAAGTCAAAGATAATGAAAGTTAAATACAAAGGTGGTATGATAGCCAAAAAGTAAAGTGTTGAAAATCAGAGAGTTAGGTGAATGAATAAGTTAATAAATGTAAACCGAGGGGGCAAAAAGGAGTAGAAAAAAAGGGAAATTATAAAAATGGGAAGAATGAAGGTTCAAAATCTTTCGACACTGGCATTTATTCACTTATTCATACAAAATGACGCAACTAGTTTTCCCGATAAAAATGACTTGGAGGGTTGTTTACATAGACGGATATCAACAATGTTGATACTATCCATGCAAGGCTTTGACATACGAAATTATCTATCATTGAAAAGTTATAAGACAATCAAAAATAAAACAATTTTAAATTAAATATATTTTTATAACCCGATAATTTCCAAGGGGGTAGGAAAATAAATATTTTTAGGAGTTTTTCGTTTCAAAGATCTTACGAGTTTTTAGTAAATGTTTCTATTTTTGGGTAAAAGCGCTATAAAGTCTGGTCGGGGCACCATACATTTATTTTTAAAGAAATGTTTCTAATAAGGTTTCTAGAATTTTATGTTTTCTTAAATTCTCGAGTAAACACATTTTAGTTTTCCAAGGCCCTTTACTTATTTATACTATCCACATCCACGCTACCACGTTATTTGCAGCTGCCACTTTGATTGATTGTATCGAAAACGATAAAATACTAAAAATATAGTAAAACGTTACACAAACATTATGTTTGTGTTTTTTAAAAGGTTATTTCTACCTTGTAATTTGTGCACCAGTGGCTTTACAAAGAAAATATTTTCTGGAACGGAAACTTATCACAAAATATAGTTAAATTAACGCTGAAAAATTTATTAAAATACTTATGAATTAAATTTTAAAGATTTAAAATGTGAAAGGTGTAATATATGTTCTTAAATTTAGTTCACTACTTTTAAGATAATTATACTCAAATTTATCTAAGCTTAACTAATCACAATCCTCATAAATTATTTTGATTAATTTTTATAAATTTAGTACATCATTTTTTTTTCTAGCAGATTGTATTACTGCTATCAACTTTTAACTACTCTAATAGGATAAATAGGATTAAGGTAGAATATAGATCAAATGTACCCGCAATTGTGTGGCAGGAGTGTGGTGAACCAACTAGGAAAAAAGTTCAGCAAACCCACTGGGATTCAAAGCCCTATCCCCCTTGTCACATGGTGTGTGTAAGGAATAAAAATCAGTCCGGTAATAATCACGTCACCGATGCTCGTAGTAAGCCGCTTTGTGAATGAAGATTGAAAATAGCCACGGTAGTGATCCGTATCCCGGGGGTTGGTAGTAATAGCTCTCCTCTCTCCCCTAACCCTCTAGCCGGCCGCTCATTGCAATGGAGCCCCTTTTATCGAGCCGCGCAAGCGCAGAAGAGGCTACGAGCTATCCGCCGCAGGTGGTGATGGAAACACTCCGCGGTATTTGCCGGGCGATGATGTACGACTAGAGAGAGAGAGAGAGAGTTGTCTAGTATAGATTTAGAGTGAATATAAAACAAACACACCTACCCTACAAGGGTCAAGAACGCCAAGGCATCGGTCTCCAATCAATGGATGACCACCTCGGAAGGGCTCGTGGAAGTTCGTATCTGAATACTAATCCCAGGCACGTATCGAAAATATAAGCACAGTTAATATTTCACTATGATCAGTACGTCCAAGAAACTAATGACCCAGGGAGGAACACATAAAACAATCGGTAGGCCAACAGTATTGGTTTTGCCGGGTAGCTTAGAAAAGCGTTTGGTTCAAAGTCGGGAGTCAAAGGTGTTTGAATATGTTGATCACCTTTTATTTTCAGGTGGATGCAGCTGTATCCCCTCAAAGTTCCCCCTCCTCGTCCTGTCACTTTCACGACTATGGGCAGTGACAATGAGAACTTGGAAACAGGATCAACCAATATTTGAAATCTCCTCTCCTAAATGTTATTCGATAATGAATAAAGTTTTCGCATGAAGATTTATTTAGCCTTCGTTTACCCCGTAATGTAGCAATCTTACCTTGAATTGTTCTACTATGGTATTTTTATTTAGCACCACGTCTTACTACCACTTCGGGTTATACGCTTTAAGTACTAATTACACTAATGGATTGGGAATTGGGGAGGGTGAATTAAAGGAAGTGAACCCGCATTTGCGTGGAGGGAGAGTGGAAAACCATTTAGGAAAAACCACCCCCAGTTCACCCGACCGAGATTCGAACCTCAATCTTCCCGTCCTCAGCAGTCGGGCTCAACACGAGTAGTGCGTTAGCCAACTACGCCACCGAGGCGGGTTACTATGGTATTGTTTGTGAGATAGGGCCATAGTGTAATCCGTCACGGTAGGACTGATACCTTTTACGGTGAAGGTAAAGGTAAGGTCTACTTTATTTATTTACTGACTTTCTAAATGGTGTTACCGATATAGGCCTAATGTCACTAAGCTTTTTATTTTCGGGTGGAAGGGGACGCGAGATAAGCTCAGAATTTTTCCAAATGTATAACAAATTTTTTTTTTAGACATAATAAATAAAATATTGTTTCAGAAGATACGTTTGGTTAAATTTTCTCCTCAAAGTAATCTCATCATTTCTTGGATCTATGTCATGACTCATGTGCATAGTGAAATTTTAACAAACACTTATTAAATGCATATATACTTATATATTTAGAACCGCAGCTTACTACCCATTCGGGTTATATGGTTAAGTACTAATTACGCAAATAGGCTAGGATTTGGGAAGGTTGAATATAAAGGAAGTTAATCCGCATTTGCGTAGGAGGAAAGTGGAAAACCATTTAGGAAAAAACCCTCAGTTCACCCGAGCAAGATTCGAACCTAAATCTCCCCGTCCTCGGTATTCTAGCTCATCATGAAACTAGCGTGTTAGCTAACGACGCCCCAGAGACGGGTAAGTGTATAGAAAAGTCTTGATAAAATTCTGTCTGTGACCCATTTTCAAGTACTGTTGTGTTTATTATAATCATTATAGATAATAAAACTATTGAAACATTATTTTATTTCTTTTGGCCAAAATTGTTTTATTTTATTTTTAAAACATTATAGAAATACGGGTGTATTACAGTTGGACTACGTATACTCCAACTGGTTTTGATACCCCCGAAAATCGGGTCCTGAGGCGAGCACTTTACCTCAAGACCACCGAGATCAACAACAACAACAACAACAATAATAATATAATTATTTAATTGTAACATATTTAGCATAGGTGTGTGTTTTTAACCGGGTACCAATGCGTTTTATGATACAAATAGAGACAGGGTTAGTTAGGATCAACAAATCTTAAACACATATCGTTTGGTTAACTCCTTACTCATTTTTTGGTAACCATTTAACTAATATATTATGCATGTGTGTAGGCCTATTTTAATAATTTCTAAATACCTTATTACGGTCCAAACCAATATTTAGTTTTGTTTTTACTGTAGCTTTATACAGAATTATTTTCGAATGATGGAAAAATCTGTTTCTAAAGAAATGTACACTTTGCTTACCCTGAAAGGTAGCAGCAGTATTTCCTTGACGCATTACACTATGGTCCTATATTATAAGATACGCCATAGTGGAAGCGTGGAAGGAATGCGTTTTTACCTTACATGGTAAAAGGAGTGTACTTCCTACAGGGGCAAACGTATCCGTATGTTACAGATGGTATTAAACCTTTAAATTTACGAGAAAAGGTGAAAGGTTAAATTAATATGTAGGTGTAGTATTTCGTTTGAGGCCAGTGCGTGGACGTCGGATTTTTAATTACGGAAGAAAAGATTGAATACCAAAGAGGAGATGATACGCGTGCCTCAAGGTTATATAATTGTGGAAAGAAGGTAGAGTGAAACCATAGAGAAAGGGATAACATTTCTCTATGGTGAAACTAGAGATATGAGAAAATCCTGATAAAAATTTCAGCTCAACCACAAAGCGTTGTAGTCGATACGCAAGTGTGAGAGGATAAATGGAATCACTTCTATTGCTTTTGTGTGGCTAATGTGATATTACCCACTTCGGTGGTCGAATGGTCTAAGGCGTGACACGCGTAATAGACAAAACTGCCGATGACGGGGAGATCGTATTTTGAATCCCGTTAGGGTGTATGAGGTTTTTTTTTTATCTCTGCCTCCAGGCCAATTCTGGTACACTCTTTCTAAAGTTAAACTTTAAGGGTAGTTTACTTATGACGACTTTTAAAAAGTTTTGTTATTTTTTTTTTCAAAAATATAAATTAATATATTTGATTCAAAATGAGTAGTATCTGAGGATTATTTTTCATTATAAAATAAGAATATATTTTAAATTATTATTATTATTGTTATTATTATTATTATTATTATTATATTATTATTATTATTATTATTATTATTATTATTATTATTATTATTTAGCACCGCGTCTTACTACCCGTTCGGGTTATACGCACTTACGCTAATGTGTAATGGTAGAGTGATTGTGAGATGAAATGAAGGACCTACAGTTTAACGTGGAATCCGAACCACGGTGGAGGCCTGGCTATATTTTAAACTTAACTTTCTAGTCTGGTTTGACAATAGTAGGAAGGTCGGGGTTCAAATTCCAGCAATGTTTATTGAGATTTTTTCCTCCTAAATGGCTTCCTTATATTCCTCCTCACAAATTCGGATATCAGCCCTCCTAATTCTACCTTTATCATCCCTAACACATTAGCCTTATTAATATATAAATAAACCGATTGGGTAGTAATAAACCGTATATATATATATATATATATATATATATATATATAACTTGCATGAACATTTGTCTACAGACAAGTGGAGGGGTTTCCCCAACATTTTTTAAAGCATTACAAATAGCCAGCTAGGTAAGTCTACATCCTTTGAATAATATTTTTAAAAATGTGATTTTAATTGACACTTTTAAGACTAAGTTTATTAATGACACAATCTTAGGAATAAAATCTTAAAAATAAAATGAAACAATTTTAGCCAAAAGAAACAAAATAATGTTTCTATAGTTTTGTTATCTATAATGATTATAATAAATACAAGAAAAGTATATTAAAAGGAAGTTCTCTCATATTCGCGTGAAAAGGTAAAGGGAAAACGATAGTGATCAATCCCATGCAATTATTTTTAATTTATTCTGAAAATTTATGAGGCATTTTTACCAGTAATGAGAATAATTTAATATAAAAAGTAAAAATAAAACAAATTAAAAAAATAATCTTAAAACATAAGAAAAATACAAAATTTATTTTTGCATTCAGTGCATCCAGTCGAGATTCAAACCTCACCTTCAATCCAGCTTATTAAAAGTCAAGACAAGGGCTCCCCCTCCCCCTCATCCCTACCCGCCATATGACACCAAGAACACATTGGGCCTGTCCTCTTCCTCCCAACCTATATTACCTAACTCTTCATATCAAGAGTGAATATCATTATTTCACAAGAAAGATTTTGTACAATTCAACCAAGAGTCAGAAGTTAACTCTAAGTATGTTTACTAACGCCTAAAGCCTAGTACGCACGTGGTAACATCGTTTGCCAGCTTTGATCCGAGACTGTTTCCTAGTTTGCCAACAGTTTGCAAACTGTTGGCAAACTAGGAAACAGAATGTTTGGAAATAGTTTAAAAAAATATTGTTTCTCGTCCAGACTACAGGGATGAAACATTGTTTCCCATCCATAGTTCAGTTAAATTAAACATTTATTCCGAGGAGGATGCTGATATATGGCTTGTGCTTACAAAATTAGTGTACTCGCTTCGAGATTGCAAGTGAAGAGTCATCATAACTTTTATCCACACTTCATTCGTACCAAATGAGTACTTTTCACTTATTTCATAATAAACACACCGTTTTTTTGAGTCCACGGATGTCATATCCCACAACAATGTGTTTGTGATAAATATCTCTATGAGTCCTAGTGTATTTTCTGTTGACCACGACATGACAAATGACAAACCAGGAACTGATGTAATCTCTGTGAACAGCAGAAGCAAATTGACCCACGTGGTTTGTTGCCGGGAATGTTGGCGAACACGTCCAGACAAGTAAACAGTGTTTTTTGTAGCCCATTTGAAATGGATGACAAGAAACATGTTTCATTCTTAGAAAACATGACTATTTATTTACAAACAGTTTGCAAACAATGTTTCCTAGTGATGGTGAAAACATGAACACTGAAAATATTTTCTCAACATTATAGTTTAGGTATAGGATCTGTGCTACGTAGCAACGTGATGTAACCCTCTCCCCCATGTAACACCTACATTAGAACAGCATTACGTGGCTTATGGATGACCTCCAAAAGAATACTTCAATAAAGAGAAGGAAAAAGATATAGTTTTTAATTTCGCCTGCGTTAGCAATTCTATCCTCCCCATAATAAAAATGCAGTCCCATCTTCATCAATCCTGCTATGGTAAGTAAGTTGCTAAGCTTGTGCTCTATTTGGTTTATGAACCCGGGGTCCGGCTCACTTGAGTCGCTGAGCAGTCTAGATCATTTCCCCCGGCAGTCCTCACTCAACCAACGGGGGGGGGGGGGGGGGGGGGGGGAAGAGGACTGCCCTGCACCCCTGCTTCACACACAGTTCTGCAGGCGGTGACGGCTGGTTTTTAGGATGGAAAGGGTGGGTCGGGGGCTAGGGGGAGCTAGCATCTATACCAGAGCCTTTATTAGCATCTCTATGACGTCACTAGACCTAGTATGAAAGGTATGAGCTGCAACAGTGGCGTGTCGTGAGTTGTTGCCAGGGTAAGCAGCATTAGTTAAACTGTATCTGTGAATTGTTCACACCCCTTAGTAAAACACTAATTGATCAGGTAACGAGGGGAATATATTCCCGTGTGAGGCATGTAGAACAGAGCATATGTATGATTGGTCAAATAGGGCCCACGTGGGCGAGAACCTATCACAGGTACAGTTTTAATAAGGTCTACTTCCTTTGCAACACTCCACAACACACCACTGCAGCCGCTGCATCCAAATATTCTTCGTATGGGCTTTAGCTGACGGCTAGAAAATGACTAGATCTACTCTCATGTGTTCACACATCAAGTCATGTGATCTGCAGCTGTCACTTTTGATGGATATTGTCATGACATATGAAATAATACTAAAATACCTATTAAAGAAAACGTTCTCAATGTTTACTGCAAAAAAGTATGTATTTTTATAAGGCCTTTTATATATAAAAAGTTGCTCGCTATAAAATAATAGTTTCAATCTTTATTTTTATTGACTTGAATCTGACCATTCGAGGCTACTTTGCTATTATCTACTTTATTTTTATTGACTTGAATCTGACCATTCGAGGCTACTTTGCTATTATCTACTTTATTTTTACTTTTTATCACAGTGTCCTACAACTTGTTCTGGGTATAGACATATATGATGATTACTTTAATGAGATAGGGACGAGAAAAGAAGCATTTTAGATGCCACTAACCCGAATTTGGGTAGAAGGAGAGGTGAAAACCATTTAGAATAAAACCACCCTTGGTAGACATGATTGGGATTCTAATTTCAATCTCCTCGTCATCAGCAGGCCAGTAGGTCAACTGTGGGTAAAAGTGAGGGTCTTTTATTATTATTATTATATTATTATTATTATTATTATTATTATTATTATTATTATTATTATTATATTATATAATAGCACCGCGTCTTACTACCCGTTCAGGTTATACGCACTTACGCTAATGTGTAATGGTAGGGTGATTGTGAGATGAAATGGAGGACCTACAGTTTAATGTGGGATCCGAACCACGGTGGAGGCCTGGCATTCCCCACATTCACAAGATGTCTTGTCAGAGGTGAAGGAAGGGTTTGGAAATCAGATAAATTTGTGCCGGGAGAGGGTCTATTCTCTGCGAGTGAAGTAAGGGTCTATTCTCTGCGAGTGAAGTGAGGGTCTATTCTCCACGAGTAAAAATGAGTCTATTCCCTGCGAGTAAAAGAGAGGGTCTATTCTCTGTGAGTAAAAGTTAGGGTCAATTCTCTGCGGGTAAAAATTATTCCATTCCTTGCGAATAAAAGTGAGGATCTATTCTCTGCGAGTAAAAATGATAGTTTATTCTCTGGCAGTCAAAGTGAAAGTCATTCTGTTATTACCATTTACAATGAGAAAGCTACAATCATGATCAAATAAATAGAAATAGCTAATGATGCAGCCAGCCGGGATTCGAAACAATCCCTCGTATCAGAACTGAACGCGTGATGGTGGTGAGCCAACTTTGTCGATCCTAATCACCAATTTCTGTCCTCTAAGTCCGGTGACGACACACTAAATTTAAAATCTTACTTGTTCGTGAAACTTGAACTCATTCATATTTTATTTCCAGTAAAAGTTCCTTAATCCCTTCCTCCAACAAGAACGCCCGCTATAAAGGGGAGGTGCTCACTCCCTGGCAACTAATGATAAATGAGAAAAGTAGCCCATAAAAAGTTTAAAAAAATAGCAAAGGGGAAAGTAGGAAACTAAGTCTGAACGCTTTTTAAATAATTTGTAGATGGGTCCGGACCTCTAAACTTTGTGACGCTCGAATCGAAAGTACCTTGAATGGCGGTGTGTAAGAGGAGAAACTCGAATGTATGGGGATTTCGGGGAGGGGATTAGAAGGGAGGGGGGGGGGGGAAGAGAGTTAAAACTTGGTCCCGGTGTCGCCATTAATAGGAACCCGCCAAACTTCAGGGAAGAAATCCGGGGATATACTATTTGCCGAGAGTGATTCTCTGAGTGCAAGAGCAGACCAAGTCCAGGTATGATGGTGGAAATAGTTATAATCCGTTCATACAGGGTGGCCCATAAGTTCCACATCTTACAACATTCTTGTCTAACTAGCAGGAGAGGCTGAGGTTAGAGTTAGAGCCCCTGACAAGTCCACAAGGAGGTGGATTTTCAATTCTTTACCAATGCTAATGCGGGTACGTTTCCTATAAGCAAGCCTATTTATCTCTACTCGTTATTTTATGGTGTTTAAATCACTATTTGTAAACATAATAAAAATGGAATAAGGTATATTGATAAGAAGTACACCCGAATTAGCATGAAGAATGAAAATGAATAAAAAATCGCAGTGAACTTCGAACGAGAAAACCAATCTATTGCAAAAGAGTGACGCTTTGGACTATGGGACCCCTGGTGTGGGTAAATTAGTTTAAAGAATAATGGCGGTCATTCTGACGAGTTATCCAGCTCTCTCATAGTTATAAATATAAATATATTTAAAAAAATTGACTCCACAGAACTGTTTGGAATAGTAAAATAACATGACTTGTAAAAAAAGGTTATATTTAAATACAATACAAAGAATAGTTGTTTATTGATTTATCCAAACGATAAAAATTAGACTAACAGCCAACACTAGTTTTTTAATATCTCAAAATCAGTTCCAAATTAAATGTAGCACAACTTCCTTTTAAGGGAAAATAAAGCCGTTGGTCTCATGTCAATTGTGGTATGTAAAGAACCCTGGAAGTTGTGTGTAAATACCTCTCTCGGCCAAATTGGTAGGCCCTTTCAAACTTGCTTATAGAAATTCTAGTGTACTGATATAACCAGTAACAGATTATAGACCTATAAGCATACTTCCTGCGCTAACAAAAGCCTTTGAATATATCGTACAAAGACAAATCTATAGCTTCATAAATTATCACAAGCGGCTAGACAAATACCAATCTTGGTTTCGATCACATCACAGCACTCATAAATGTAAAAGATTATATAAGGCTAGCCGTGGATAGAAGACAGCTGACGCTGCTAGACTTTAACAAAGATTTTGACACTATTAACCGCTATATTATTCTGCTAAATTACAAACAAACTTTCATTTTTTAGTAAGTTCAGTTCAATGGATGTAGTCATACGTAACTGACCGCCAAAAATGTGTCATGATAGGTGACACTCAGTCAACATGGAGTTCAGTGACAAATGGAGTGCCACAAGGTTCGGTCCTTGGTCCTCTTCTTTTCTCAATGTTTATCAATGATCTCCCTAGTTGTTTACAACATTCTCAACATCATCTATATGCCGATGATTTCCAACTTTATCATCCTCTCTTTCTCATATTGATAGTGCCATGGATAATATTAATGCTGACTTAAGTGCAACACATAATAATTGGTCACTACAAAATGGCCTTGATGTCAATCCTAAAAAAACTCATTCTATTATTATAGGGTCAGAAGTATACTATCCTCATCGAATTTCACATCTTTACAACAAATTAAATTTAAATAACATCCCAATTCGATTTAATGAATTTAATTGCATTTAAATAACAGCCCAATTTCACTTGTGTCAGTTATTAATAACCTCGGTTTACATGTAAATGAAAACTAACACAGAATAGTCATGTAAAACAAATATGTAAAAAAGTGTTTTTTTGCCTACACTCACTGAAACATCTGAAAAAATGTATATCAATGAATATTAAATCCACTCTTATCCAATCCCTTATTCTCCCGCATTTTGACTATTGTGCTGTAGTTTATAATTACCTGACAGCTGACTTTGTGGCAAGACTACAAAGGCTCCAAAACACATGTGTTAGATTTATATTCGACCTCCGGTCACGTGATCATATTTCCCCATATTATAAGAGACTGACTTGGCTACGACTTAAAGAAATATGAACTCTACACTCGATGGCCATCATAAAGAAACTATTGACTTCCAACTCACCACAATAACTTTCTTCGCGTATTCGCTCACTCAACTCTAATAATAATCACAACACTCGATCACAAGAAAACTCAACTTTATTTATTCCTCTCCATAATTCTAACCATTAATCAAATTATTTCACTGTTTCAGCTTCTCGTTTATGGACTTCCCTAAAAGTCGCAAATAATCTGCATGTGGGAGCTTAATCACGAGATTGAGGAGTGTGAGACGTAATATTTGTGTGTGTGTGTTGTACGCGTGAATTATATATGTTTGTGTTAAATTGATATATTGTTTTCATATTATGTAATCCATGTGTATTTCAGCTATAGTTTTTCTATTTAACTGTGTGTGTATATATATAAATTGGTTAAAGTTAATTCTAATTGTATTGTTTGAGTGTAAGAAAAGGTGGTAGACTTAACTTCGCAATTAAAGTTGATTATTTTTATTATTATTAGTCGGTTCAGAAAGTGCACGTTAAATACCTCAAATAAATGTATTAAAAAATGTTATAGGGCAATACAAATACTTTTTTGCTAGCGAGTGAATTTCCACTTCGCTCAAACATGTCCTGCTCCCTTCGTGTGAATCAAAATTTTGTTGGCAGTTCGAGAATTTACAGTCGTCAGGGAGCTGTCCTTATTCTCCGACACTTTGCGTCGTCACTTCTGTAACTTAATAAGAGTTTGTCACCGGCATGTGGATCAATGTTAGAATAATCCGCGGTACATTGCCGATTGAGATTATTTATATTATTTAATACAGTAACAGTTTGTCACCGATCCGGAGAGCAATTATTCTATCAGAATCTGCAACACTTGACATAAGAATGTTTTATTATAATAGTTTAGTAACAGTTTGTCACCAGAGGAGAATATATTTTAGTTGAAATTTCAATTTGAATTAATAAATTTAACGAGCGTTAAAATCCAATTTTCATAGAAAAGGCCTTTTATAAAATTCAAACATTTTATTTTTTGGGCAAAATTTGTAACATTTTAATATTATATTAGTGTTATTTTATAGGTATTGATAATATTGTAACGTGACCGGAGGGTTGTAGGTCGTTCACTCATCACCGTGTTAACCATGAGTTCTTTTAAGGATATTGGGGTGCTCTATTGGGCAAATAAATGATCGAAAATGGACACGTAAAGCTCAAAGTTGTTATGATTTATAGCTACAATAACAACAACACTGAATTAACTACACTGCAATTAAACAATTCATCGAATTAAATAATAAATATCATAATTAAGTATGTAAATTAATATGTAAATGGAAACACACAAAAGAGAATAAAATAAAATAAACAGCTTATTGATAAAAAATACTAAAATAACTAACTAAACATTAAAATATCAGGTTCTTATAATATTCAGTCACTATACTATTCACGGTTGATGTCTGCGACACCCGTTTCAGGTATATTTCCACTGGTCCCCACGCATGTCACACAACGCTGGCCCACGCTACACAAATAATGGACTCACTGGCCCACTCCCGGACATGCTGGTCCACTCCCAGACTAGCTGCTCTATTGAGAAATTCCAGTCAACCTCTAACCGAGTAAATAGAGGGGTCACAGTTAAGTGTCTGGAATCCGCAATTTCTAGAATACTTAGTTAGAATAAAATGAACCCACACTCCCGTTAAGTGCGTCACTTATCTTTCAAGTTAGCTCTCTCCTCTCCCTTCTAAACTTCCAGGTAGAACGGCTGGTTCTGCTATCTGCCAAATAACCAGAGCTTAGCTACTATCGTTATGAATGTTGTATTTTGTTACAACCTGAGCTTAGCTACTATCAGTATTAGTGTATATTAGTGTATTATGCCTATACAATCCTGCATGTTACTTATTATGTAAACGTGTTATCAATATGTTATAATTTTGATTCCCTTATTAGTTTTTTCCTTACTATAATGTGCATTTTAATTTATAATTAGAGGGATACACGTTATTGCTGGCCGCTTGTTCAAAAGTAATGAGCTAAAATAATAAAAATACAACTAAAATAAATTATATAAAACATGACAACTCCTAAGATAGTATTAAGACTTCCTGTGGACTAAGATACATAAAAGCACAAATAGTTTATTATTTTATTCATCGTCTGACTTTGAACAAATTTAGTCATCCCATGAGCTATTATTGAGACTAACTGCCCATGCAGCATTGAAAATCAAAAGCTAGCGCCTTCTGCTCGGTCATCTGTGAAGTGCTCTCTTGGTTTTAGTTACGCGATATTTCCTTCAAGAGATTGCTTGTAACAGTTAGGCCATTACATAAATAAGTAAAAGAGATGAGTCATCATCTCATGCAGTACCTTTTACAGTTCATCCGTTTCCTCCAAGTGATTGCATGAAGTGGTAAGGTTAGGATCTTGAATAATAAAGTTGCATGAAAATAGAATGATTTCTTAAGTTTATTAAGGTAGTGTGTCCCGTTATTTGTAAGCATTAGTTGAAATGGTATCTACACTATATAGTGCAAGCCTACACTAAAATAATAAGTTTATCAGGAATGGTTTCAGTATATTATTCAGGGAAATACAAAAAATACCCTTTATTTTGTGAGATGTGTAAATTACTATATTTTTTTTACAAATGCTTTTTCTTTCACGCTTTCTTCTTTATTTTCAGATAGTTCTTCAGTTTCCTGTTTTAATAATTAACTACATATTTGAACTATTGATTACAAATATAAGAACGAGAGGAATTAATAAATAAATACATCGCCAAGTAATTTAAAGGCACTTTAATTTTTATTTTTTAACCTTATGCTGTTTAAGAATCAAATAGCCAAAGCTATTATGTATGCTATTAGTGAGGATTTACTCCATCTAGATATCTTATTCTGAAAATTTAAAAATTACACCTGGACACGGGAATTGAGCCCAAACTAAGCCAAAGGTCCCGGGTTAGATTTCCATGTCCAGGTGACATTTTTCAATTTTCAGCTTATGGAGTTTCTTAGTATTAAAAACACAATTAAACAACAAATACAAATTATCAATTAAAGAAGAATATTTTGGCCACTGTAAGAGATCTAAGACGATTAACCTAGGGGAACATGATAAGAATTTTTTAAGAAATATGCCTAGGTCAAGGTTTATATTGAAGTAAAATAAACAATTTGTATTATTAGAATAATTGCATGGATGACACTTATTAAAAGGTATTTGACCTTATTGTATGTTCTTCAAGCACACATTAAAACTAAATATTTCTTCCGTCTAGCGAGATTTAAAGAAAATTGATTTATTTTTGGGTGACCTGGCGGTCTAGGGGTAAGGTGTCAGACTTCTGTGCTGGCAGCCGGGGTTCAATCCTCGGTCCCGGCACAGATTTATCTGATTTCCAAACCCTTCCTTCACCTCTGACAAGACATATTGTGAATGTGGGGAATGCCAGGACTCCACCGTGGTTCGGATTCCACGTTAAACTGTAGGTCCTCCATTTCATCTCATAATCACCCAACCATTACACATTAGCGTAAGTGCGTATAAACCGAACGGGTAGTAAGACGCGGTGCTAATAATAATAATAATAATAATGATTTATTTTTATTTTTTTAACAGACACTATCACAGTGGTAGCCACGTGGTCTACATCACCAGGCTCTAGATATAATAGATTGCAACTGAAAGTTCAGGGTCCGAATCTAGACTGGGTAAAATTGATTTTGGTTTTCAAAAATTTAATGTATCTCCTATTTATGCTAATGTGTGTGCACTTCCTATAAATTCAACCTTATTCATCACATCACTAACAATAAAATACGTCACAAAAAAAAGTTAACATAATGGGTGAGAGAATAGTACCCTGGTAGTAGTATGCGCATATTTTAGAGGTTTTTTTTAAATTTTAGACTAAAATGCACGAAATTAGAAATAAGTAGCTTACTATACATCGTTTAAATGTCGTAAGATAGTTTAATAATCAGAGATAAGACTTGTTATCAGCAGGTTCCCTTGAAACTGTTATCATACACTGGGATTTTCTTGTCTTCTCTCCAGTTATATTCTTGGGCGTGTTTATACAAATAAACCTTCCTCGCCCTCTGTCACTACCTAGCCCGGCATATCGTTCAAGTTTCACTTTGGACCCCGACGTGAAAGTAATACTTTTTTTTACTACAAATACATAAAGCTAAAACCTGCTCCGGGGCTAGAATGATGTCTAGGGCGTCACTCTCGTCGTAGACTAGATCGTTAAAGAGAGGGAGATCGGGGTTCAATCTCCATAAGGTTTAAAGAGGGTAGTTTTATTATAAATTGTTTCTCACTCTCTCTAGGCAAATACGAGTGCAATAATTCCTCTAAATTCAGCTTTATTAGTGACTAACTAACTAGCGTAACTAGTACATGCGAGTATAATGCGAACGGATAGTAAGACTCGGTGCTAAAAGAATAATAAAAGAACCCTTAAACTTTCACCATTCAGATTATTTCATTAAATTACCTAATAATACATATTTTCTTTCTTCTAAGAACACATTTTGTGAATACAGGCCTAATAGTATTCAGTGCAATAAATACTTTGCGACACGTGTAATAAGTTCATTATTTTAAATTATTAATATTCTATGAATCTTAGTAGCCAAGATTCAAACTCAAGACCTCAACTCCTGGGTGAGCCATGTTCTAAATTACTAAATAACAGTATAGTTCCTTAGCGAAAAAATAAAGTTAATGCTACGACAACACTTTTGTGAACAAAGAGCTGGCAACCCCAGCATACTTTCCCACTCCGCCTGCCCATCCCCCCTTTCACAATACAACATATACCCTTCAACCATGTTCAAAATTCCTGGTCAAAATGTTATAGCCTATTCATCTAGGAGAAGCTTGTCGGACGAATCACCTTAAGTAGGCGTAGTGCTTAGGGCTGACCATATTATAAACACTTCTGTGTAGTCAATTTTCCGAATGTCCTGTTTTGTTCCACGATAACGTTCGAATGCGTGGACCAATCGTAATAAAATTGGCTATGGGCATTCTTTGGACCTAGGACAAACATGAATATGATGTGTACTGTTAAACATAGTATTAATTTTTATTTGTATAATTGATCACCATGGAAAAATATAAAATCGAAGTGAAAGGAGAAATCAAAGGAATATTTTAACTTGAAATCCAAAGAGAAATCTTAAGACTGTAGTAAAGATAAGAACATGGAATGAATGAGGTCTACTGTTCAAATAACTACTAGTAAAACTAATATAGTAATTATAAGATAAGATGTATCGAGTGAGCTTTACTGTAAGAACTTTGATTATTATTATTATTATTATTATTATTTTTATTATTATTATTATTATTATTATTATTATTATTATATGTGTAGTAGTAGTAATTAGACATAACAAATTATTTCAATACATTTTTAAAAGGCTCACTCGTGCCAAGGGGGCTCTTCAACGAGGTTCTTCATCAAAAGTTCATCTTCACATTGATTTAAATTTAAAATTAATTTGAAATAGATTTTTGAAACTCTCAACGACATGGTCATAGTATAAAACATTCTAAAGATTCATTGAACTATATTATTCCAACTTTTTAATAGATCAATTTTTGATTAAAAGTGATTCTCAGTATTTTATTTGGGGCAATTTATTGAATTTTTATAGTCTCTTATTTAGGGAGAGTTAAAATACATTCACTTCCATGTGAACAATTTTGATGATTTTATATTAAATAACTTCAATAACTTTGAAAATGGACGCTGGGATGCGCTCCCCCTTCTTTAGTCCAGCCAGCGTAGGATCACGAGTGCTTCTCTTCCGCGAGATATTAATTTAATGTTGAATAGCTGGAAAATCTCTGGGCAGGAAGTGAGCCCGTGTGTATGTAGAAGAGGGATTAGCTTAGAATGGTCATTAGGGAACTAAGATACGGGTGAAAAGGGGATGCGATTGTCTATAAGCTTTCCTTACCTTACAAATGATTACTTTGGCCGCGTCATTTTGAAACAAATTAATGAGGTGGTTGGACGAAGCTATTATTAGGTTTCTTCAAGCTCTAAAACACTTTAACACTTTATAGTATTAGCTGATAGGCTAGGGCCTTTAATTACTGATATGTTTATATGAGAGACTAGAGCTCATTAGTTACTGATATGTTTGTGTGAGAGGCTAGAACCTTTAATTACTGGTATGTTTGTGTGAGAGACTAGAACCTTTAATTACTGGTATGTTTGTGAGAGAGGCTAGGGCCTTTAATTACTGATATGTTTATATGAGAGACTAGAGCTCATTAGTTACTGATATGTTTGTGTGAGAGGCTAGAACCTTTAATTACTGGTATGTTTGTGAGAGAGGCTAGGCCTTTAATTACTGATATGTTTATATGAGAGACTAGAGCTCATTAGTTACTGATATGTTTGTGTGAGAGGCTAGAACCTTTAATTACTGATATGTTTGTGTGAAAGTCTAGGGCCTTTAATTACTGATATGTTTGTGTGAGAGGCTAGGGCCTTTAATTGCTGATATGTTTGTGTGAAAGGCTAGAGCTCTTTAATTACTGGTATGTTTGTGTGAGAGGCTAGAACCTTTAATTACTGATATGTTGTGTGAGAGGCTAGGGTCGTTAATTACTGATATGTTTGTGTGAAAGGCTAGAGCTCTTTAGTTACTGGTATGTTTGTGTGAGAGGCTAGGTCCTTTAATTACTGGTATGTTTGTGTGAGAGGCTAGGGCCTTTAATTACTGGTATGTTTGTGTGAGAGGCTAGGTCCTTTAATTACTGGTATGTTTGTGTGAGAGGCTAGGTAGGGCCTTTAATTACTGATATGTTTATGTGAAAGGCTAGGGCCTTTAATTACTGATATGTTTATGTGAAAGGCTAGAGCTCTTTAATTACTGGTATGTTTGTATGAGGGGCTAGGGCCTTTAATTACTGATATGTTTATGTGAGAGGCTAGAGCTCTTTAATTACTGGTATTTTTGTGTGAGAGGCTAGGTCCTTTAATTACTGGTATGTTTGTGTGAGAGGCTAGGGCCTTTAATTACTGATATGTTTATGTGAAAGGGTAGAGCTATTTAATTACTGATATGTTTGTGTGAGAGGCTAGGTCCTTTAATTACTGGTATGTTTGTGCGAGAAGCTAGAGCTCTTTAATTACTGATATGTTTGTGTGAGAGGCTAGGTCCTTTAATTACTGGTATGTTTGTGTGAGAGGCTAGGTCCTTTAATTACTGGTATGTTTGTGAGAGAGGCTAGGGCCTTTGATTACTGATATGTTTATGTGAAAGGCTAGAGCTCTTTAATTACTGGTATGTTTGTGTGAGAGGCTAGGTCATTTAATTACCGGTATGTTTGTGTGAGAGGCTAGGTCCTTTAATTAATGGTATGTTTGTGCGAGAAGCTAGAGCTATTTAATTACTGATATGTTTGTGTGAGAGGCTAGGTCCTTTAATTACTGGTATGTTTGTGTGAGAGGCTAGGTCCTTTAATTACTGGTATGTTCGTGAGAGAGGCTAGGGCCTTTAATTACTGGAATGTTTGTGTGAGAGGCTAGGGCCTTTAATTACTGATATGTTTATGTGAAAGGCTAGGGACTTTAATTACTGATATGTTTATGTGAAAGGCCAGAGCTCTTTAATTACTGGTATGTTTGTATGAGGGGCTAGGGCCTTTAATTACTGATATGTTTATGTGAAAGGCTAGAGCTATTTAATTACTGATATGTTTGTGTGAGAGGCTAGGGCCTTTAATTACTGGAATGTTTGTGTGAAAGGCTAGGGCCTTTAATTACTGGAATGTTTGTGTGAGAAGCTAGGGCCTTTAATTACTGGAATGTTTGTGTGAGAGGCTAGGGCCTTTAATTACTGATATGTTTATGTGAAAGGCTAGAGCTCTTTAATTACTGGTATGGTTTTCATGTATAAAACTTCCCAGGTATATAGTTTAAACGAACATTTTAGGTCCATTTTCAAAATATTTCTTACTTTTGAAAGTTACTAAGCCAATTAGTAAACCACCCTTTAACGATGTTTCACCTAAAAACAATAAAACAGTGTTATTTGGGAGATCAACCACCTCCTAGATAACAATTTTAAACAAAATCGTTTAATACTTTTTTTTTATTAATTTTTTTTTAAATTAGTCCTCAGTAAACCATTTTTAAACACATGTTTACCCCCCAAAATAGTATAAAGTGTTATTTGTCATGTAAAACACTGCTAATATACCCATTTGTAACCAAATAATAAGTTATTTAAGTTTGTTTACAATCCGTCGTTTTAAACGGCCCTTAAACGAATATTTATTCAAAAAACAACTATACAGTGAAATATTCCATCACAAATACTACCAAGATACCCATTTGGAACCAAATCATTATTGCCATTATACAAATATTTCACGTTTTGAAAAACAAGTCGTCAGTAAATTAACCTTTAATGAGTTTTACCACAAAAAACAAATGCTACGAAACTCCGCACGGACTTTCTCACTCTATTGTTTAAAAAATGGATATATTTACTCAAAATGCATAATATAATATACAGTAACGAACCCAAGAAGAAATTGCGCTATATATATGTAAATTATTTTTTGACTCATGGTTTTAAATTTCATAATTTTATTTTTAAAGAATTAACGTCTGCTATTGGGTCCCCAAGGGTCAACACTTCGTACTAAAATTTTTAATTCTGGTTAAAATTTTCGTCATTTTACTAGGAAATGCATATTTTATGGTTATCGCATTGCTATTAAATTTCTCTTTTATAAATTTTAACCAATAATATAGATAATTCTTGACTATGGAGTAAAAATGAGAGAAAATCGTTATAGCCGATTTTGAGAAAATGGATTATTCTCTTTTCACCCTTTAGTAAATTGCTATTAATTTTAGGGTTAGGCAGAAACACAAAAAGACAGTGTTGCAAAAACCACTTTTTAAGGTTCGGGAGGGAGGGGGCTCATTAAACGTCTACATCCATCAACATCTCGGGCTAGATTTTTTTCACGGTCGTAATACTTTGCCTTAAAGTGTTGGCAAAGTTAAAAGAAAAATATATTTTTATATAGCTTGAAAACTTTTGTTTTATAAAAAATATATCTCAAGTAAAAGTTGTTTCATACAAATAGATCCACATGTATGCAATGATAACCAATTTCATAACGCAAAGACTTACGGAGATAATATTAAAAATTAGAATTTACGCATCAGACCGGAACCCTTAAAGTTATTTTGAAGAAAAGTTGAAAGTAGCCGTTTGGTTTGTAATATTGATGAAAGCTTAAAAATGAAATTTAATTAAAATCATTAAAGCCGATTTTGATAAAATCTATTTTTTCTCTTTCCACCTTTAAGGAAATTACCCTTAATTTTAGGGTTGGGTATCCAATTCCAAACATTCCTTGGGGTAAACCTATGAAAACCCTAGGTACCAAGAATCAAATAGCCAAAGCCATTATATATGCTTTTAGTGAGGATTTACTCCATCAAGATATATTCCATTATAGACTTTGCCTTAAAATATGAGTGAAGAATGACCCTGGACACGGACGATTCTTGGATAGCTCAGTGGTAGAGCATTGACGTGGTAAACTAAAGGTCCCGGGTTTGATTCCCGTGTCCAGGTGTCATTTTTAAATTTTCAGAACCTAGATACCAAGTTTTAGCACAATCGGTAAAATAGTTTAGGCTCCATCCCGAGGTACAGAATGACACAATGACAGACAGCATTGCGAAAAACCACTTTTTAAGGTTCGGGGGATCATGAGACGTCGACATCCATCAAAATATGGAGTTCAATTTTTTTGACAATTACAATACTTGCTCTACCTGTAAGGTAGCGAGAAAGTAAAAATATTGACATTGGGTTCCCAAAGGTCAACACTTAGTATTAAAACGTTGACTTCCAATTAAAAACTTACGACATTTTATTAGCGGTTTCACATCTTATGGTTATTGCATTGCTATTAAATTCCTCATTTATAAATTTTGACCAATAAAATAGGTAAATATTGAATATTGAATCTAAAATGATAGAGATAGATCATTTTTGTACAAACATTTCCCCTAAGAGGTTGAAAGAAAAAGAATATAAACTTTTTGGGATACTTACACATTTCTTACTCTATGGCATTAGAGAATTATTGCGTTTAAACTTAAGTAGTAGCTTTTTACAACTAAAGCTCACCAAATTGTATTAATATATTTGCTAATATCTCAGAAACGGTTGGTTTTATATAAAAATATATATTTTTCATTTAAAGTTTTTTTATTTTAAATAGTACTATAATTTTGCAATGATAAGTTATTTAATATCTCAAATAGTGGTGGAGATACATAGATTTACGCTTTTGTAACGCACCCTAAAAGTCATTTTCATGGGAAAATGAAAATAGCCATTTTGTTTATAATCTTAATCAACGCCTAGATACGAATTTTAATCAAAATATCGATAGGTAAAATAGTTTAGGCTCTAGTTGGAGGTACAGACAGACGGGAATTCAAAATATACTTTTTTGGTTCGGGGGGATATGAAACGTCGATATTCATCAAAATCTTGAGTTTTTTTTTTTTTACAATCTCAATACTTTATCTACATCTAAGATAGTGAGAAAGTAAAATTATACACTGTTATTTATAATTTAAAACAGGAGTACTCAACCCCGTGCCCGCGGGTGCCATGGCATTCTCAATTAGTTGGTGATTGAAAGCCCTCCCCCCCTCTTTCCAATCCTCCCTCTCATTCCTCTTTCTCTGCTGGCTCATTTAAAAGTGTACTTTATTACTCGAAACTACAATTCTACTCACTAATATCATGCTAATACTTCTATTTCCTTTGTAAATATCTTAACATGGGCCTACCCAGCTTTGTTGCCTGAATAAACACAGAATAAATATATAATTTAAAAATGTAGCTAAGCACCAATATGGTGGTGTGTAGTTAAATATTTACTTTATTATTTATTTTTCTCTTGTTAAAATCGTAAATAAAGCAGTTTTTTTATTTATTGACATTGACTTTTGGTTTGGTGAAAATGGTTTCAATTGTTTAAAATGGTTTTGGAATAACTTTGCGTGTGCCATTTGCTTTATTTTATTTGCGATTTTTTTTAATGAAATGTTAAACTCACATTTTTTTAATATGTATTTTTCTGTTTTAGTTTTGAATGTGCTCTGAATTACATAAAGGTTGGGGATCTCTAATTTAAAATAGACGCCATCAAGATATCCATTTAAAACCTATTTGTTAAAACCATTTGTAAAACATTTCAAGTCTTTGAAAAATCAGTCATCAATAAACTACCCATCAATGAGTTCTTACCCTCAAAAAATATACGATACTATTTGTCATACTACACAATCCACAGATAATTATATATATATATATATATATATATATATAAGCAAAGTCACCAGAAATTATCTAAATATTATGAATTTTCAAAAATTTCCCTTTATTAAACTACCTAACCAACTTTGCCAAAATACTAATGATACAGTGCTATTGGTTATGTTAAACAAATCTTATATGTGCATTTATTTGATCAAAATCATGTGATTTTCAAAAAAATTAGAATAAAATAAATCTATCAGTAAACTAACCTTAATTTAAAGGCGAGGGTAAAAATCAAACAAAGTATCTATATAACCAGTTTTAACAAACTGCATGGAACTGATTTTTAAACAGAACGAATTTTAATTCACTTGTTTAGGTTTGGATTCACGTAAAATGTAAATATTCATTATATTCTCAAGATTATTATTTTTCGTGAACACAATACTTTCTCTTATTATGAAAAAGTAAAAAAAATATATATTTCTTTGCGGCTACCAACATTTTATATATAAGTATTATTTTATAGGTATCAATTTGTATTATCTATCAAGAATGAAAACTGCACATCAAATAAACAAATTAGAATAGATCAAGTATATTTTCTATCTGTCAGATAATGGATCTTCCTCTGAAAAATAAACGTTTTTTAAAATTGTAAAATAATCAAAAATACCATATTATAATAAACATATTTGTATTTGCGTAAATTAATATGAAATATTCGTTAAAGTTGACAGCTATGATTTGATCCTCATTGTGTTTAAACTCGACCCAAGTTTTCAGAGAAGTTTGGGAACTGTTTGAAGGTATAAAACTCCACAATCCTGTACACACAAGGCCGTAGCCTGGGGGGGGGGGAAGGGGGTTCAAGCCCCCAATGAAATTTTATGAAAAAAATAAATATGGCTTTATTTATGGTTCAAACAATATCAAAATTAATATACAAATACAAATTATGGGGCTGTGTTACCAGAAAAAAAAGCACTTCAGAGAGCTTCTAGAGGTGTTGAATATTTAGAAATTTCCAAACCTTCGGCAGCTAGGGGTTATTTTACCATGAAAAATAACTACTTCAGAATGGTTCTAGAACTGTTTATCATTTAAAAAAAAAATCTTGCTTCCAGAAATTGGGGATGTGTCCACCAACCCCCCCCTCCCCCACTCCCCTTGAAATTATTGGCTCCCTACTACCTTGTGTACACATCACGAGGTCGGTGCTACTCGGACTTTCTTCCTCCATTGTTTAAAAATGGCGATATTTACTCAAAACTCGTAATATATGTGAAATGAAATAATATACACTAGTAAACCCGAGCAAAAATTGCGTTATACTTGCGTTAAACATTTTTTAACTTTAGAATTTAAATTTTATTATTTTCTTTTTAAAGAATTAAAGTCCTCACTAGTATATATGGACAAAAAATATTGGTATTGAATCTACAAGGGTCAATACCTCGTTTTAAAATTTCGACTTCTGGTTAAAATTTTCGACATTTTATTAGGGGTCTATGGTTATCTCATTTTTATTAAATTCCTCATTTATAAATTTAGACCAATAAGAAAGGTAAATATTACTTATTGGAAAAGATATTGAATCTAAAATTATGGAGATAGATCATTGCTGTACAAACATTTCCCCTAAGAGGTTAAAGTTAAAACAACATAAACTTTTTGAGATACTTACTTATCTACTTACTCTATGGAATTAGAGGATTATTGCGTTAAAATTTGCATCTCTGTACAACTAAAGCTCACAAAATTATGTTAAGGGGCCCGCCTTCCGGAGCGCTGGAATGCGTTACAGACGTTCAGGAAATAGGCCATGGTTAGGTAGTGATTTATTTTTACCAAACTTAACTTAAGCCGACATGAAGATAAAAGGTGGGAACATGCTTATCTAGTACTCTCAACCTTACATTTTGATAATCTATATGTATAAAAAATTAATGAAATATCAAAATTTGCTCATTTTCAATGGCCCTTTAAATATATTGTCACAGTTCTGAGACGAGGGTAACTACTAGATAATCCTAGATACAACCTTTCAAAAACAAATTAAATCATTTTTTGATAAGGTCACAACAGAAAATAATTGCCAATATCTGTGTATAAAGATATATTTCTAATACAAGTTTATTTTTATTTTTAATAGTACTCCAATTTTGCAATTATAAGTTATTTAGTATTTTAAATATTTGCAGGGATAATGAAATGTCCACTTCTCTAAAGTACCCTAACATTAATTTTCATGGGAAAATTAAAATAGCCATTTTGTTTATAATCTTAATCAAAGCCTAAATACGAATTTTAACTAAAATCGCTAGAGCCAATTTTGAGAAAATAGTCTCTCTTTTCGCTCTTTACTAAACTACTCTTAATTTTAGGGTTAAACAGACACACAGACAGACAGCATTGCAAAAACTACTTTTTAGGATTTGGAGGGTCATGAGACGTCGACACCCATCAACATCACGTGTCAGATTTTTCTTACGGTCGCAATACTTTACCTTTAGTGTTCGAAAAGTATTTATATATATATATATATTTGCATTTAGGTTGAAGATTATGAGTTTTATAAAAATATGTTTCAAATAAATTATTTGTATTATAAATATACCAACATATTTGCTATGATAAGTAATTTCTTATCTCAAATATTTTCAGAGATATGATAAAAAAATGAGAATTTACGCATCTGACCGGAACCCTTAAATTAATTTTGCCAAAAAAAATGAGAGTAGCCATTTTGTTGATAATATTGATCAATGCTTAGAAATGAAATTCATTCAAAATAATTATTGTCAATTTTTTTCTCTTTTTGCCCTTCAGTAACCTACCCTTAATTTTAATTCTAATTCCAAAAACCCCTCAAGGGAACCTTATTAAAACCCAAGATGTCAAGTCCAAACCCGATCGGTAAAATGGTTTCGGCCTTGGCCTGAGGTCCAGACAGACGGCATCTCGAAAATAATCTTTTCGGTTTCGAGGAGTCATGAGCAGTCAACATTTATCAAAATCTAGACTATAATTTTTTGACGATCAAAATTCTTCTCTCTCCGAGGGGTAAAGAGAAAGTAAACTGATATTAATACTATAATGAGGAAGACACTCCCTCCCCCTCCTACCCGTGTGCCCAACCGATTCTGTATCCACCTGGTTAAAGATGAGCACAGCTGAACGTGTTGGCACGGAGATGTCGAGCCTGGCAGTGGCGCAGGAACGTTTTTATTTGGGGGGGTAGATATAATCATGAGCTTTTATAGGGAATAACATTTTCTAGATTTAAAAAAGACCAATAAAATGTAATATTTAACAGTCCAAATGTGTTTTTTTCTCATTAATTATGGGCATGCCAAACATTAGAATGAATACACACAAAACTAATTAAGAAAAAATATATCTGATGCTGCTCAACTCAAAATGTTTAAAAACAACAAAATTAAAGTACGTTTCCAAACACCTTTGCCCTATATTCGCTACTAGCTATAAAACCACTAACTAGTTTCGCAATGTCAAGTTTGTCGAGTCTCTCAGGGTATGCATTAAGCAGACACAGGTGATTTTGTCTAAGTTGCCTCATCGTAGAGCGAAGATAGTTTTTTATGCGTCCAAGCATTGAAAAACTTCTTTCTGCAGTAGCTGATGTAGCTGGTATCACTATCAGAGTTTTCAAAATCTCTTCAGTATGAGGAAATAAACTTCGTGTTTCATCGTGCAGTAAGATTTCCTACAATATGCAGTAATTTTGAAAATCTGGTTGGTTGAACCTGTATTCAATTTCTCCACAGATTGTGTCCAAGGTTTCATTGTATACCGACTTCATATTATCTTTGGGACTTTACCATGTGTGACCTTCTGTTTGTGTTTCATTGTGTTCGAGTCTTCTAGGAACACGACGAACACGGGGTAAAGAAGGTGGTTCAAGATCAAACTCTTCCACTTTCTTCAGCATCTGTGACCACAAATTTTCGAACTTTAGTTCATTCCTATTTGTCTTGAGATCTTCAAGTACAGTACTTACTGCTTCTTTCGCTCCAGTAAGTGTAAGTGATGATCTTTGCAGTATCAGACTTAGTTTTTCTGTTGGTTCGAAAATATTGATGCAAACAAGAAGTGAAAAATATACAGACCCTTTTAAAAAATAATCGTGTAACCCATGGGCTTTGGCAGCACAGTCATCCTTAGACATTGCCAACTCCTCAAGACATGAAAGAACAAATGAGTAATTATTCAAAATGGGGTGAATAGCAATGAATCTCACAGTCCACCTGGTTGGGCAAAGAGGGCGTGGGCAACCATGGATAGTGCTACCTTCAGAGGCCTTAATGTCTTCAAAAGATGACATTCTTTTGGGTGAACCCCTTATCATTACACCAACATCATTCATCCAAGATAGTACATCTCATATTAGAGGGATGGATTTGGTCGTATCCTGAAGAGCTAGGTTGAGGCTATGGCTTCCGCAGTGAACAAAGAGTGCAAGAGGCTGCTTCTCTTTCATTAGTGCTTGAACACCCTCATGTTAGAACCACCATCGTAGCATTCCCCTCTGAGGTTTTCTGTCGATAGTCCACAGCGTAACAGCACATCGAGAATGAGGTCTGATACACTTTTGCCAGATTTACTGGCACATTCATACAAACCAAGGAACAACTCTTTGGGTTCATATTTATTCAGTATTCTGACACATATTGATACCTGTTCGTGTCCACTCGTATCAGTCGTACCATCAACAAACAAGCTGAAAATTTTGCTTTCATTAACTTCTTCTATGATTTCACGCAGAATTGTGTGAGCCATGTACTCAAGAATCTCATTTTGAATTGTATCAGAGCAATAATTATTTTTCGTAACAAAAATTCTTTTAGTTCGGGGATATCGTTCTTCCTCAGTTCATTTAGTTGAAACACATTCCCACTCTCTGTTATGTGTCCACGAAGAGCTAGTCCTTGGCGAGCAAGATATTTTATTGATTCCATTATGGCTTTCAATGCTACTCTAGCATTTGCTTGCTGTTGTTTGGCTAATGATGACAGTTGAGCATTGACTGATACTAATTTTAACCCTCCAAGTTTTGTTAGAGCTTCTTTATGAATAGGGCTATTCATATAAGCGGTGAACTTTTCTACAGCTTTATTCCATTTCACAATTCCCTTTCCATTTACCAAATCCGAAACTAATGCCACTTTTTTTAATTAGTCTGGAATCAAGTTCAAATTCACGGCTTTGCAGCAAGGATAACACAAAACTCCATTGCATGCATTGTCAAAATGAAGCCATTGGAATCGGGTAAACCACTTTGTTTGAAATTGAAATTTCTTACCAGAAACCACATAAGGACTTGTGATGGGTTTGTGGCATGGACCCTCTCCAATCCGAGAAAAATTACGAGTACCTGCAGCAGATGGTTTAGGCTGTGTCCCTTCACTTGCACTTGTATCCATCTTGTTGGAGGAGCTTTCATGCAGGGTGAAACTCTCAGCATTTATTTTGGGACCAGGAGAAGAACTAAAATAAGGTGTTGACCTGATGCACTCCTGTGAATGAGCTTGAGGCCTAGTAGAATCTCCCTGCTTATATGTTAAACCTACAACACAAATAATATATTTTAATTGTAATTGAAAAAAAAAACTATCATTATATTTAAAACCAAGCCCTAGGTGGGCCAGTGTATCTAATCGGTTCAATGGCACACTGAATAATAATTATGTTGATTAATTAGTAGTTTTAAATAGAAGTGCTTTAAATAATAAAAGTATAACGTCTGAAGAAACAGTACGAATAATATATTCTGCAGACCTAAACCTGATCGTATTCTCGTAAGTTACACGCAGTTGGTCATTCTGACGTTAATTATTAACCAAAAATAGTAGTCTTCATTAAAATATTAATCAACCAAACAGCCAACAAAATAATGTAATACATTTTAACATTTTATAAGCAATAAGTAATAATATATAGACTAATTTATAAAACCTTTACATTTTAAAAAAAATTTTTTTTTTAGTGAGAGAGATTTCTCTGGTAATCCAAATCCAAACATCAAGTGTGTACGAGGCTCTAGCAGTAATACATACCCCACACCCCACCCTTTTCTTCAAATATCTTTCAATTGCATTTGTACTCAGGGGCGCACCCAGAATTTTAAGCTGGGAGGGGGGATTTTTACATAATAATTTTCATAATTGCAGCATTATATATATATTTCAATTACTCTAATATTTGGAAATTTTATTTGAAGTAGGGGGGTTATAAAGATAGAGATTCAGCGATGCCCCTAAAAAGTGGGGTTCCAAAGGTTTCTCCCCCGGGAAATTTTTTTATTTCAAAGTATGTAAATGATAATATTTGAGCTAATTTGTACCAAATGCGGATCCTCGGCCTACCCTCTGTCACTGTGTACGCCACTGGTTAACAGGTCTGTGTTTACACATTCTTATTCACACCCGGGATTTGCAGTTGGTGGGGGTGGGGGCATCTATTAATATCTCAACTGCTGATACAATAGTATTTACATAATTGCTATAACATAATAATTTCAAGTACTGTACCCACTTCAAAACTCTATGTACAAAGAGTAAATACTTTAACCATTTCTAGAAAATATTACATTATCACAGGTCCAGTTTTCATTTAAGTGAAAATTAACAGTAAAATTAAAATCCACATAAAAAAAAAGTAATCCTTTGAAAAGCTCTAATTACTGTACAAATTTAATTTATAATAAATATAATTACAAAAATATAATTGATTAATTGACGGAACATAATGCTAATAATATTTTTGTAATATCCTTAACTTCTGGGGGATGGCTTCAGACCTCAAAGCTACCCCCGTGGGTGCGCCCCTGATTGTACTTGAGTAAGTGTATAATAATTAATCATTTTATGAGTACTAAATTTTGAGGAATGTCCCGCTGCTTCTATATTGTTGGCTTCAAACTGTGATAGTGATATTTTATCTCCGGAACTGGTTGCAAAATTTCACTGGTTCCATCTTGATGTTGCAGTAAATTGCAATTGTCAGCACCTGCGATATATATATATATATAAAATCTTTATTGAAGTATAATAGATCTATAAAAGATATAAAAAATATTTTATTTGAAACTCAAAATCAGAATTTTATTATTAGACTTTCTCTAGGCTCTGTATATATAAAAGAATAATTTTAGTGACCAATTGAAATGGAATTATCTTTCTAAGAAATGATAATAATTTATTGATCAGTTTTAATGCATTGTTATAACTTACCAGGACATTGTTCTTTTGATTGTCTCTGCTTGGCTTTGAAGAAGGTTGTTATCTTCCCATCATGAGATCTCTTCATTGTCCACTTCAATTTGTAAGACTTAAGATAACAGTAAAAAAACAAACGTATCTTTGTTGTCTGATGACACACTCAGTCACCACTCCCCACGTGAATGAGTGAATACCAGACGGTATTTACAACCCTTACCTCTCTTCTGGCTCAACCCCTCCCCCTCCAAGACTTTGGCACAAGTCACAAGTGGACTTGTAAAGTAACATAGCAGCACTGTCGCGCTTAGCAGAAGGGCGTGGTGGAGACTGGTGATTGCTGTCCCAAGCACTAAGCAGTACCTACGATAGGTCAGGACTCGCCAATAAAACCACTCGAAACAGGATTATATTTTAATTTTATTATGTTACCTTAGAATGAACTGTGTATCTTGCCTCAACAAGATCTTTCTAGTATCTAAAAGTTTTATTATATTTGTTTGAGAGCGGAGGGGTAAAAATGATACTTTTTACCCCCCCCTCCATTTCTTGGGGGGGTAAAATTTACCCCCGTACCCCCTAGTTCCTGCGCCACTGGAGCCTGGTGCGTTCTTAAAACAATTCAATTAACCTCACGTAGTATAAATCTTTCCTAAAATATGTTAAATGATTTTTCACTCCTTTAGGCTGCTCCTAGAGAGTTGATACTTGGCACTTGTTTAGGTGACCCCATAATATAATATAATTTTATATTTAGATTTCTGAGGACGGGGAGATCGAGGTTCGAATCTCGGTCGGGTGAACTGGGGGTGGTTTTTCCTAAATGGTTTTCCAATCTTCCTCCATGAAAATGCGGGTTCACTTCCTCTAATTCAACCTTCCTAATTCCTAATCCATTAGTGTAATTAGTACTTAAAGCGTATAACCCGAACGGGTAGTAAGACGCGGTGCTAAAATTAAATTAAATTAAAATTATTTAGATTTCTTCTATTATCTGCACTAGGTACGCCTTTATAAATGAAAAACTCGAAAATGAAGGAATGTAAAAAGCCAGCTTGAAAAAAAAAGAGATCCTTCTTTTAATAGTACAGCCAACTAATTAGCAGAAAATAAGTAGTCTTATTTTATAATTTGTAGTAATTTGAATTTTAAAAGAAGTGATTTTGATATTTTCCCACTAATAAATACATCAATTATATTGTATGCGTCAATTAAATATTGGTCTGATAAATATTGATGAGTGACCTCTATCCTGGCATGTACCAATAATTTGTAGCATGCATTAACTAACTATACATTACTAATAAGTGGAAAATTCTCCAAACACCTTCTGTTTGAACCCAATATTGCTCCAATAATAATATGAGAAAATTTATTTTTTACCAATTTAGGGGGCCACATGGCCTAAGGCGTCATCCTCGCAATGGACTGCACTTCCAATGACAGGGAGATCAGAGTTTGAGTCCCGATCAAGTGTACTGTAAGTGGTCTTTCCTAAATAATTGTTTCACTCTCCCTCCAAGCAACTGTGGATATACTTTCTCCAAATTAAACCTTCCCTATCTCTAACACATTAGCTTAATTAGGACTTACACGCACAACCTGAACGGGTAGTAAGACTCGGTTATAAAAAATCTTATTTTTTAGATTAACTTGCTATTAAAATATGAGTTTTATTTTGTTTTCCTGATTATTTCTGTTTTTACTAACTATTCATTTGATTAGGTTATCAGCTATCACAATACCTTTCCACCTAGATGTAATGATTTATTCCATTTTGTTGATTTTGCGCGCGAAATATTAATTTGGAGTGAAGTTGCCTTAAAAGTGTATCTTGAAATATTACACCTCAATTCGTTTCTGCGTAAAAAAAAAAAAAATATGACATACATTTTGTAATATCAATTTTGATGTAGGGGGAAGTTCCGTGTTTGCCTGGGCTTACCGAATGTTACCACAAAACGGTAATACAACAGAAGAAAAACACGCCTCAGTACAAACAACCCTAACCATCGGCAATGTTTTATTCTATTTATTCGAGGTATTTAACGTGCACCTTCTGAACTGACTGATTATAACAGCACACGAGAATCTATATGAGCGAGAGTAAAAGGGCATATCAATTTTAATTTGAAAGGTATTCTCACATACCTTCCAGGGTTATTTTAAATGTCACAATCGACATGAGACCAACGGCTTTACTTCCCCTTCAAAGGGAGTTGAGCAACAGATTTTTATTACTCTAGAAAAATCCATCGATCCCGGCTGGATTTGAACCCACGAACATCGGGTCCTGAGGTAAGAACTTTAACCCAATACCACCAAGGTTGAAAATTTTAATGTTATTTTAGACATATAACTAAGGGAAATGTATCTATATCATATTTGTTTGTATCTAAATAGGGTTTGAATCTAACAGAGAAAAAAAAAAAGTCTTCACCTTCAACAACTGGATAGATGATCTTGTTAATCTAAATTAATTCTTACGCACACCGTTTTTGTTTACCTGTTAAATATGACCACATAATGCAGAAATAAAGATGCATTTAATTTTATATGCTCAGCCAGTCATTCAATTAAATGATTAAATTATGAAGAATAAAACAAATCCAAGAAAATTATCTTATTGGTTCAAGAATGAACTTCAAAACAAATAACTCAACCAGTAACATTGTTTTATTAAAAGAATGTTAGTGTATAGTCAATAATCTTCAAGAATTCTGGCATAGTATTTGTAAACAAACAAAACAACTAAATAAACAAAATTGATAAAAACATACAGAGATATCCCCTGGAAGAAATGTAATCAAAACGAAGCAATTACTATTTTAGTTTAATTAAATATGTGATTTATACAACGATCTTTCAACACAACGTTATCTAAAAACAGCAAGTTTAACGTAAGAAAATCCACATCATTGGGCAAGTGGGCTAAACGTTATACTCATCTAAACAGGTTTCCCCCTGATGGGAGGTCAAGGCTTGATTCCCGTGTTAGTGTACTTAAAGCGGTATAAACTAAATGGTTTTCCAATATATCGCCAATAAAATGCACGTACATCTCCTCTAAGATTTACCTTCCTCATCTCTGCCCTCTTAACATAGTTAAAATACGCAATGGGTGGTACGTACGTTGACGGAGATAAAAACAAACTTATCCATCCTAAGCCTCTTCAAGAGTTCATCTGGATACAACTATCCCCTTAGTAATATATCTCTAAGTTGATTAATATTTGTCAACCTCGGTGGTCTAAGGGTAAAGTGCTCGCCCTAGGGCCTGATGTTCGTGGATTCAAACCCAACTGAGGTCTACGAGTTTTTCTTTAACGGTAAATCGGGTGACCTGGTGGTCTAGGGGTAAGGTGTCAGACTGCTGTGCTGGCGGCCGGGGTTCAATCCTCGGTCCCGGCACAGATTTATCTGATTACCAAACCCTTCCTTCACCTCTGACAAGACATCTTGTGAATGTGGGGAATGCCAGGCCTCCACCGTGGTTCGGATTCCATGTTAAACTGTAGGTCCTTCATTTCATCTCACAATCACCCTACCATTACACATTAGCGTAAGTGCGTATAACCCGAACGGGTAGTAAGACGCGGTGCTAATAATAATAATAATAATAATAATAATAATAATAATAATAATAATAATAATAATAATATAATAATTTAACGGTAAAAAACCGTAGTGTAATTTCCATCGGAAGAGAAGTAAAGCCCCCGCGTTGGTCCAATGTCGATTGTGGTATGTAAAAGAATCCTGGAAGGCCTGTGAAAGTATCCATCCCAGTAATATTGGTAGCCCCCTTTCACTCTCGCTCATAGAAATTCTCGTATCAATTGGCTCAGAAAGTGAAAGTTAAAAGTACCTCAAATAAACAAATATATAAAACTATTCTATACAAGAATTCAATAAATCAGTAAAATTGGTATATTAACTACCGAAATAAAAGTTTTTATATTTTAAGGGTATTCCCTTAAGGTTCATTAAGAGAAAAACACGAAAATATAAAAATAAAATTCGGAAAGCGTAATAAATGTAAATGTTAAAGAAAGACTAGTAATTTTTTTCCCCAACGGCTCATCTATAATCAGTCGCACCCTCTTGTCGGAATCATAATATTTTCTGTCTATAAAAGGATGAACACTGTCAATCTCTTGCGTTTATGTAATTTCGTTGGCTTGCGTTCAACCAATCAGAAACAAATATGCATGCACTACTGTATTCAAATAAAATATTTACTATTTGTTCAAGGAGAACAGTTTGTGAAAATATATACAGTAGATAAAAGAAATGCATTTTAAATTATTTAGTAAGCGTGATAATTTAATAAATTTTATACATTAATTTGATTCTATTTAATTCGTATTTTAGACTTTAATATAAATTTGGTAAATGAAATCATATTAGTTGAAATTGCGTATCCCAACATTTAATTGTAGTTGACAATAAAATGTTGGGTGACGAAATTTAAATTTGTAGACAGTCCTTGTTTGGACAGAAAACAAAACAGCGTCTTGTGAGTGCGCTTTAGAGTGCGGGTGCGAGTGATTGCAGACGAGCCATTAATAAACGTCCAGCCTTACTTGCTTACTTAATTATTCTATAGCATTAGGAACTCGAAAGTTCATTGCCGCACTTACAAACCAAGCCACATATCTCTCTATATTAAGCAAGTTTCATCCAGTCCACTCATTACACCATATCCATATCTTGAGCTAGTTCTATCTAGTCAACCTAATTACACCCTATCCATATCTTGAGCTAGTTCTATCCAGTCAACCTAATTACACCCTATCCATATCTTGAGTTAGTTCTATCCAGTTAACCTAGTTACACCCTATCCATATCTTGAGCTAGTTCTATCCAGTCAACCTAATTACACCCTATCCATATCTTGAGCTAGTTCTATCCAGTCAACCTAATTACACCCTATCCATATCTTGAGTTAGTTCTATCCAGTTAACCTAATTACACCCTATCCATATCTTGAGCTAGTTCTATCCAGTCAACCTAATTACACCCTATCCATATCTTGAGTTAGTTCTATCCAGTTAACCTAATTACACCCTATCCATATCTTGATATAGTTCTATCTAGTCAACCTAATTACACCCTATCCATATCTTGAGCTAGTTCTATCCAGTCAACCTAATTACACCTATCCATATCTTGAGTTAGTTCTATCCAGTTAACCTAATTACACCCTATCCATATCTTGAGCTAGTTCTATCCAGTCAACCTAATTACACCCTATCCATATCTTGAGCTAGTTCTATCCAGTCAACCTAATTACACCCTATCCATATCTTGAGTTAGTTCTATCCAGTTAACCTAATTACACCCTATCCATATCTTGAGCTAGTTCTATCCAGTCAACCTAATTACACCCTATCCATATCTTGAGTTAGTTCTATCCAGTTAACCTAATTACACCCTATCCATATCTTGATATAGTTCTATCTAGTCAACCTAATTACACCCTATCCATATCTTGAGCTAGTTCTATCTAGTCAACCTAATTACACCCTAACCATATCTTGAGCTAGTTCTATCCAGTCAACCTAATTACACCCTATCCATATCTTGAGCTAGTTCTATCTAGTCAACCTAATTACACCCTAACCATATCTTGAGCTAGTTCTATCCAGTCAACCTAATTACACCCTATCCATATCTTGAGCTAGTTCTATCTAGTCAACCTAATTACACCCTAACCATATCTTGAGCTAGTTCTATCCAGTCAACCTAATTACACCCTATCCATATCTTGAGCTAGTTCTATCTAGTCAACCTAATTACACCCTATCCATATCTTGAGCTAGTTCTATCCAGTCAACCTAATTACACCCTAACCATATCTTGAGCTAGTTCTATCTAGTCAACCTAATTACACCCTATCCATATCTTGAGCTAGTTCTATCCAGTCAACCTAATTACACCCTATCCATATCTTGAGCTAGTTCTATCTAGTCAACCTAATTACACCCTATCCATATCTTGAGCTAGTTCTATCCAGTCAACCTAATTACACCCTATCCATATCTTGAGTTAGTTCTATCCAGTTAACCTAATTACACCCTATCCATATCTTGAGCTAGTTCTATCTAGTCAACCTAATTACACCCTATCCATATCTTGAGCTAGTTCTATCTAGTTAACCTAATTACACCCTATCCATATCTTGAGCTAGTTCTATCTAGTCAACCTAATTACACCCTATCCATATCTTGAGCTAGTTCTATCCAGTCAACCTAATTACACCCTATCCATATCTTGAGCTAGTTCTATCCAGTCAACCTAATTACACCCTATCCATATCTTGAGCTAGTTCTATCCAGTCAACCTAATTACACCCTATCCATATCTTGAGCTAGTTCTATCCAGTCAACCTAATTACACCCTATCCATATCTTGAGCTAGTTCTATCCAGTCAACCTAATTACACCCTATCCATATCTTGAGCTAGTTCTATCCAGTCAACCTAATTACACCCTATCCATATCTTGAGCTAGTTCTATCCAGTCAACCTAATTACACCCTATCCATATCTTGAGCTAGTTCTATCCAGTCAACCTAATTACACCCTATCCATATCTTGAGCTAGTTCTATCCAGTCAACCTAATTACACCCTATCCATATCTTGAGCTAGTTCTATCCAGTCAACCTAATTACACCCTAACCATATCTTGAGCTAGTTCTATCCAGTCCACCTCATCCCACCCTCTCTCTTTCAGGCCTAGTCTAATGTTATCCGCCCATCTCCGTCTAGGTTTTCTTCCCAATGGTCTCTTCTCATTGGGTTTGCCAGTCAGTTCTCTGAACAAGGTTTGCGATGCATGTCCTGCCCACCGTAATCCATGAGACTCTATTATCCTAGCAGTGTATTGTGATGAATACAGGATATGTAACTCATCATTACATAACCCCCTCCACTCACCAGTTACTTCTTCACCCTATTGTGGACCAAGTATATTCGTAGCCACCCTGTTTTCGTCATATAAGGTAAGATACCACCTTTCACTTCCATTGAGAAGAGCCGATAAAATTATTGTCCTGGCTAGTTAAAGAACGGTATCAACTATAATAAGAATAGTTAGTATCTTGGTTATATCCCCCCCCCCCCTTAACTGGCCTTCTCTCTTTTAACTCGCACCGGACTCACTTTGGTGGCCGCATGGTTTTAGAAGTCATCTTCATAATATACTAAACTGCCGATTATGGGGAGATTGGAATTATAATCCAGGTCAGGTGTACTAAGTGTCGATTTCCCCATCTTTTCCCCCACTCTCTTTACACGTAAATTCTGGTACATATTCTCTAATTTCAGCAATTCTCATCCCTAATATACTAATGTAATTAGTAGATAGGTTTATATCTAGAATAGGTAGTAAGTAAGACACGGTGCTTAAAAAAAACTCACATCGGTGGCCACCTGGTCTAGGAGTCAAGTTCGCAGCCAAGTGGATTTCCAATGACGTGTAGGCGTGTAAACTTGGGATGGTTTTCAACACGTGATTTAATACTGTCATTTTCCCATATACTCATTTCGCTAATGCGGGTGCGTTCCCATTAAACTACCCTCACAATCACTATCCCTTATGAAAAGTCTTTATTTTCCCTGGTGTTGAGCGTACTAATAATATAAACAATCTTCCTCTTCCTTAACCTGTCTTCCTATCGCGATTGTCGGGAGAAATGACATATCTTACTCGGTTAATATTAGAGGGTGCGTCATTTGTCAAGGGGTGTGTTACCCTTCTTCAATACCCACCCCTTCTCTCTCCCGTTTATAAAGGGGAGGAGATATGAGATAACATCTCGCAGCTCGTGAAAACTGAATTAAGATAATTTCAAAGACAGAGATAAGGGACGGGAAAGCACTTGCGTTGAAAAAAGATAAAGAAATACTACCAAGAAGATTTGTTTGATTTATATAACCAGGAAAGCGACTGTCAATGTATATAGACAAGGGTCTGACAACCTATTTTAGCTGGGGTGGATCACATATATAAGTGGAGGTCCGACCACCTATCTCATTTAGAGGGGTGCAACATCATATAGACACAAGGATCTGATATATTTTATTAGGTGTGCGAGTGGTCTCATAAATACTATGGAGAGGGCGCTGATAACAGGTCTTAGGTGAGTAAGTGGGTGGTCTCAAAAATACTGTGAAGGGGGGAGCTGATAACAGATCTTAGCTGAATGTGTGGGTGGTCTCAAGAATACTGTGAAGGGGGAGCTGATAACAGATCTTAGCTGAATGTGTGGGTGGTCTGATAAATACTGTCTAGAGGGCGCTGATAACAGGTCTTAGCTGAATGTGTGGGTGGTCTCAAGAATACTGTGGAGGGGGGAGCTGATAACAGATCTTAGCTGAATGTGTGGGTGGTCTGATAAATACTGTGGAGAGGGAGCTGATAACAGGTCTTAGCTGAATGTGTGGGTGGTCTCAAAAATACTGTGAAGGGGGAAGCTGATAACAGATCTTAGCTGAATGTGTGGGTGGTCTCAAAAATACTGTGGAGGGGGCGCTGATAACAGGTCTTAGGTGAATGTGTGGGTGGTCTCATAAAGAAGGGAGGAAAGGAGAGGGTTGATATTTTATCTTAAGTGAGTGTTTATTTAAATGAGTAATAAATAATATTAAATAAATAACCACAGGGTGTCCTGTAGAGATTTAACTTCGCTCCTCAATAATTGACATAAACAGAGACCTTAGCCAGGGGTGAATCCAACAGAAGAGCGTGGAGCTATCAGTATTCTGGAGGAAAATTAAAGGGAAACCCTCAGTGAAATACCTAATGATTCAAATAAAAATATTTGTTGGTCATGATTGCATTTAACTATGCATTTATTTGGTTAATACAAATATTTATGTATGTATGTATGTATGTATGTATGTATGTATGTATGTATGTGTGTGTGTGTGTGTGTGTGTGTATATATATATTTTTATAATGCTGAGTTGTTTTGTGAAAGTGAGTGTGCGTGAATATTTCTTAATACATTTTGGGAGATTATTAAAAAAATAATTGGCAGTAAAATTGGAAATATTCTACCAACCAAAAATACAATTCATATTTACATATTGAACATAATTTGTATTAAGTGTTGTTTTTAAGCTTACTGTTATATATTAAGTTGACTGAATCACTCATGGTTATAAGGAGAATGGTTTACAGGGTTGAACACCCCTCCCTACGAAGTTTTACAAATTGTTTAATATGAAGCTTAAAGGCTTTGTGCCAAACTTCAAATAACTTTTAGACTAAAGAGGCATCCAATTTTCAAAAATTGGCAAGGAAAGGATCACTTCGGATATTTTGTAGAGGCATTTAATTTTCATAAAATCTCCAGGCGAATATCACTCTAAATAGATTTTAGCAGAGCCTATTAACAAAATATATTGTAGTGGCCGCCCCAAATAGCGTTTGTATATAGAAGGTGCTTCGATTTATGTGGGAGATAATTGGGGTGTGAATAGTAGATTTCAGACAACAACAAAAAGTCCTTACGAACTTATGTCCTATGTTTGATGGTTCCTTAAATAAGGCCTTGCAAGGTTCTGCTGGAATCGTTAATAGCGCTACTTAATAATACACCTCTGTTCGTGTAGCTGCAGCCCTGCCTGTGTACCAGCAATGATAGTCAGGTATGTCACAAGAGGTGTTTGGAATGTCCACCTTGTGCATGGATGCACGGGCGCACACGCTGCATCATTGATTGCTTAACACGTTAAAACACCCGAGACATGCCACGGATGTGCTGGCAACCTTCTGTTCCACACGCTGGCGAAGTATTGCAATGTCCGTAACAGGTGCTGCGCAAACAATAATCTTGAGTTTTTCCCACAAGAAGTAGTTAATAGAGATGGGCGAAACCGTGATTTTACGATATCAGTGAATACAGTGACTGTGATTTTCAAATATCGGTGATTTATACCAGTGAATTTTCACTGTGACCTGTGTTCAGAGTGTTTTGATGGACCGATATTTTTTCACTTTCCAACCACGGTGAAGGCTAGTATTTAGCTGCTGTCCAAGTATCGAGTATCGAGTATCGAGTATCGAGTATGAGTTTTTGAGTATTGAGTATTGGATATTTAGTATTTACTCGAATAGTCCCATGAGTATCGGTTGGAAAGAAAACTAATTACTCGGGTGTTTGGCGGCTTGCAATGGAATTCGATACTTAAAGGCCTAACATAAACTCTTCTTGCGGCACTGACATTGATATTCGACATACAGCTACCTAATATTTCAAGGTTTCATATGGGTTTCATGTTGCCTGACTAATGTACAGTCAATACAAAAGTATGCGTTTTAAGATGTTTAATACAGTTGATAAGAAAAGAAAGCAAAACATACTGTTTTTGAAAAATGAGCTCTACGAAATCAAGTGTTTTAAATAGAAATAGCACGTAAAACATGCCAGTAAATAAGGTCGATTCTCAATTATCTGGTAGAAAATAAAAAATAAAAGCATAACAAGGGCCGCGAAGCGAGTATATACTCGAGGGTCTTGAGGAAGCAATACTAGCTCCGTGGCTCGAGTAACTGTTGCCATCTGATGCGAGTATGGAATATCTCCGATCACTGATATCTCAATCACCGATACTTTTGAGATCGAGTCACGGGAGTAGCGGTGATCAAATGGTATCGGGGAAAAATCACAGTCAGTGATATATCGCCCATCTCTAGTAGTTAAATGGATTGAGATCACAGGAAGGTGCAGGCCAGGCGATTGATCATGTGCGTCCAATTAATTGAGCAGGAACCGCTCACCCAGATAGGCTCTGGCCACTCTACTGAAATGTGGTAACGTCCCATATTGCATGAACCAAATACGACAAACTAGATCCAGCGGGGAATCCTTGAGTAGCACATATAGCTGTCGCTGCAGAAAGTGACTGAAATATTTGCCTACCAAGCGTCCAGGTAGCACGTAGGTCCCAACTTCGTTCTCACCAAATATTCCTGCCCATACGTTAATACTGAACTGTTGCTGGTGGCGTGTGGATTATCGGCAGCCCAGTGATTGGTGTTGTGACATTTGAACACACCATTTCTCATGAAACCCGACACATCAGTAAACAACCAAGATGCTACAAAGTGCTGATCACAACCAAACATGTGTAGAAACCATGTACAATACTCCACTCATGGTGGGAAGTCAGCGCCAGCAAGAGTTTGTACTCTCTGAAAGTGAAACAGGCAAAGCAGTTGTTCCCGTGAGATCTCTCAAATATTTCTACTATCACGCCTTCTGTTGCCACTACCCATCGGGTGATGTCAACAAGATGTTCATAAATGTGAGATCACGCTCTTTCAAAGTCTCAGCATTTGACGGTGTCAACGAGCGCACCAATTCCATTTAGGGAATGAACCAATATCTCTCAGCCGCTCGTCTATTCCCTGGAACTCTTTCCTATTTGGCAGATGACGATTCGGAAAGTATTCCCCATAAATACGCCTCCCTCTAACCACACAAAGCTATGGCTATACGCAGCCGACCCGCATCGCATTTTCTAGCAAGTGACTATACAGTCCGCACGCAGCGCAAAAGTGCAGAGCAATGCTCTCTCGACGATTCGTCCGCGCCGGTGCGCTAGGCGCAGCTCCTTGTAGCCAGTCCTTTACACTTGATAAGTCCGTACAATGGATTCATACCCGCCATTTCGTGATTGGAATAAGCCTCCATGATCAGGGTGCCTTGTGAAGAGACACACTGGACTGGCTTCAGATAGTAGTGTATTTTGAGCTTGGAATCCGATGTGCGTTGAAGTCGACAGTGAAATGGACTCAGCAACACACACTCCATGTTAGTATTTACCACACTATCTACACAAACAGGGGTGTACACCCACCAACAGCGAAGATAGAGACCGGTAACTCGGGAATGATCGAATGGAAAACCATTTTCAATACCCTCTCAAGGCATCCAATTTGAAAAAAAAAAATCTGGTCGAGGACTATTATAAATAACTTTAAGGGAATACTATTAAAAAGTTGCTGTGGTAAGACAACTTTAAATAGCTTCTTGGGGCATCTAATTTTTGGGAAAATAACTCAGGCAAGGAACACTATATATAGCTTTTAGTGGTGTCAAATAATAAAAAAAAAAAAAGTCTGGGGAGAACCAAATCAAATAGTTACTAGAAAATTTAATTTATAATATATATTCTTGGTGAGCATACTTTAGCTTTAAGAAGCATTCAATTTTTAAAAAATGGGTCAAAGGAAGACTACTCCAAATAGTCTCTAGGAGTATTCAAATTTCAAAATAGTAGTTTTCAAAAAAATATCCAAACAAGGGCCACTTTAAATAGTGTATAGGAGCATCCAATTTTCTAACTGAAGGGTGGTGATGAGACAAGTCCCTAAAAACATTTTTTGTAAATTGTCCCCTTACCCCTCACACAATTTAAGTTCCACCAATACTGTACAAAATAATAATGTTCTTATTCTTAGGGTTTACTAGTAAGTCCTAATATCATTTCATAGACTTACTACTTTTAACCCCCCACCCCCACACACCCAAAAATCAAATTCCCCTACACCCATGGCCGATTACTAAATATATATTTGTGCTGTGGTGAAAACTGATACTGATAGTCATATTTTGCCCTTGGGAGGAAAAACGGTTGACCACCCTGTTCCAAGGTAACAACGTACCCATAGTTTACCCTGAAAGTTATTTAAAAGATAACTTTGTATGATTACACTATGGTGCAGCTTATAGAAAAGGGCTTTAGCATAAGATTATTTATTTTTTGTAGCTTTAGTTATGTATAAAACTTTTTAATTGCATGCGTCATTTAGATAACATAGTAAATAAACCAATGAGTTTTAACGTCTAAGACACCGTGACCACAAGTGTGGGTTTTTAATCATATATTTGACTTATTCCTGTTTTAAAATTGGTAAATTACCAGTTTATGGTATTTTCATTGTGTTTGTTTAGCCCATATCTAGTTTTGGATTAAACTAAAATATACACACTAACATTAAACTCTTGAATAATCTAAACATTAATATACCATAATGTCGATTTTCTGAATAACGGGTGTGGATGAACAAATAACTAAATAATGATGTAATGTTTTTTCTCGGGTTTTCACTGATCATGCTCCCAGCAGGGTGGTTTGTAATAAGGTCCAATAGAGGCGCAATGTGTCATACCCACGGGACCCCTTGCTGGGAGTTTGGATGGAAGCTAAATACCACCGCGTGTTCCAATCGGCTGATCTCTTAGAATAGCAAGCTAACGCTCCTCCATTGCTAAGCGCTGTGCAATAAATCACACCACGTGAAATTTAAGAAGGGCCATCTA